>JBBBDQ010001932.1:1117500-1717500 GCA_037127315.1 Ascarosepion bandense
TATATATATATATATATATATATATATATATATATATATATATATATGCTTGATTAAAACATCGATTAGACTAACGGTCATTCGTGGTCGAGAGGTCTAAGACGTGCCAGATCACATGGTAGCTTCCCTATGTGAATAGGGTCGCAGGTTCGAACCATGCCGAATGACACACATTTTCGTACTAAAAATCTATCGTAAATAATCAGGCCGATAGATATAAATATATAATACTGCTTAATATATATATGGGGTGGAGCTGAAGCTCGGTTAGTTATCATTCACCATGCAGTATTGAATCTTGATTTTATGCGCACTCTGTTTACAAACGTTCGATCTTCGATATTGAAAACTCTTCCACCACAAATATCAGTCAGTGAAGTGCCGTACGTGATACACGCTTCGGCACTTAACTGACTGATAGTTGATTGGGCAGAAGGTTTTCCCGAAGTAGATTGCCATTACTTTCTGCGATTGATTTATTGCCATCCAAGACTGTATAACCCAACCTGTCATGCTATTTAACCCATAACTGGAGGGAGAAAAGACGAATTAATACCTTTCCACAAAGGTATTTGCGCGAAAGTGAATGCAACAAAACGAATTCATCTGAAATTCGAACTCTGCTCTCTGATTGCTCGTTACGAGCCGATATCCACTGCACCACAACGTACATCCTCGTAAATTTTTAAACAATACATAGCACACCCCTCCACACACACACACACACACACACACACACACGCACACGCACACGCACATATATATAGTGTTAAATTGTAATGAAATTTAGTACCAAAATGCTGTTTTTTTTTCAGTAGTTTATGTGCGTTATGGTGTAGTGGATATCGGCTCAGAACAAGAAATCGAGGAGCCGAGATCAAATTCCAGTTGAATTTCTTGCATTCACTTACGCACAAATACCCTTGGGAAAGATATTAATCTGTCTCTTCCCTCCAGCTATGGGTTAAATAATAGGACAGATTGGGTTCTATAGCTCTGGCTGGCAATCAATTCTACCCCAGAAAACAATGGCATGTTACTGCGGGATAATCTTCTGCCCAGTCAGTCATGTCTCTTTTGAGACGTGATCGCCAAAGCGTGTATCACGTATGACACTTAACTGACTGACTGGTAGAAAGATAGGATATCTTAGGCAAGCAGATTTTTTTGTCATAAAGTGTACAATAAGGATAGTGTTAATAGAATAGGCAGATATATACTTAACCACGTTTAAAAGAGGTCAACACAATTAAAAGCAATTAACCACAATTAAATTCCACTTAAGAAACAACATTCGTCAAGCCAAAAAAATCATACACACGAAGGCATCAATTTGGACCAAATTTCATATAAATACAAAGAATATTGTAAAACACCAGCAGAAAAAATCAAATGACCCTCAAGTGTGAAGACACTACAATGCCGCCGTAAAACTTCGGCATGAAATAACACTACTCAGCTAAGCGGCAAACTAAACTTATCCTCTCTAAACCAAGCGTTTCCGGACATATGTTCATTGGGAATTTTTCATAATTTAGATGTAGGGAACATAGCCCTGAAGTTATGCCCTCTATTTTCGAAGCACCCTATATAGTGCAGACATAGGAATCAACACTGCAGGTTGATTAACTCAGTGTGTTCTTCAGCCCAGCTTGCCACGTGACTATGTATATGGCGTGTAATAAAGTTGAATGAGAATCTGACTGAATGATAAATAAAAAATTTGTAACTTTTTTATGACTTGTTTTTTACTCAGGCATATTTCTCTGATTATCTGCCATTTGTTTTATGAAATACAATTCTTTTCCTGTGGACAATCGACCAAACAAGTCTAAATAAAAAAGAATTAATAATTCACAGATTCTTTTCCTATATATATATATATATATATATGAATAATTAATATATATATATATATGAATATATATATATATATATATATATATGAATATTAATATATATATATATATATGAATATATATATATGAATATATATATATATATATAATATATATATATATATGAATATATATATATATATATGATAATATATATATATATATATATATATATATATATATATATATATAATTAAATAGTACATTATAATATTTACTGACCTTAAACGTTCGAGAAATCTAATTTCGAAAATATCTATCTTTCAGCAGGATTCGAATCTGCATACTCCCAACACTTGGAAGATGCTGGTTCGATTCCTGCTGGAAGATAAATGTTTTTCAATTATGATTTCCTGAACGATTAAGGCCAGTGGATATTAATAATGTACTGTTTAATTATGTATATATATATATAGTCATCCGCTGACAGATCTGTTTCGCTGTATCACAGCTCATCAGTATGGTTAAACATATGATTGCTTTTACCCAGGATTGAAACCCGACCGAATTGTCGTCAGTCGTCGATTCTACTTCTGAGCTATGGGCACTCGGTAGAAGGAGGCAGACTTTTAGCGTGTTATATAACATGTAAATACACGCCAATAGTTAGAGTGTTCTAATTCATTACTGAATGAATGATGTGTAGATATATGAGATAGTATTAGAAATTCTCAGTTTGACCAAAGAGAACTTTTAAGCAATCAAATATGGCCTGATTTGGGGAAGTGTGTTTGGTCTTGAATTTTCCCTGCCCTTCGTATAGGTGGAAATGTTTATATACAGCTATTTACTCAGTTTCGTTTTGTCTGGCACAGGGCTCCATTATCAGAGAACTCAGTTGGAATCGATATCGCTGTACTAGTGAATTGGTCGTCAAGACGAACTTGATAACTGAGATAGAAATGCTTAATGTAATGTTTTCTTTTATGTACCGTGTCCCTTCAGGTCGTAAACGATCATTGTTCTCCACATCTTCCTGTTTCTTGAGGTGCTCAATCAGTATTGGCTTTATGCTATTTCTCTCAAATCATTTACTCAAGCTTATCAAGGTACTTTACACGCTACATTCGTCTGTCTTTCTTTCCTGTGAGTATTAGATTTTTTAGCCCTCGTTCCTCATTACGTGCCCTATAAACTTTAACTGCTTCTTCAATGTATGTAAAGTAAATGCTTCATCTTCAGTGTTATAGGGAAACACACCTATTCCTCAGATAATGGACTCTCCCTCCTATATTAATAAAAGTTAACGGAACGTTCATAGGAGTTCGTTAGACTTCTATTGGAGTTCAGTAGAACTACTAGGCAGTTGATATTAGTCGGTAATTAGCCGAATACTAAGGAGTCAGCTTTCAGTGGCAGATTACCAAGTTCCTAACATTTTGGGTACGTTAAGTCGATTAGCAACCAACATAGCACGATTATACCTTCAGTGCGAAAACTACTCCACAACATTTAGTTATAACAAATTTACGAGAACACAAATCTTAAACAACGTGCATAAAATTCTCGTGATTCAAAATATAACCGTCTGCATTGTCTCTTTTTCAATCGTCTAATTGTGAGCACATATAGTAACCTTCTTGAAGCTTCTGCATTATTTCCATAGTCATATGACAATTGTCTGTTTGAGTTCATCTTCCTTGGTGAACCTTTTTTCTTTCAGTTTCTTCTTTCTGGGCCCAAACAGATGAGAATCTGAGAGTGTTTTGTGAGAAATTCAGTTGTCCTTAACCCTCTAGGGCCATTCGTATCATATTTGATACAGAATTTCCCTATAAGGAAACATTTGATATTCATTGACTGAGCAGTCAGTACTGCTTTCATTTGAAATTTATAAAATATTTCTCTTAAAAAATTTTTCAGGAAAATATTTCTTTCAAGGCTTGTTTTCATACTGTATCAAATATGATACGAATGGCCCTAGAGGGTTAAGCGCCAACCACCTTCTGTTCTATCTAGCATTCAGAATCCACTTTGCACAGATCTTCGTATGTCCAAGAGACTACATACAAGTGCAGGCTCTACCATGTCACGCCTATATCAGTTCTACTAGGCGCATCAGCAGGTTTGGCTTTATCTACATTCACATCAACAGCCTGTCACTGATTTATGATCATTTTCTCTTCTCCGTCTAAGATCCTTAACTTTTTCCCTTTCGTCATTCTTTACCTGGCACATTTTTGTGTCGAGTAGGGACCCAAATCATCTCTCAGTTAAATCTCTGTCCTCGAAGACAGAGTGTGGCTTATTTGTAGCTCCATCCGCGAGGACAGAGTTGCTTCTGAGAAAAATTACACTGATAGATGCCCGGTCCCGGGGAACAGAGTCCCGCGGCCGCGCCATCCCATTGCAGCAGAAGGATGGACCAGGTGCTCGTCACCGGGGCCAGCTCAACCGGCGGTTGAGGAAACTGGGGAATTTTTGTCCCTGTGCCCGTCCGTTTGCGGTCGGCTCCCCATCTTAAAAAAGACCTTGTGTCACATCTCGCTCCAGTGGTGGAGTAGGGTAAATATCCTGACATCATTTTCATACTTTCCATAAACATGCACTAACCTGTGAATGTTTGTAGCACTTTCTCCTTCCCAAAACAGAAATTATATGACTAATCTTAACTGAGTTTAGAGAGGAAATCATTTTGAAAGAGGATCATGGGTAGGACTAGAGATATGTCCACAATTTCCTCCCTAGGCTTCTAGACACTCTATTATATATAAATAAGATATAATAAAGTAAAAATAAATAATGAAATTTGAAGAGCACTTTTATCATTAAATTAGAACAGGTATTACTTTTAAATGACCTTTATGTATAAATAAACGAGATACATAAATATCAGTTAGTTAAATGTCATACGTTATACACACGTGTACGATCATGTCTCTGGCTGGGCAGAAGATTTTCCAGCAGTAGGCTGCCATTACTTCTGAGGTAGACTGGTTGCTAACCAATGCTATAGAACCTAACCCGTCCTGTTATTTAACCCATGGCTGAAGGAAAGAGACGTACTAATACCTTTCTCAAAGGTATTTGCGGGTCAGCGAATGCAACGAATTCAACTGGAATTCGAACTTTGCTCTTCGATTTTTCGTTACAAGCTGATATCTATTGCACCACAACGCACCTCCACATGAATATACGTAGGTTATTTGATATGTAGGTGTATATATGTGTTTGCTTATGAGCGGGTGTAGAGATGCAAAGATCTCATAACGGTTAACAGCAAGGTAAATGGAATCGGTGAACCGAGCTCAAATCCTGATTGTGGCAGATTCTGTTCATTTCTCACTATTATCTTTGAAAAAGCATAATTCCACATCTCCCTGTTAGTCAGAATAGTGACTATCCACTAATACTGGTACGATGTAACGCAATATATATATATATGTAACGCAATATATATATATATATATGTACCGATTGCAAGATAATGGGAAGACTGTGAACCCCAAAATTCCTGAACGCCTCTTTGATTGAAAAATCAGAATTTGAAACTTTGGCTTTTACGACGACAGCGTCAAGCCACATATATATATATATATATATATATATATATATATATATATATATATATATATACTACCGGTCATAATTATTAAGCTACCCCAGTTTTTTTTCTTTTTAATTATGTATTTCATACTATTTTTTTCGTATTTATTGCCAGGTGGATAATTCTAAATGATTCTTTTGTTATTGTTATTATTACTTTGCAAAATTTTACAAGGCAGCCAGGAACACTTTGCTTTGGTCAGCCAATAAGAAGAGACTAGCATGGGGCAGAGATCACAAAAACTGGACACCAGAACAGTTCATTTGATGCACATATTATTGTGCAATATTAAAAAAAAAGAACCACTCTATTTTGATTTAGGATTATCCACTTGGTAATAAATAAATAAAAAAATAGTATGAAATACATCATTTCTTTTAAAAATCTGGGGTGACCTAATAATTATGAGAGGTAGTATATATATATAAATATATATTCACTCAGTGAGAAACTAATTCCCTGCCAATAACAATTATATTTAGCAGATTAAGTCCAGCTAATAATACCGCATATACAAGCGTAGGTGAGTTGAAATATGTTTTTTCATTCGTCAAAAATGCTTTCAACAATCTATCAACAACGAGACTTTGGTTGAGTGACTTCAGTTTCTGTTGCATAGATTAAATATCCTTTTTTTTCTTTTTAATATAAATACCTTTCTACTATTCAACACGTGTTAACGATAAATCTAAATCTATCTATCTAAACTTATTTATAAATGGAACTTTGTATGTGTGTGTGTCTCCGTTACCTATAGACTCCGAAACGACTGAACCGATTTTCTTGAAAATTTACACAGTTGTACTATAAGCGTCTGCGAGTGTTCTTAGCTAGGTTTTGTGTCGAAGTACCCCCAATAAATATCAGAAATCGATAATCGAAAAAATCGTGTTAGAGAAGGAGTGGTCCTATTTTAATCAAATTTGACACACTCATAGACAAAGACATAAGAAACGATATTCAGAAGTTTCAAGGTTGCAGTTCTTACAATAGTGCAGAAAATCGATAATATATATATATATATATATATATATATATATATATATATATATAAAAGGCAAGATGTTTGTATGTGTATCTGTTTATCTGCCTGTATGTCTGTATTTTTTTCAGCCCTATTATTTTAGTTGTTGCTTCGGATTTGGCTCTAAGTAGGTATAATTGTAGTTCTTAGTCTTAGCCATGATACCATTTACTCAGAGGACTTATTTAGCCTTCAAAATTCAGTTTACGACGAAAACAACTTATTTGATATCGATGCCAGGAAATCAAAATTTGACTTACATCTATTCATTTTTCTTTCAGTCTACGGTTTCGCTTTAAATGGAAACAACTATTGCTTTTAGTCTTTCGTGCCAACGTCCAAAGAGTTTGAGCTCCAGGACCATGGATTAGTTTTAAAGCTTTCATTACACCCGAGCAACTCCGTGCTATACTGCTAGTAATGAATATAAGAAACATGCTTTTTTATTATATCAATCATTATTACAAATGCTGAAATTGTTAAAAAATATCGCTAATGAATCCATGCTAGCTTGCTCAAGTTACAAAAAAAATGCGATGCAACATATCGTCTTGACGATGTTGTATAGTGTTGTTTTATGACACCTGATCAGTAGTCAGCTCCCTGTAGTCTGACTCTTTAACTCTACATTTTATTTATCTGATAACTAATATGAAAATAGGTAAAATCCCATGTCCTGTCTTTCTTATTTTTATTTCTTTGAGATCTTGGTCTTATTTCATTTTCTGTATGAGTCACTCCCGCTATCACCCATAAGCTGCTTTTCTTTTACATTTTCCTGATCTGAAGATTTCATCATTTCTTCTTCGTCAAGATCTTCCTCCGTCACTACATCTCTTCAATTCTAGATTTTATTCGGTCAGAATGAGTCATTAATTTTTTCGTTTTCTTTTATATAATGGCTGTATTATGTCCCCTTTGCATGATGAAATTAGCTCTGTCAGAATTTGCTACTTTGTAATCTTTCATTTATTAATTAAGAGATTATTAATGGACATCTTATTTGTCTTCCGTCTCTTCTACTCCATCAGTTTCTTTTCTCACACTTTCCCTTTGTGAAACTCTCTTCCATTTGCTTGCTTTCCTGATAGCTACAATCTCCAAAATTTTAAGTGCAACCTCAATTGCCATATTTTATCTACTTGATTCTCATCCATCTCTTCTTTTTTTTCTTCGACATACCTGTACCATTTTCTCTCGCCGTAACCCCCCGCGCACCAGTAGTGATCCTGCCTTGGTTGGCTCTCTTCTGTGTAGCTGTTATCCCATGATGTAAATTGTCATGTACACTATTTAAATAGCTCTTCTTACTATTTCCGGTAGGGCACCTCGGCGTGGTAGGGCAAGCTCGTCTCGCTAGAATCATTATAACTGAATAGTGAGTTCGAGCCTCACTGGGTACCCGCTACTTTCGGCCATGTGTCACGTCTAAGCTACGCTTCCTCCAGGTTTGGGGGTTGGGCGCAGGGCTAACAACCTTGCCCCTTAAAAACAGTTTGTTACGAAAACAGCAAAAACGCTGCCATACACACCATTGGGTGTAACGGGAAAAAGTTTACTTTTTCCGGTGGTACTATTCAGTAGATGCTAGAATTTTGGCTGGCCCTCGATTGCCCCTCTCCCACCACCACTTTTATAAACTTCAAAAATTTATGAAACTGATCAGTCTCTGAAAATATTTGATTTTCAGCCCATTTTCCTCTGTGTGTGTGTTTTGTTTTTTTGTTTTTTCATTTAGTTTTTAAGGTCACACACAGAGACCAGTTGGAAAGAAAAACAGACAAAACTAGAACAACCAGATAGATGGAAACAGACATGTTGTTAGGGATGGAAAGAGACTTAATAGTCATATTTTCATATCTGAAGGAAGACGTTAATTAGAAATAATGTCCCCAACTTGATATGTAGATATATAGATCATCAGTAATTTATAGCCAAGTGAAAGAATTGGTCAGTAATTTTCTCCAATCTACTGAAGATAATCGGCACCGAATTCCCAGACGCCGAATTTCTATGTCTCAGAAGTATGCAGACTGCCTCGTCCACCACCACATAGAGAGAGCTACACACAGTAATATTGATGTCAGTATTAACCCTTTGATTTTGTTTTGAAATTAACCTCTCTTGTGTAACAACAGCTTGAGAATGGAAAAGAGGGCAAGAATAGAATAGAACTCCACTTGGATGATTGAAAAGTTATTTCGTTTAATTTAGTGAAGTAACATGCTTATACTCGAACTCATTCGTAAGTTGTGTATGCAATAGGGGGGTGCAGTATGAAAATGAAGACACTGTTTGAGTTTGCCCCCCTTTTCCTCAGAAAAATCTCGGCCTTTAAGTAGTCCTCACCTTTCAGAATTCGACAATCGCCGCTATCACTTCTCCATTGCCTATCGTTAATTTTCAGATTTGGCACAATTACTCCACCTGTTTTTTTCCTGATTCTTTCAGGGATCTTGCTTAATATTGGATCCTGTAGAGCTTCCGATGCCAATCTTTCTAGAGATAATATGTCACTTTCAATCCAATGTAATATTCGTCCATCCAGGATCTCCATTTTTTTCATTTTGACCCTTATTAAATTGTAACCTTGACAGCGCATCGGCATGTGATATTTTATCTTCTTTCACATACTCAATGTCAGAAACATATGCCATTAATTTTATTGCCCACCTTAAAATGATGGAAGATGAACACCTTTATCAAGTTGAAAAGAAACTCTAGAGGTTTATGGACCGACTTTAAGAGGAACTTCTTACCTAATAAAAATTGGCAAGCTCTGTCTGTTACAATGACGCTTTTTTCAATATTTGAATAATTTATTTCTGCTCCCATCAATCTTCTTGAAACATACATTATTAGATGATCATCTTGCAATAAAATTGCTGACACAGCTCGCCCACTCGTATCTGTAGTTAAAGTAACCCCTTTTTGGGATCAAAAATATTTACAACGGGTTTTTATTGCGAGTATCTTTTTACAATTTTCAAACGTTAAGCTTTGCCTTTGATTCCATTTGAATTCCCTATTCTTTTAACGCAGTTCTGCAACTGGTTATATATAAAGTCACTGCATTTTAGTAAGTATCTATTGTACAAATTAACCAATCCAAAAAAGGATTTTAATTATTTTTTTATTATTATTTATAGATACTTCTGAAATTATCTTTATTAACTTTGGATCTGTACAATGCCAACTTTTGAAATCTAGTTCCCTAAATCTGATACTGTATCGCAATCAAATTCACATTTGTTTTTGTTTATGGTCAATCCAAACATTTTTAACTTGTATAATACATGTTTTTTTTTTTTCGTTTTAATTCATCTTTAGTGATGACATCGAGACAAATATCATCTTAAAAATAAATAATCATGTTACTGATTTTGTCAGTTAACATGTTTTCCATTGCTCTCTAAAAAAATGGCACTTGCCGTTTTCACTCCCAAAAGGCATTCGCGTCCATCTTAATAATACCATGGTTGTGTTTATAGCGGTAATTTCCGTGAATTTATCATCAATGTGTATTTGATTGTAGGCTGATTTTAAATCAATATTTGCAAAATATTCAATGCCCGATAATTCCTGGATAGCGGTTTCGAAATTGAGAATAGGAAACGAATCCATGCATATTTTATAATTTACGCCTATTTTAAAATCACCACATATTCTTAGGTCAACATCTGATTTTCGCAAAATTACAATGGAAGATACCTATTCAATGCCACGCAGAAGAACGTGCTCTAAAATTCTCCTTCACCATTTTTTAAAATTTAGCAACTATTTAAAGCTAGAAGGTGAATAGGTAATTTATGGAACTCGAATTAGGTAGTAGGTACTATTTTCTTTTAATTCTATGTTCACTTTATATCATATTAACACTCGTTTTGATCTTTTCTGATTTTCTTTTTCTGTTCATTAATTTCAACGTATCCACTTTTCGAACATCTGCTCTCACTAGTCTATGACTTTTTTTTGACATTCCACTCCTGTAATGGAAATAATTTAAAATTGGTCACACGTTTCAAAAGTTCTATTGAAGTAACTCAAAGATTTTATAAAAGATCCCTCGAATTGTATCAGTTTCAGTTTACCCATTTGTTCCCAGAAATTAGAGTGACCTCACTCCCCGTATAACCTTACATTGAAAAAGCCATGCCATTTAATTTAATTTTTTTTAAAAGATGTTTTTAGGTTTCAGTATATGAAAAAAAGAATGTCCTCAGTTATCTCATTTTTCACTTTTGCTAGACTATTTTCTTTACACACTGAAATGTTTGTTTCTTTCTGCCGTTATGGCAGATTTTTCAAGGGTACTTTTTTCTGTCAATTTTATGGTCACACTTACATTTACATTTCTCCCATTTTTTATACCTTACGTTTCAACATTGTACCCAATAGAATTATACTTTTTAATCAATTGCAGCTGTTGTATAACTTTCACGCATGCAGTTAGAGATAAATTATTCAAGTGTAATTGTTCCAACATTTATGAGATATCTCAGCCACGTCTTCCATCAACTGTAATTTAATCAATTGGTTCTCTATAGTCAAATCTTGAATTCCCAGTTTCTTAAACTCGCAGCTTCTCTTAATCTGTGAATATATTGTATAATTCATTGATCTGGTTTCTGTTTAATTGACAGAAATTTGGTCCTTTCCGCTATGACAAGTATTTTTTGGTTTTTTAGGTCGTAAATTTATAATTTCCGAAATTTCGACGAAAGTCGAAACAGGCAATTCTTTGGGATATGCTATAACAGAAATTTTAATTATAGATTCATAATCTGTCGAATCTAGGAAGAGGACGGTTATTTAATTTTCCCCACTCTTGCTTTGCTGTTTTACAATTTTTTTAAGCCATACCCTGGGCTGCAAAATACCGGATTCAAGTCTCGACAGATTCTGCTTTGTCCAAGCGGCATAAACATTCTATCGGCGACGCCATATTATTGTATAGTGTTATTTTACAACAACACGTGAACAGTAGTCAACTTCCTATCTAAACTTTATTATATAACCAAATATATGCAAATAGGTAAAATCCTTTTTGCCAATTCAATTGCATACGACTTTTTTTTTTTTTATCTCAGTGATCATGCACAATACATTCAAAATAGCCTTCAATTTGAAACTAACATGTTAACAGGCTGGTTATTAAGAAAGGAACCAACGAATTTGCACAGATTTTTCTCTAACATACAAGAACAGTAAAAGAAAATAGAAAAAATTATCCTAAATTATAATGAGAAGTAAATAGGGAGTATTGTTACCAGACAGTCAGCTATAATAGTTACTCATTTTCTATCGTAGTTAGCGGTCGGTGTTCGAATCCAAGTGTAATGAGATTATTCTAAAAATTGAATAAAAATGGCAGAAAGGATTTATTGGCCTGCCTCGTGGTTGAAATTCTTAACTACATCTCACTTTTCCTAGCGGTTAATGTTCAATTCCTAGTATGTTGGGCTGGGAGGTCTTGTTGGTGTTCTGGCTTCAAAATGCAGTATTAGGCATCACTACTTAACTTTTCTTCAAGCTAGAAGAATGGAGTTGTCTCTTTCCTGTCAGATGTCACGATAGCCACGATCTTGACACGGGCTGGATGTTTGGTTCTCGGTATCAACAATTGTTTCTGCGATGTACCGATTGTTTTTGTAGGGCAGGTTGAGTTTTCATTATATTTAGAAAAACAATATTGCACAAAGTGTGTAAGCTGGGGATTAATATAAGTAATGACACAAAATATTAGATTAACAGCTTTTACGAATGTTTGAGCATTTTGTTTTAAATATCTAATTTCCATAGCTTACAAACTGACTTCACATTTTACTATTTCAAGAAGAAATAAAGTTGATAACTTTTATAGTAGACTGAATGGAAAATATATTCAAAACAGAATTTCCATCATGAATCACCACAAGCAAAATATGCAAATTTTTTACTGTATTCGATAAGTAAAAACTGAAAAAAAAATTGCAAATTATTACGCAAAAGGCTACTCGATGAATAAGATTTGTTAGTGTAATATTGTATGCAAATGAAGGGACTTATATATATATATATATATATATATATATATATATATATATATATATATAGAAAGTACTTGAAAAAGTAGAAGAAATAGCTTGTCATCACAGGACACGCAGAGCTGTGCTATGACTACTGATACTCATATTGATATGCGAACTATAATAATAGCGTCGCCAATAGGATCCATCATTTCACTGAACGACCCTGAACACGTAGAAACACAGACGAGAACTTTTGCAGCAATTGCAAAACTAAAGAAATTAAAAGACTCAAAACTGATGGAGGAGAAAACGAGATAACCGATTTATTTCTTGCTACAATGAGATGCGAAGCTGTGAAGAAAATTTCAACAATGTGCTATTCAAGTGAGTAAGAAGAAATGATGTTTGAGCAAATTGTGATAGAACAAAAAAAAAAAGAACATAAGACCGAAAAAACAAAAAAAAAAAAAATTGGTAATAGCGAAAAGAACCAATTATTTGGAAACAAAACAAGTTTTTTTTTTTTAAATCATATTACCCCAAGCAAGGCGAAAACGCCACTGATGCGCAGGGGGCTACGTGAGAAGGAAAAGATTGGAAAAGAGAAAAACCGGAAACCACATCCTAACCAGGAAACAAGGGATGAGCCTCTTCACCTGTTCAATAGACGTGGGTGGAGTGTGAACCGGGTGATAGTTTAGTCTATCTACTCCAATTGAAAAAAATTAAATTAAATTTAAAAAAAAGAGTGAAAAGAATGAAAAAGAGAAAAACCGGAAACCACATCCTAACCAGGAAACAAGGGATGAGCCTCTTCACCTGTTCAATAGACGTGGGTGGAGTGTGAACCGGGCGATAGTTTAGCCTATCTACTCCAATTGAAAAAAAATAAATAAATAAATAAAATAAAAAAGAGTGAAAAGATTGGAAAAGAGAAAAATCGGAAACCACATCCTAACCAGGAAACAAGGGATGAGCCTCTTCACCTGTTCGATAGAAGTGGGTGGAGTGTGAACCGGGCGATAGTTTAGTCTATCTACTCCAATTGAAAAAATAAAATAAAATAAAAAAAGAGTGAAAAGATTGGAAAAGAGAAAAACCGGAAACCACATCCTAACCAGGAAACAAGGAATGAGCCTCTTCACCTGTTCAATAGACGTGGGTGGAGTGTGAAGCGGGCGATAGTTTAGTCTATCTACTCCAAACCACAGAAGTCTGTTATTCAATACTTACATCGATGGAAAGAACGAGTAAAGTGTTGTGAATTTGAAAAAAAAAAATGACTGCAGAAGATGAATTAATTCTTCTTAGATTAATGAAAGGATTGCAAGACCAAAACGACATGCGCAAAATACTAGAACGTCCACAGAGTAGCAGAATGAGTTTGGAAGCTAGCGTCTAGTTTTTGCTACAATTAGTGTAGTTTAGAGAATTAAATCAACCAAAAGAAGAATTCGAGACATATAGGACGAGCACTAACAAATACATAATTAAATGTAAATATTGTGGAAAAAGTCTTATGAAAGACAGGTATAAATGCCCAGCTTTGGGAAAAATATATTCAAATTAAAAACAATAAACAAATAAATCATTTTCAGAACGTATGCAAATGCGAAAAGCAAATGCGAAAAGCAAAAACTGTTAAAACCCCCCGAAGAAGAAAAAGAAGCTGGAGTATTTACAATAAAAACACTAAAAAGATGTAGAAAAATATAAGGATAAATGGCCAAGTATTTGACATGCAAGTTGATACAGGCAGTGATATTACACTGTTACCAAAACTTTTCTGAATAAAATTAGGATGACTGAAATTAAGAAAAAACAGCGTACGACTAAAGTGATTTTATGGAATGACTATAAAAACAATGAGCACACTAAAAGGCAATTTTGAAATCTAAAAGCGTTTTGAAATAATTCCCATTACAGTTGTAGCATGCAAAAAAGATCACTGATTATTAGGGGTTGATGTATTAAAAGTAGATACAGTGAGACTAATCAATTCCATGGAAGCAGAAGGAATTAAAGTAGGATTATTAAAAGGCTATAAAGCAAGCATTCGACTAAGGGAATAGTATCACCCAAAGTATACAGAGTCAAGAAAAGTTCCAGTTTATATCCTATCTTCGGTAAAAGCAAAATTAAACCAAAGAATACAACAAGAAAGCTTATAGAGAATATGTGGTGATTATAAAATAGAGGTGAATCACCAGATACGTTAAGACTCATTCCCGTTGCCAAATATCGAAGCTTCAAGCCACGAGTTAGCAAAAATGGATCACTTTGCAAAAATTGATCTTAAATCAGCTAACAATCCGAAATGCAAGAAAATAACCACGAAAACACTCCTATGGGCTTATTAAGATGACTAGGTCTACCGTTTGGGATAAAAACTTCTTGCAATATTTTTCAAAAAGCAATTAAAAGTCTTATTAGAAAAGATAAAAATATGAAAATATACCAGGATGGTATAGGTGGAGGGGCGGGAACTAAAGAAAAATTAAAATATAAAACAGAGCAAATTTTGGTGTGATCAAAAAAGCAAAATTGACCATAGACAAAGAGAAATGTAGTTTTGCCTAAGAAGATATCATATTTAGGATATCAAATATCAAAATAAGGCATATCACTTGATGATAGACTAACAAAATAAAGTAACAGAAGTAGCTGCTCCAACAAATAAAAATGAATTAGAATCCTTTTTGGGGCTGATAAATTTTTATAGTAAATATATACCAAGATACAGCGACATAATAGAACCATTTACAAAATTACGAAAAAAAAAACAAACAAAAAAAAAACAATGAATTTGAGTGGACACAGAAGCAAACCATAGCTTTTTAAACACTAAACAATATTTTGAGGAGCAAACCAATAATAAAAGTTTTTGATCCCCAAAAAGAAATAATGCTAACTACGGAAGCAAGTAAAAAGGCGATTGCTGCTGTTCTATCACAAGCAGAACACTCAATTATGTACATATCAAGAAGGTTAACCTCAGCAGAAACTAACTACTCGAATATTGAAAAAGAAGCGCCAACAATTGTATGGTGCATGTAGAGGGCACGAAACTTTTTGATAGGAAAAAATCTTATTAAAATCAGACCAGAAACTATTAGAATTTATATTAAGCCCAAGAATTGCCGAAAGTCACATCGTCACAGCTTTGTAACGAGAGAAAAGATGTGGTATAGAAAGAATAAAGAAACGAATCCAGAAGTAGCAAATTTCCTGGTACAAAAAGGTCACAACACGGCTATATTGGAAAATATACTATCACATGAAGATCAATTCAGAAGCAGAGACAAGCTGGAGGGTGTGGAAATGGTCAAGAACAAGAAGAGGCAGAAAGTTATGAAAGTGGAACAGAGCAAGAAATGGAAGAAGGTGAGAATGGGGAGGAGATGGACAAAGATGAGGAGGAAAATGAAGAAAGACTGAGATCACCATTAAAGAGAAAACAAGAGAGACAAGAGGAAGGACAGTACAAAACAAAAATAATTAAAAGTAGAAAACAAGGGTATACGACCTCTCCGATTCAGGGAGGTGTAGTATTGTATGCAAATGAAGAGACCAGTATATCTAGAGAGTATTAAGAGAAGTAGGAAATAGCCTGTCGTCACAAAGGACACACAGAGATGTCCTATGGCTACTGCTACTCACATTGATAATCAAAACATAACAGATCATTTGCTAGATTATAAATAATAAAAACAAAGCATAAATAAAAGTAAATATAACACCATAATAGTGCTGGGTACAAATTATAACACAAAATGTTTTAAATTTGAATTATTTATTGAAAATCACACTAAAACAACTGCACTGTATAACATGTTGCATCATAATATAGCTAAATTGATTAGGATAATTTTGCAGTAAATGAAAGTATTATTTGATGGAACAATGATTTAGTAATAAAGTGCTTGTGCCATGTATCTTGGCCATTTTTTTTAATAATTTCGAAAAAATTTCGAATTGTTAGAAAGAATTTAATAAATTAAAAAAATAACAACACAATTTAATCTTTCCTCTTAATAATAGCATAAACATTTTGATGATAAAACTTTGTTTTTATTAAGTTTTTTTTTTATTAAGTTTTTTTTTTTTTTTTTTTTGCAATTGAGTGGAGGTACCTAAAATTTAATCTTTCCTCTTAATAATAGCATAAACATTTTGATGATAAAACTTTGTTTTTATTAAGTTTTTTTTTTATTAAGTTTTTTTTTTTTTTTTTTTTTTTTTGCAATTGAGTGGAGGTACCTAAATTCGTTGTTTCTTTCTTCTGTTTGACTACAACCTCCATCTCATAGAAGATAAAACAATAACAAATCTGATTTTCTCAACGATTTTCTACAAAAAAGAAATGCTTGTATAATTTGTTTTTCGGTGCGTGGTTGAAAGAAGTATGCGTATTTTTCTTTCTTTCATTGTAGGTCATTCTAAGTAGCTTGTGAATCTTCAATGTTATACTTTTGGGTTGTAAAAGAAATCGGATTTTCTTTTATTTTTAATCGACCGCGGGCGAGTAAAACAGTAAACTTTAATCGCCCAATTAAGTTTTTCAGCTACTGAGTCGATCGGGCGAGTGAAAACTCAAAGACTATATATATATATGTGTGTGTGTGTGTGTGTGTGTGTGCGCGCGCGCGCACACACACACACACATATATATATATATATATATATATATATACTGTGGAGAATTTTGTCACAGCTGAGCAGTGATATTTTAGTCATGCCGACTTCGAAGTTCCGTATGGGCATTATTGTAATGCCTTCACTCTTCAGGGTCATTTGCTTTTTCTGCTGTGTATATAATTAAGACGAGTATAAAATTATCACTTAGCTGATTGATGTTATTTTCAGTATCCCGACTCAAGAGTTTCTTATTCGGACCCTCCAGGAATTACTCCATCCGTTCGTCAGGAGTATATATATATATATATATATCACTTCAAAATGTGCAGCAATCAAAATTGCATAGTAATCCCTAGTATGACGATCACTGAAACTGACAGGCACCATACAACGTTGAGTCCTATGTTTACACTTTCTCTCTGTCTATTTTGTTAAAGCAATTATGATTATTATAATTAGAATAACAGTGATGTAATGAATATGCATACACTTTGGCTCCCCCTCACAGTAATATGATTGGCTGATGTCAGCCAAAAATACAGACTAAAGCGAGGACGCCTAGGACTACGCCTATTGACTACGCCTATGCCTAAGCATACTGCATACGACTACGATTACCAGTCCATTACGGCTACTTACTAGATTGTCCTACCCAGTTACATTGCCAAAACCACTTAGCTACTTCGGATAATATATACATATCACTTTCCGGGACATATGAAAAGGACAACTTAAATGTAAAATTAGCCGAAGCAAGGATAAAAATTATTCCCAATTTTGAGTTTTCAGTGTTAAAATCTTGAATTCTGAAATTCTTATGCGAAATATTTCATCTTAATTATTTAAGTAATTAAACTATGTATAAGAAAGAATAAGCAAATAAACACACGCGCGCCATCCTTTGTCTGTGGCAGGCTTCTGTGTGTATACCTAAAATGTCTACTCTAAAGATAAATTGATAGTCAGTCTTACAGATACTTTTGTCTGTCGTTTCAGGTGTTGCATTATAGCAGATTAAGTTGAGCCCCAAAAAGTTATTTCCCAAGCTTAGCTTACTCTAGTACAAGGCTTCAATAGTTGTGCACCAAGTTAAGTTTGAATTCGCTGCAGTAGTAATTTCTATCGAGTGCTACTGGCAGCAGATAACCCAGTAATACCTGCTCATGGTCGGGTCACTGGCAACTAAATCGGTTCCCCACTGAGCATTTCTAGTGAGGAAGATGACGAGACATCAAACAGAATTAAAAGCAAGACCAGTTAAAGGGCTTATGAACCTTCTTGTAGCGTCAACGGTCATCTAGTACAATGAAGTAGACCGAGCTCCATAGCTCTGTAGTCAGCGAGTGTGGTGATGATACGAAATCTTTGGGTGGATGGTTTCCTAGATTGATGTCAACAACCAGAGCGAAGGGACGTCCGATTGTGTTAACGGCGAAGAGAAGAAATTAGACTAGGTACCCAACCCTCCTATTTGCATGATATACGGGGAATTTGGGCTCAGATATTCGGATTCCCCAATATAAAAAGGCCTTGTACCAAATTCCGCCTCATTGGAGAGGCAGATAAATACCGTTCTGTGTTGTGCATTATTCCAGTATTTTTCGTCATTGAAGAGATTGTTTTTTTGTTTTGTTTTTTGTTTTTTGTTTTTTGTTTCTTCGAGTGAATTACTCGAGAGAATTATTCCGAGAGTATTATTGTGTATGATTCGAAGGATTTGTTTAGTACGTTTACTTTACGCGAAGATACCGAAATATTATATCTCACTAATAGCGAGTTACCCAAAGTCAAAATAACGTTACGAAAACTACTGTTATAAAAGTGGCGACGAAGTTCTCGTTCTGAACTTTCACGAGAATTACGGATAAAAAATACGCATCCTACACGTAGTGACTGAAATATTCAGAGGAATATAAGGATAATGGACGAACTAAAATCAATCATGCTTCAAAAGTTTGCGCTTCAAATATAACAGCAAGAACTACAGTTACAACAACAAAAAGCCCAACATAAACGGCAATTTCAGTTACAAAAACAACAAATATTTTTCGAATTGTTGTTTAAGAAAACGGCGACGGAAAAACATCTGATTCATTCACTCCAGACGCTATTGCGCATTCCATTAGCGAGTTTGTATATAATCCGAACGAAGGAATAACTTTTCGAATGTATTACGGAAGATACGAAGGGATCTTTAAAAAGGAATGTTCGCATTGGAATGACGAAAAGAAAGTCCGACTATTATTGAGAAAATTGTCTCCTGTTGAGCATGAAAAAGATATAAATTTTATTTTGTCGAAACAACCAAGTGAGATTAATTTTGAGGAAACTGCAGAGATATTATCAAAAATTTTCGAAGATAGAATCTCATTATCTAATGTACGGTAGAATTGCCTCAACCATGTAAAGTGACGATTTTGTCACTTATGCAGAAGTTAGTTGTCAATCGAGAATGTGAGAAGTTTAAGTTAAATGAGTTAACTTCCGACTCATGTAAATGTCTGGTATTCGTTCAGGGTTTAATTTCAAATAAGGACGCAGAAATAAGATCCAGAATTCTGACTAAACTAGAAATGGATTCAAAATTAACCCTCCAGAAAATAGCTGAAGAGTTTCAACGTATGGTAAATTTAAAACTTGATACCGTAAAGATTGAGAAGGGATATTTCACAAGTACATAGCGCCCGACCGTCTAAAGAAAAAATAGAGGTTCTGTTTTAACGCCTAGACAAACAGTAAAAACTACTATAAACCTTCCTCAATACCTAATACCTGCCACGGTTGTGGTGGTAAGCACTTTAAAAGTGATTGTTACTTTAGAAACAAAAAATGTTACCAATGTGTAAGATTAGGACATAAGAGTACCTGTTACAAATGAAAAAAAAAAGAAACAAAAGGTATGTCAACAAAGTAAATATATTGGGTAAAGTCGACAAGGGAAAGGAAAAAATTAGCAAGATTTCGAACGAAACATCTTCAATGAGAAAATTTGTTTTCGTCATGATTAACAATATAAAAGTAAAATTACAACTGGATACTGGGTATGATATTACTATAATTAATAAAGAGACTTAGAGGAAACTGGGTAAATCTAGTTTATTGAATTCGAGATAAGTCGTTCGTGGTGTTCCAGGGAAGAAAATTAAACTTATAGGTAAGTTCACCTGTAATATTTCTTTCGTTGGAAAACCCCAAAATTCAGTGATATTCATGTTAAAAGATACAGTAAATTTACTGGGAACGGGTGGCATTGTCTTATTTAATCTTTTGTACCTGTCAATCAATTTGTTCTGCAGCAAAGTAAATATTGTCACCACGAGTACTATTACGACAACGGAAAAATTAAAATTGGCTTCGCACGTGCACAAAACCAAAGGCGAATTTTGAAGTTAAAGAAAATGCAACATCAATATTGTTGTGACCTCGTCACCAAGTTGTTTTGGTCCGTTGGGGCCAGAAATAAAAACACAAAGACGGAATAGTGTTAAACAAACATGTTATAAAGACAGTAGAAAAAATATATACTAATGAACGATTAGCGTGACGGTTAGTCTGGCTGACAGAGTTATCTGCTGAAATAGATTCAGCTCTCACTTACTCTCCGCTTCTATAAAGTAGAACTGCTGCTTATATAAATATTTTGGACAAGTTCATGTGTCATATGGGTGAGTCCCCATAGCAAATATTCAGACCGAAAAGGAATGTACTTTTAGCGGCGTGTAACACCCCAGATGAAGGTCCGAACAATTTCTCCGGCGGCCATTCTCCACGCTGTGATGTTGCCGGGGGTTGATTGAAAAAGTCGAAGTCTAAAGCTGGGGGTACAAGATAAACTATTGAAGAAACGAACTTCTACAACTTGGATGAGTTAAATCGATGCTTTATTTCGTTCAGAGTTAGTCTTGCAGTTGGGGCAGGCGATGTGACACTCAGCTCTAACTCTAATTAATGGAGATCAAATGCCGAACCGACCGACTCAGACGAACGGAGTTTCCCTTCTTCAGTGTGCCTGATACACGTAGCTACTTCAAGCACACGCCCGGCTGAACTGAACTCCCGGCTGAACTGATCGGCTCGGAAAAAAAACTTGTATTTATATTGAAATAATCGGAAGTTCACTAGACCACCGGCTTAAAACAAAAGATAAGCATTGGTGACTGTAAGTCCAAAATTTCAAGGTACTTAAATTTTGCTTCCTTTGATGTGTAAACATCCCGCAGACATCCCGTCTACACTCAGCCTCCAACGACGTATTTTCCAGGATTTTTTTTATCTTTTTATCTTAATAAAGCTTCGTGTGAAGGCCGCCAGATGTTTTTATAGCCCTGACACTTTACCCGTAACCAGGTTTTTTTTTTCATTGCCTGGAGAAAGGGAAAATTCTATTATCTTTTCTTTATTTTCTTAATGTGTGGTCAAGATACAGTAAAGACAGTTTTTGACCTGGTCACCTATCACATCAAATCACTTAGTCAAATATTTTAAATTTACTTATAAGAGAAAAAGCGTTTATTTATTTATTTTTCCTTTTCTTTTTCACTTAGTACTTTTGTTAAACGAAACACATGTATTTGAACTATTTTTCTTAACCATTTTCTATTCTTAATCTATTATAATAAAATACATATTTTACAAATCCACCTTAATATACGCCTAGTTATCGTGTCACAAGCGTTAGATCCCATCAATAAGGAATTGGAAAAGCTAGAAGAATTAGAGGTCATTTTCAAAGTAGACTACTCTGAATGGGCATCACCGATTGTTTACGTGAAGAAAAAGAATAATAAAATCCGCGTATGTGCTGATTTCTCAACGAGGCTTAATGAAAACTTACAAAAATATAATTACCTCTTACCAAGTCTGGAAGAAATTTCCGCCAAACTTCGTGACGGAATTTCTTTTTCTAAGCTGAACTTGTCGGACGCCTATCTACAAATACTGGTAGAAGAAGAGTGTTCAAAATTACTATCAACACTCATAAAAGGTCTGTATAAATTCAACCTACTTCTTTTCGGGATAAAGGTAACTTTGTTGGTAAAATTCGCCATAATTTATGGATAAAGTGCAGGGATCAGTTTATGTATTGATTATAATAGAGAATCAATCTCCCGAATGTATATTATATAGCAACAACAGCCCATGATGGTCACAAAGTAAGGGATTGAAGGTAATGTTGACAACGTTCCTGGATATAGAGTATCTTCTTGTCATCTGTTGACCATGTTCGTCATAGTATATGTATATAGAGTATCCTCGCCGCACGTAATCTGTTCAATGAAACAACGTCAAAGACCATCACTCTTGAATCAGACACTCTCCAGAATCGGATCTGAACTCCAATACTCAGAAAAAGATGGCCGTATTTTATACACGTCCCATTGAATATTTTGAGCTTCCTGATTGGTTAAGCCTTCTATTGGTGAACTATAAAATGGGTTGGCTCATGGTGGTCTGCACAGTATAGATGTAGACAAAAAGTCTAACAAACTCCAAGCATTTTTCAACAAAGTATGGCTACAAAGCTCGCTGGGTTAGATTGCGCGCAAGCATATCTGGATGACATACTGATTAACAGCGAAATCTGACATCAGAATGAAGAAAACATAAAAATAGTATTCGATCAAAGAATACTGGTTCAAAATTAGTAAAGCAAAATATGAGCTATTTCTGTCCAGAATAAAATATCTGGAACAAATTATTGAAGAAAGGAGCAATTAAACATATATAGCCGCCCCGACCAATTTATCGAAATTTCAAACATTTTTTAGGCTTTGGAAACTACTATCATGTGCAAATATCAAATACGCATGTTAACAGCACCTTTAAATGCCTTGTTAAAGAAAGACGCTAAATGGAGTTGGACAGAGAAAGGCCAAAGTGCGTTTGAAAGTTTAAAAAAGTTCTAACGCCTGACTCATTACTAACGCATTTTGATCCCAAATTAAACATTTTCGTTGTATCAGATGCAAGTGATTCAGGAATTGGAGCAGTAATATTGCATAAATATGACGATGGAACGACTAAGCCAATAGCACATGCTTCGATGTTGTTAATAGCTGCTGAGAAAAACTACAGCCAGATCGAGAAAGAAGCTTTGGCTATAGTTTTTGCCATGAAAAAACTCCATAAAATCCTACATGGATGAGAATTTCTCTTAGAAACTGTCTATCGTCCGTTAATGTCTATATATGGTTTAAAAAAATGGTGTTCCCACACATGCAGCAAATAGACAGCGATGTTGAGGAACTATACTGCTGAGTTACAACGAAAAAAATTAAATTTTTACCATCAAAGAAATTAAATCAGGTCCCACTTAATTCCGAAATTCGACGAACCATTTAAAGATACAGTGACTGCGGCAATAAGGGCTGAAAACGAAATTTAAAATATCTTACATAATACTGTAAGAGAGTTGTTTATAACTTTGGAAGAAATGAGACTTAAGTCACGGAACGACGATGTCATATTAAAAATGAATATCAAATTGCATGTTAAAAATTGAAAGTTAAATGAAAGTACGGCATTTTAAATATGTGAAGATGGACTGATGTACGCTGATATAGTTGTAATTCCAACATCATTGCGAAAACGCATATTAAAAGAAATATCACGTTGGTCATCTGGGAATTTCTAGTATGAAATCCATAATGAGAGGATACATTTACTGGCTCCAAATGGATGAAGACAACAAAACGGAACGCAGTTATTCAAGTTATTCTGCAAGTCCTTATAAATACAACATTTTATTACAACGCTCCCGTATAATCCAAGATCGGACGGACAAGCGAAACGCATTGTTGACATATTCAAAAGGTCTCTTAAAAATTGGAGTGGGAAAGTAGGATTAGAAAATGCTTTAGCAATTTCTGAGCGTTTTCTGAATTATGACAAAGCCTAACACTACGTCTGGAACGTCGCCGGTAGAGTTGATATTCGCCAGAAAAATTAAGTCTCTGTTCAAAAAAATACAACATGAACGGAAGGCGAAAATATCAAGGAATATCCCTGTAAATAATTACTTTAATTTCGAGAGAAAAGGTATTTTTTAAGATGTGCCAAAAGGGAAGAGAATTTTGTAAGGATGGCGTGGTAAAAAAAAAAAGGATCGGTCGAGTGGCTTACATGGCACAGGGACCAAGGTAGGAGTATAAACGTCACCTGAACCAGTTAAGACATAGACACACTGGTTTGGAAAGTCCAAGAAGTTCTCATTGAAGTAATGTACGATACATTCGACAAACCTACGCCACCAGGAAATATTGAACCGCGTCGTTACGGCAAAAGAAAAAGAACTACGACGGAATTGTTAAGTATAGAACCAACACTAAAAATCAGATAGAGTCGACACAAAAGGGGCGGTGTTATGTAAGAAGAAAGTGTCGATACCGACACGTGTGATCGAACACGGATCTCTAGGCAACAAACGTAACCGTTGAATGAATTGTGCTACTGTGATCATGTGACCATAAATATTTAGTATATAAAGCAATCAGACAGAAATCTGAGTGTGTTCGGTGTTGTGCATCATTGGAAAGATATTTTAAGTAAATTACTTGAGAGAATTATTCTGAGAGCATTATTGTGTATTATTTGAAGGATTCGTTTAGTACATTGACTTTACGTGAAGGTACCGAAATATTATAACTCGAAAATGGCAAGTTACCAAAAGTTCCCTTCAGAATAACGTTACAAAAACTAATATATATATATATATATATATATATAAACAACTATGAAGCCGAACAGATTTACAAAACAGGCCAAACCCCGCTGAAAACAACTTACGTCTGCAATAAAAAATGCAAGTTACTTACAGTTACTTACATTGATCAATCTTATCGGCAATGGTCGTACTCTTTCAACGATTCGACGCACCGTTATATATATATATTGTCCTACGTCGATTGCACAACTCGGAGTATCATGCGTTATGCTATCCTCAGGTGCAGAATACAAACTGACCGATTAATAGATTTGAATTAATATAATAGCCCGGTTCATTCTACATAAAGCCCTGTTTTATTAACATCTGAAAAATATTATTATACATGTGTGTACCCTCATAGGTATATTTATTAATTTATTCATTCACACGATTATATATATATATATATATATATATATATATATATATATATATTGCATACAGTTCTGTTTCGCTGAATGCCCGCCCCAAGCCATGACTGAAAGCCGACTGATTTATCACACTATCGGCGGACGTTCGATATATATATATATATAATTATTAACTCAGGTATATATATATATATATATATATATATATATATATATATATAATTATTGACACAGGTTGATATATATCTATATGTATATATATATATTAATTCAGGTTGATATATATATATACATATATATAATAACTTGAATTAATAAACATACATATGAGGATGGCGTACATATGCATAGTATTATGACTCAGGTGTTAATAAAACAGTGCTCAACGTATGAACAGAGCTGTATCATATATATATATATATATATATATATATATATATATATATATTATCCTACGTCTATGGCACGACTCGGAGTTTCATGCGTTATTCAATCATCATACTGTCTTTTTAATAACAAGATTAAAAATTTAATTATTGTAAGGTGACATGTAGATAAAAATTTAAAATTTAAATTTAAAAGTTAAGATTAAAAATAAGAAAAACTGCACGGAGAAGAAATCAAATCATGAGGCTTAAACATTTAAATATTCAAATATAACATATAGAGAAAAATGTAGAAATAATTAAAATTTTACATAAAAATAGAATAAAAAATTAAGATGTAAAATATACTTACTTCGATTCTTAGACCCAGATTGATTTAGATTCCTCTATACGTTTTCCTATTTCTTTCTTTCTTTCTTTCTTTCTTTCTTTCTTTCTTTTCCCGCAATATTGCTTTTAACAATTATGAATTAAACCCGTTTTATTTTTGCTCCCTACATTGTTTAATTTTTAATTTTCCACTCTAAATTTTACTTCAAAATTCTAAAAACCTTACAAGATTTAAATTTTCAATCTTGTTATTAAAAAAGCAGCAACTTAACTTTATAAGATTTAATTCCCATCAACGTCGAGTGAACTTAAATGCACATCTATTAAACTGTCAATAAAAAATAAGCACAAGTTACTTGAAATATGCATTAAGTTACTTGTTCACCACTGCTGTCGGGTTAGAGTGAGATAACTCATGACGACTAAAAGAGGCTTCGCACAAGGAATGAAAATGATATACCCCAGTGATCGTAATAAAGGATTCAGTTCGAAATTCCTAGCACCTGAAGAAGGCCGGAGCGTATAACGGCCGAAACTTCGTACAAATGGCAACAAAGATGAGAACAATAGCCCTAATAATGTAAATAGTGTAAATACTACCTCATCTCAGAAATATAGACAAATACATTCTTGATCTATAGACAGTCCGTTAAGTGCCATACGTGATACACGCTTTGGGCAATCATGTCTCGAAAGAGACATGACTGACTGGGCAGAAGATTATCCCGCAGTAGGTTGCCATTGCTTTCTGCGGTAGACTGGTTGCCGACCAAGGCTATAGAACCCAATCTGTCCTGTTATTTAACCCATAACTGGAAGGAAGAGACGGATTAATACCTTTAAGTGAATACAATGGATTCAACTGGAATTCGAACTCGGCTCCCCGGCTTCTCGTTCCGAGCCGATATCCACTGTACCACAACGCACAGTACTGTGCTAAAAAGTATTAGGACAAGAACTACTTTATCTTTTATGAGGCATCAAAATAAAGTTTCAAACTACCCCGGTAGTGTGCAAAAGTATTAGGACAAGGGTGATTTTCCTAAAAACCTCACTGAAATTCAAATACAGAGTGAAAAGCCAAACCTTTGTAAAAATTATTTAACTAAAAAGGAAGAGAAAGGAAGGCTTCGGAATTTGAATTGGCCCCCAAAAAGCCCTGATCGCAATCCTATTGAACATTTATGGGGTATTTTGGATAAAAAACTTGATAAATCTAATGTTACTTCGCAAGACACACTTTGGGAAAAAATACAAGCTGCTTGGCAGGAGATACCATTAGATACATTGAAGAAGCTTGTGATGTCAATGTCTGACAGAATGAAGGCTGTGATCAAAGTAAAAGGCTTGTATTTGTTCCCAAAGTGTGTCTTGCGAAGTAACATTAGATTTATCAATTCTTTTATCCAAAATATCCCTTAGATGTTCAATAGAGTAGTTTCAAAATAACTTGTTTAATAGAAAATAGGAAAAATTAAATATAACTTCTTTTTAATACATTTCTTTTACACCTAGTTTTAAATAATCAATATTTATTAGAAATTTACTTGACTTTTTACCCTGTATTTGAATTTCAGTGAGGTTTTAAGGAAAATCACCCTTGTCCTAATACTTTTGCACACTACCGGTAGTCTGAAAAAGTGTTGGGACAGGGGTGATTTTAAATTTATCATAATGCCTCGTAAAAGATAAAATAGTTCTTGTCCTGATACTTTTGCACAGTACTATATATATGGATTGTTTAATTACTTATTTGGTTATAATAAAATTAGACCAGTACACATTTGTATAAAAAATGTGTTCAGTACAATTATATTGTAGAACTTTTGAATATTCTTCATTTGTAAACGAGTTATTACGCGACCTATGTTTCTACCATGTGTGATGTTTTTTAAACTGATAGATAAACATTTCCCAGAAAGCTCAGAATAAAACAAAATTTTCAATAGAAATACAATCAAGCTAAGTTATACCTGTACTAGTAATTTAGAAAGTTTCATAAAGAAGCAAAACACCAGAAATTTAAATAGCATTGTACAAAACAAGGTCACTAATAAATAATGTAACTGCAGGGACAGAAATAAAAGCCCACTTCAAGGACTTTGTAATACAAAAGAAGTCATTTAAAAAGCAAAAGTACATGACTTAAATGGTCAAAACAAAATATATTTGAGATCAACCAAAGACAATTTTAAGACCAGGTGGTTGAATCACAAGTCTACATTTAAAATAGAAAACTTAAAAAATTGTACAAAATTGGCTAGCCACGTGTGGAAATTGAAATTAAAATATGGAAAAGACCCAGACATTACGTGAAGTATCGTGAAAACTGCCAAGCCTTGCAACGGTGGCAAGATATGTAGACTCTGCCAGGAAGAAAAGATAGCGATTATGCTATTCCCAAATAAAAATGAACTATTGAATGAAAGAACAGAAATTATGACTAAGTGTAACCACACCAAAAGATACCTATCGGGTGAATACAACCATGGATGAAAACGTTATAATTTCTTGTAATTTTAAAAATTGCGCGTTCAAAACTTCCCCGTTACGTGATCGTTCAAAAAAAAAAAAATTACCGTTATGTGAGCGTTCTTAAAAAAAAAAACGATAAACGGTAAAATCAGTTATTGCAAATCGCCTGAAGACACCACTCATGGTCGCACCAAAACAGAAACTATTAGGATCCATGACAAAACTTAAGAAAGTAATAATAGTAAATATTAAACACGTCAAATATTTCAGTGTATAGTTTTAGTATAAAAGACACGGAAATTGAACATAGAATAGGATGCACTAAAGGTCGTTTCACTCAATTAAACAAAGAAGAAGAATGACACTATTTGGATTCAGCGATAGTATATAACCCTGTTCCGTAATAAAAATTCAGGAAGTAAAACTAGTAAATACTAAGCACTTCAAAGATAGATTAATTTATTATAGGAGATACAGAAATTGAACATGGAATAAGTTGCACTAAAGCAAATTTTACTCAATTAAACAAAGAAGAGGAAACGCACTACTTGGGTTCAGAACTTATTACTTACCTCCACTAAATCGCCGAAAAAGTAGCATAGTTTGAAGAAAAGAGGCCCCAAACTTAATAAATACGAAGTTTTTCCATCAAAGTATTTATGTTATTATTAAAAGGAAAGATCAAAGTAGTTTTAATTGTTTTTAATTTTTTTAAATCCCTTCTAACACGTTCGAAATTTTGGTAAAAAATCTTGTTTTGGTTTTAGTTAGCAGGTAATCAAATCGTTATGAGAGTTTACAATGGAAAACGTAATATTACATAACTCAGTTTTTTTTTTCCGGTGACAAACACATTGATTTGGAAATTCTTGCGAAAATCAAATAATTGTCGGAAACTTTCAAGACTTATTCACAAATGAACAAATATTTTTAAAAATTATTATTTTTTAAAAATCTTGGTAAAAGTATTCTTTTTACATCTGTTATCCTCCCTCCGCGTAAATTCATGAAATTTTAAAAAATAATTTTGTTGGGAAAATTGGTTTTAATAGTTAAATGCAGGACTCATTAGGAAATGTAAATCATCTACATTTTTTTAAAAACATTTTGCCTTTATTTCCAAAAATCTGCTTCCAATAGTAAAATAAAAAATGCAATAAAATTATCACATTATTTAATTTGATAAGCTTTTAATGACTTCAATAAATAATATATATTAAGGACATTATAGTCTGAAGAAAAAAAACTTTTTCGATTAATAATGAAATTTTAAAAGAATTGTTTTCATTTTTTTTAATTATAATAATTTATAAAGTTTCAAATATATTTTAAAAATACTTCAAAGATTTGTTGTCGTTAGTTTATTAACTTATTAAGTGAATATTATATTTACTAATTGAAAATTAAAAAGTTTGATATAAATCGTCGTGTCTTCGTAATTTTAAAATAATTAAAAAATGTTTTGTGTATTTGAAGTTTTTTTTTGTATGGTATTTGTAAATAATTATGTGTACATAATTATGTGTATATAAAAAATCATATGTTTTATTGTTTCTTTCCCTTACAGGAAAAAAACTTTTTACAATTATGTCACTTGTGATCGCCATACACCTATCTTATCTCGCATCTGTCAACACATTTCAAATACGGTGAAAAGGTTAGAAAGTTCAACTCAGTGTTTAAGAAATAGTTTTATTTTAAATTTCATGCTATAAGTAAGTAATACTTGTGTAAATCAGATTAATTGATCATTGAATTTGCTAATTTTTCAAAAGTAATCTATCACAGATGTATATTTTATTTTTGCAAGATTTTTAAAACTGAGAATTAATTTTTGTTTACAAATGTGTCGATCGTCCAAAAATTAAGATTAAAAAAATTTGAAAAATGTTAGATTCCAATCAATATAATTTCTGTTTAAATCTACCATCCGCCCGTGCATTGAATACTGTTGCCATATCTGGTCGGGTGCCCCTGCTTTTCTCCTTGGGCTTCTAGACAAGATACAGCGGAGGGTCTGTAATGTGATCGATACCGACTTAGCAGACCGCCTGCAGTCTCTCTCTCACCGGCGCGACGTGGCTTCCCTGTGTCTCTTCTATAAATACTTTCACGGCTTCTGCTCCGATGAACTTAGATCACTGGTGCCCCCTAGGTTCGAATTTGCACGAGATACTAGATTAGCAACTAGATCCCACCCTTTTACAGTGAAACCGATAAAATGCAACCGCAACTTCTACTCCAACAGTTTCTTTTCTCGCACTTCCCGACTGTAGAATTCTCTTCCATATGACTGCTTCCCCGACGGCTACAATCTCCAGGAGTTTAAATGTAAGGTCAATAGACACCTCCTAACACACTAACTTCCATTCTTTCAAACACACTAACTTCCATTCTTTCAAAAACTCTTCCCACCCACCCAATTATCTATCACCCGCCTTCTGACATTTCCTATATCTAACCACTCTTCCTATTTACCTCCCCCTATGTAGCCCCAAGCGCAATAGTGTCAGTGGGATGCCTTGCTTGGGGTGAAATGATTAAAAAAATACACCAGAGTATTTTGCTTACTGGAAAGAGTAAATGTAATGATTTAGCTTTCAATTAAAACTAAAATAAATGTTTCAAGAAAACTTTTTATTTTTTTTTAGAATTCAGTTTAAAAGTTACTTATCGAAAATGAGTGGAGGTACCTACTTCAAATACCTCGGTGTATAGATTAATTTAGGATAAGAGATACGGAAATTGAACATGGAATAGGTTGCACTCAAGGTAGCTTCATTCAATAAAACAAAGAAATGGAAATACACTACTTGAATGTAGCGACGGCATCTAACCCTGAATCTATGATAAAAGTTTAAGAATTATAATTAGTAAATACTAAACACTTTAAATACCTCGGTTTATAAATTAATTTAGTATAGGATATACGGAAATTGAACATGGAATAGGTTGCACTAAAGAAAGTTTCACTCAACTAAACAAAGAAGAGGAAAGATACTACTTGGTTTCAGCGACTGCAGCGTCAGGACGCTCAACAACTGTGGACAATTAGAGAATGTCAAGCAGATGAACAGACTGAACATCAATATTATGGATGTGAAACCAGATGGCCAAACAATGGAGACTTCAGCAACGACAACCATAGGATAATATATGCAGGAGGTAAAAATAACAAAAAAGGAGTCAGCTTAATACTGGACAAAGAAATGAAGAAATGTGTTCTGGGATACTGCCAGTTCTCTGAAAGAGTTCCCCTGGTCAAACTGAAAGGGAGACCGTTCAACATAGCAATTATAGTCATCTATGCACCAACAACGCAAAGCACTGAGGAAGAAATAGAATCTTTTTACTCCACTCTAGACAATGCCAAGGCTCAATGTAAAAGCGAAGAAATTAGAATCATCATGGAAGATTTGAATGCCAAAGTAGGCAAGGAGAGGGAAGTTATGACAACTGGCAAATTTGGTTTAGAAATCCGCAACGACCGAGGAGAAAAATGGGTTTAACAGTGTACAGTAAATGACCAGGTAATAACTAACACCTGGTTTCAAGAACACCCACAACGTCTATAGACATGGAGAAGCCCAGGAATCGACACGAAAAACCAGATAGACTACATAACCATAAACAGAAGATTCAGAAACGCAGTGGTTCAATACAAAGCCTATCCAGGCGCTGATTGTGGGAGCGACCATGTCCCAGTCGTCTGCAAAGTAAAAGTGAAACTCCGGAGATTGAAGAAGCCTAGTGCAGCACCAAAAGTGAAATATAACACGCTCGTGAATGACCTCAACCTACAGAAAGAATACACTAAAAGCGTGAAAATCAAATACGAAGAAAAAACTGGAAAAGTACAATCGAAATGGGAGTCACTCAAGGAAGCGATAGTGACCATCAGCAAACAACATTGGCCCAAAGGAGTAGATGACTGAAGAGCTTCTCGACATGATGTAAAGGAGGCAAAAAATGATATCAAAACATGGAATGGAGTACGGGGAACTACACAAGGAAATAAGGAGAAAATGCAGACAGGCTAAAGAGGAATGGCTCAATGACAAATGTGAAGAAGTAGAGAGACTGAGCAGGCATAATAAAGCAGGCATGCATAAAGAAATAAAAGAACTGACAGGAAAAACTGCTCTTCGACAGGATGTATAAAATCCAAGGACGGAACAATTATATTGGAGAAAAAGGAAATATTCCAACGATGCGAAGAATATATAAAAGATCTTTTCCACGACAAGAGAGAGCAACCGATGTCGTGGAAAAGATCTTTTATATATTCTTCGCAAAGATGTGGACGGATGTGGACGGACCAGAAATATAAAAGTCTGAAGTGAAATCTGCAATAGCCAAACTGAATAGAAACAAAGCAGCTGGACCAGACGGCATAGTCATAGAGTTGCTGATAGCCCTGGAAGAATTTGACATAGAGAAAATTACAGAAATAATAAATTCAATTTCTAATAGTGGTGTAATACCAGATGACCCCAGCAAGTCGATCTTCGTAGCACTGCTTAAGAAGCCAGGGATAAAGGAGTGCGAACTCCACAGAACCATCAGTTTAATGAGCCATATGACAAAACGGATCGTCCGAATCCTGATGAATAGAGCAAGAAGCAGAATCAGGCCAGAGATAGGACAAGAACAGCGCAGTTTATCAAAGACCCTGGAACAAGGAACATCGTATTTATGATTAGGATGCTCTCTGAAAGGGCACACAAACGAAGAAGGATTTGTACCTATGTTTTATTGATTATGCAAAAGCGTTTGACAAAATACGCCACAAAGAATTGATGGAGATGCTCGACAGCCTCGACATATTTGGGAAAGACCTAAGAGTAATCAAGAATCTCTACTGGCAGCAAACCGCTTGCATACGGGCAGGTAACGAATTCGGCAGTTATACAAAGATTGAAAGGGGCGTAAGACAAGGATTTGTCTTTTCACCGGATCTATTCAACTTGTACAGTGAGACTATTCTGAGAACCCTAGAAGTTATGCCAGGATTCGACACGGAAAGGAAATTACAAGACCACCTACAGAAGGTAGCTGAAGAGAGTGACAAGAAAGGACTACAAATAAACTGCAAGAAGACCGGATGCATGGTCATCAGTAAAAAGGGCAACCCAAAATGCCAAATCCAGGTGAGGGACTCTAAAATCAAGCAGGTACAAAAATTTAAATACCTGGGAAGTGTTCTAACAGAAGACGGAAAGTGCGACACAGAGATCCGAAGGCGAATTGGCATGGTGAAGGAAGCATTCCAGAAGTTGGGTAAAGTATTAAGAAATATTACCATTTCGCTAGAAACAAAGAGGAGAGTACAGTTCTTCAATATGGCAGTGAATGTTGGACAATATCTTCAAAGATGAAAGAGAAACTTGAAGCAGCTGAAATGTGGTTCTACCAAAAGATGTTGCGGATATCATGAACCGAGCATGTGAGCAATGATGAGGTTTTGGAAAGGATGGAAACAAAACGGAAATTAATACTGAGCATCAGAAAGAGACTGCTGAAGTTTCTAGGACATGCAATGAGGAAGGAGGGCGTGGAGAACCTGATACTAACAGGCCAGATCGAGGGAAAAAGAGACAGGTGAAAACAGCGGATAACATATTTGAAGGACCTAATCAGGTGGATGACAGAACGAGGGTTGCATGGTGCAACAGGAGAAAGCGTGCTAAGATCCACCAGGGATAGGGAGATGTGGAAAGCCATAATCGCCTACGTCCTGAAAGGACAGGGAACACAAAAGAAGAAGAAATAATAAACACTTTAAATACCTCGGTTTATAGATTAATTTAGTATAGGAGATACGGAAATTGAACATGGAATAGGTTGCACTAAAGGTAGTTTCACTCAACTAAACAACTATGAATTCATGATAAAAATTCAGCAAGTAGAACTAGTAAATACTAAGTTCTTTAACTACCACGTTGTAGAGAATAATTTTGTGTAAGAGATACGGAAATTGAAAATGGAATAAACTGTTCAAAAAGTAGTTGCGCCCTTAACGGAAAATTTATACAAAATCAAAAACTCATGTTGTTAAATAGCTTCATCTGGCCCTAAACTCGTTCATAAATATCTAAACTGTTAAAAGATGAACTTGAGCGAATGAATTCTGTATATCTTCTTGGCAATAAATATTTTTATTCGAACCTTGTTGATTGGTGCTACAGAAGCACAAAGAAACTCTGCCAAATCATAGAAACAACATTGAGGACCTTCAACAACAGCAGCAACTAAAATTGTTATCACATGTAACAAGAAAAGAAAATAACGGCATAATCAAGATATTGGCATCCCACGCCACTTGAAACAGCTGGTCAAGAAGGAAGCCACAATGACGGAAATTGCGATAACAGTGGACTTGAAAAATTGTTTTAATAGAATGTTTTTTATAAATTTCAACCGAAAGTAACGATCACTGCTCGCTCAGTGAATGTCAAATGTTTCCTTATGAGGAAATGGCTAATATTACTATGACCATTATTATTTATAACTAAATGATTCAAAAAGTCAGATGTAGAACCATCGCGCGGATGTAGGGCAATTACCTAAATAGAGGGCGTACAAATTATCATTGAAATCTTGGTCTAATTTGATGACGACAAACAATGAAACAAAGAAGCCACACAACCATCACACTCATCAAAGCAGGCATTTCTTATGATATGTAAAGTATTGCTTCTTTTCTCTTGGATTTTATGTGATATGTGAAAATTTTCTCAGCATTCGTTTTCTCTTTTTAATATTTTTTTCATTTTAAACTAGAGACTTAATACACAGTTGAAACATAGATTTTTAACTTGTAATCATGCGAAGTTTTAGAAAATATACGATTCGGGATTTTGTGACTATAAAAGTAATTACGATTGTCGCGGACCCGGTTAAGAGTCCAGCAAGAAATAATGCAAACACCAAAATAGGAAATAACGATATATATATTAAAGACGGCCATATACAAATACGTGGAACTCTGTTAGTAGAACGATAAATACGGGTTAGGAAGTAATACTATAATTGGGACTCACAATTGTCGTACGGTAGCAGTCTTTGCTATCTCTCCCATCGCTCTCCGCTGATCTGCTTATGCTGATCTCCTTCGGCTCTCTCACTGACTCTGAGCTCTGATCCCTTGATATCTGCCCTCCTTTTGTAAGGGGAAGTATATGTAGTTGTAGGAAGAGTTCAATCCATAACAAAGATGAATATAATTTCCGGATGAACTCCTCAGAATTAAAGGCCATCTGACCCCAACTATGGTTAAAATAGCTTCATCAACCCGCAAATTGCCAAGCGTAGAAGAGATTACAGCTACAACCTTGAAGGCATGGTCAGCCAGAGAAAGACTTCTCCAACAGGGATACATAAGCCCAGAATTTGAAAGATGAAGATACTAACACGTAAAAAAAATATTGAAATGATATTTGTACTCCGTCTCAGAAACTCAGATCGAAGTTTGTCATACTGATTGCCAGTTAAAATTATTAATTAATCAAATGTTTGTCAATATGTTTCATCTCGCATTACACTTGAAAATATAATTAAACTTACACGGTACACTCGAATCTGTTGTTAAACATCCACAACACACTTAAATTTTGGCTGTCAAAAAAGTTTAAAAATTAAGTATACTTTTTATTATTTATTCATTAACTCAAACAAACCTATTTATTATAATTTGTTATGAATTAATAATAATTAAAATTATATTTATTTATTATTCTGTTTATTATAATTTGACATTGAGTAAGATATCTGTTTTTGAATTTGTTTTAGAATATCTTCTTTGTAAGATCGAATGTTGGGCGGTAATACTCTTAAAGCTTCTTCCAAGGATTCTGGCCATGATCGACTTTTTTTCAATACTTTTTATCACAGAAAAGATTTCTGTCTATATTATTCTATATATTATGTATGAAGAAAGCAGTAGAAATTCAGTGAGATAATATAGGATTAATGACAAGGAAACGCATGTGTATATTTTAACGATACAAGATAAAGAATTTATTTACAAATTTACACGTTGTAATTGTCATTAGCTTGTTTCAAGACAAGTAATCAATCATTATAATTTAGTAGATTCGGTAAATAGTCAAGAAGAGAAATGTTCATATTAAATCATTAAACACGAAGTAAGTTTCCATAAATGCTTAAAACAAATTGAGAGAGTTCGTTTTTCACACAAGAAGTTATATGGTTGAATTCAAAATAAAAAATATATTTTAGGTGATTAGCTTAACCGTTGAATAAAGTCCTTGAAATTCTGAGTTGTCGTTAGAGGATGATAATGTATCAGCGTGTAATTTGGCACCGGCGTTATTCAGATGCATGATATATGCTTTTCTCTCTATCCCGTTTTTCTCTGACTCCTTCGTCCCTGTTTGAATTGTTCGACTGTCTTTCTCTATATAAAATTGTTTGGACACTGGCTTGTTACTTTTCTGTCAGTTTTGTAAATCGCTCTATTTTCGTTGGTTAATAAATTTTTCACACAAGCTCCCGAAATTTGCTTTAATCTTTTTCTCAGCACGGAGGAATTCTTTTTTCTTATTGGTAAGAAATAGATTTTCACACTGGCTCGCGAATTTGCAAACATTGATGATAAGAGAGTTATTTTTGTTTCGTACTCGCCACATGTATACGTTTATTTATTCTAACAATTATATAGTCATATAATTTGTTTAAAAGAGTTTTCTCTTATTGTGTTGTATGTACAATTATTTAAACTGGAGCGTAGAAATGGAAGTTTTCATTAAATAACGAGAGACTTCCACAGGTAGACATAGGTTACCTATATAAACACCTGAGTGACGAGAGGCCAAGCATATTTTTGTATTTGTATCTCGTTGGTACGAGAATAAAGTAATTGCGAATTACTGCTACCATTGTCGTTCGGGTTATTTCACATGGATTTCTTTCGAAAATAATTAAATTAATGACCTTGAAACTTCTTTTTTCTCGGCACACATACTAACCTATCAATGCATACTAATATACCACGGTACATCGGTCGAAAATGGTTGGAATAACCTATTTGTCACTGTTCTACTTTCTGTACTTGTACATATTTCAGTGCATGAACAAAAAACATAATTAAATATATGCCCACGCAAATACACAAGCGAAAAACAAAAACGTACGCGACTAAAAACTAAAAAGCATCATATACAAAATATATAATAAAACCACATACATTGTACACAACTTCTGGCATAAATATACGCAAATAAGCAAGGAAGCATATGCACATATATAAACATTCCTAGGCAAGAACATATATATATATATTATCATCCGCAGACAGATCTGTTTCGCTGTATCACAGCTCATCAGTACGGTTAGACTCCGACTGCTTTCAACCCAGGATTGAAACTCGACCGAATTGGGCTATGGGCGCTCGGTAGAAGAAGGCATACTTTTTAGCTTGTATATTATCATTATACACGCCCAATAGCCAGAGTATATATATATATATATATATATATGTGTGTGTGTGTGTGTGTGTGTACAGACACGCAGACTTGGACATCCGAACATATATACACACAAATACACATGTACAGATAAATACGAATATATATATATATATATATATATATATATATATATAAATCAGCAAGTAAAACAAGATATCAATATTTCTAGTAGTACAAAAAAACATATGTGTACCTACATAAATACATACACTAATACGTAGATAAACCCATGCACCCAAGTATATATTCTAATATAAATAGAGTGAAAAAAATTCATATACATATATCAAATAATAAATAAATAAGTAAATAAATAAATATAAAACAGGACCAATATGTACAGTTAAAACCAAGCACAAAGAACAAATTTAGAAACAATGTGAAATTGATGCCTTGAAAATCATAAGTATTAAATATTAATTTGACAATCACTGCTATAATAAAAACGTGTTAAATATTAACTAGATGGTATGTGCTAGATTAAAATCTATCGAATATTAACATCATAACCAATGCTAGATTAAAGACCTTATAACTATATAACTTGACGATCAATGTTAGATTAAATACTTATCAAATATTAAAATGATAGTATATGCCAAATTATATACCTAGCAAATATTAATTAGATCATCCAGGCCAAATGAAAATGTCCATCAATTAAAGGCAAATAACAATTGACTGCAGTGAAAATAGTATACATAAATTTCTTAATATTACAACCCATATTGTAAAGTAAATAATGAACTATGCTTACATTGAACAGTAAGTTCATTTCTCTGCTTTAACAAGTTAACCTTGTCCTTGAATCTGATAATTTCAAACTTCTCATTGAGACAAAGGTAGCAAGGTGCACGTAGGGAATTACACGTTCGAGCCTTTGTAAGAACTTTCCATTTAACAGTAGGTGTTTTTTTCTCTTTTAAACACCAAAAGTACTTGGATAATTAAGTACTGGATTTATAAGAACTATTATCGAAAGATAGTGTGTGTTGATACCCAGCGAGTTTTGAACGGGTTTTAATAGATTCGATATAAAACTTTTTAGTATCAGGATTTTCAATTGTAGAGGTAGTACTATGGACTAGCTAAGCAATTATTATGCAGTGGACTTTTTTTTAGAATTTCTACAATTACATTCACTGTTATTAGTTTTGTTATCTTTGGTATTATCCATTTCAGCATTGTAATGCACCAATTTTTTTTATAATTCTATACTTGTTGAGGACTTTGTTATTGCGTTTTTTAATTATTTTTCTAGATTATCCGTTTGACAATAGCTTAACTTAAGAGTATTATTATTGAATATTTTACTAAGAGGATTAGTTTTGGGAAAATGTTTATTAATAATGTTTAAGAATTTTTGTCCCAATTTAGTTTTAACTATCATATTGTAAGGGGGAGAAAACCAGATGATTTTCCTAGATCTTTTCTTCTTATTATTATCATTGCTAATAGCATTTCTGAATTTGATCCTCATAACGGCTGTTCCTAAGGGCATAATTATAAAATTTGCTATGCTGATCGAAAATTACTTAGACGAGTTTGTGCTGAGCCTAAATTCAATAGAAAAAAGTATATGCTTAATAACTGACGGGGGATGGTGAGAATTAAGATTAATATAAATTGGGTTAGAGTTAACTTTCATATAAGGTTGGAAAGAATTATTGTTAAGGTCCAAAGTGACATCTAAAAAGTCTACTTGTTTAATGTTGATGGTTATTTTTACTTTAAGAATTAAACTTTTTAATTCTCAATGTATCATTTTCCTAATACGATCTACTCTAATTTTAGTAGAATCATCAACAATCAGTAATATATAATCTCTATATAAAACTATACTATCTGTATCTACACAATCATAAGCAGTTAAATTATAGAGAATAAATAATTCCACTAGATCTGAAGCTTCAGCAGGATCTAAAGAACCCATTGAAATATCAAAATATCCATTAAAGGTCTTTTTAGTCTATTGTTTTTCTTTGCAGATCAAAACAGAACTTCTGCATTTTAAAATAATATGGAGTTCATTGATCGAAATATTGGAGTATTCCTGCGCAAACTCAGAAGCCAAAGTGAAAAGGTATTTGGAAATGGATGGATAAAAGTCTGTTATATCAAATTATATAAAGGTTCAATTAGTTTTATTCTGGATACCATTAAACTAGTTAATAACTTCCGCGGTATTAATTCATTGCAAGAGTCTGAGGATGCTTTTAATAAACTGGTTAGTTTTTTCCTAAATGGTTTGCTGATTCTACTGACTTCCGTTCTAGTAGGATTAATTAGACGTGTAGATGGCTTAGCTCTAAAGTTTAGTTTATGGTCCTTCAATAGAACATAGGCTTCCTTAGTTTGTAATTTACTGACCCGTTCACTTATACATAATTTGTCAATAATGGATTTGTCAACATAGTTAATATTATCTATCAGACTGTAACTGGTAATGTTAGTTATCTTATAGCTTTTGGTTGAAATGTTTTTAATTAAGGTGCCATGATCCTTAGGGGATAACTAATAAAAATTGGCAGTTTTATCTGATCTAACATAAATATTACCAGATATATTAATGTCCTTAACAATATTATCCAAATGTTTTTTAAATAATTATTTTTTTGATGTAAGTTTAATCCATTAATAATTCCCATTAGGTTGTTTTCAAATCCAGAAAGGCTTCAATAATTTAAACTTTTAAAACTATATTTTTCTTGGTTAGGTACTTGATCCTAGTAAAGAAGAAAGAAATGTGCTTTCCATTTCATTCTTCTAATAAGATCTTCGGTTTGTAGAACTAGCCTGGCGAAATATTTCCATTTGTTTGTGGTGGGAATGTTGTTTTTTAAATATTCCGAGATTAATTTTATCCATTTTAGAAAAACAAGAGTAGACAGTGCTCAACTATAAAAGGAGCTAATATTCAAGTATAGGGTAAGTATGGATGGAATAAATGTGCGTAATGCAAAGTAAAGCGAATAATATTTATTTAGAATTTATAACATAAATATGTTATAATATCACTACAAAAGTAGCTATTTTGTCTCGACACTACCTGTGCCTTATTAAGTGATATATATAGTCAATTACTAAAAGCCTTCTGAAGAGTGTACTGAACAATTAAAAAAGTTCATCAAGAAAGTCTGAAATCGAGGTAATGAATATAACATTAATCAGCTAAGTGACAAATTTTATTTGTATTAATTATATATATAATCGACGTGATGTGGCTTCCTTCTGTCTTTTCTACAAATATTTTCAAGGCAACTGCTCTGACGGGCTTTTTCCATGGTGCCCCGATTACATTATTTTAAGTATGCTACTAGATTGGTATCTTGGTCACAGTCGTTTACTGTTGAAATAGCAAAATGCAACCGTCACTTCTATTCCAATTGCTTCTTTTCTCTCACTTCTCACCTATGGATTCATTTACTTGCTTCCGTTTACCTGCTTCCCTGATACAATCTTCAAAAACCTAAATGCAACGCCAATCTTCAGTCTTCTTGAATCCCGTACATCTTTTGTCTTTTCCTCAATCTTTCCTATTCTCAGTTTTTTTCTTTTATTTTCACTCCCTGTAATCACCTGCTTAATTGTGGCATTTCCGCCTGGTTTGGGGTGAAATGATTAAAATAAATAAAAATTGAAAACAAAACATATATATTTATAACATCGCACACTGAGTGCTGGTGCTAATAAAATTGTATGATGCATAATAACAAAGCTATAGTTTATATTAATAATAAATATACATGTCTTCTCACCTGTAGCACAACACTGAGTTTTATGCACAACGCAATAGTCAGGTACGGATTGAAAATTATTTTGTTTCGAAGTCATATCTATCAATACAGACACCAGTTTCACTCTTGCTCCTTGAAAAATCCAAAAGAGTACGTAATACAGTATTACAGTCACAAAAAACTTGCACAACCTACTTGAAACTGGATTCCTAGCCTCATGTGGTGTCCTCCACTCATGAACTCAACTGCTTCCAGGACATGATTAATGGTTCGTCAACAATTTTCATTTTTCAAGAGAGATATTTGCAGATCCCAGTTAGAAACGTTCACTGCTGCCGTGTTGTCAACAATGCTATGTTTGTTGGTTTACGAAACCTCGCAGAATTCAACGTACACTGTGTTGACTGAAGGGCTGAGTGTTACTGACATTGAATTATAATGTGATTTTATACAATATTCCTCTTGGCAGTTACTGACGATGCCATTCTTGTATCACCTGAGGACGCCTGTAACTTTCACTCGTTACTTATGCTTGTTCGTAGTATGCGTATTTTCCTCTATACACGTTTAAAAAAACGCATGCAAGCCGATAAAGTAACAAAGACACAAGTAGTTACAGAGAATGAAAGGAAAGTGATTCCAAGGAGAAAAGACAATGAAATAACAGGATTCAGAAAGACAGAAGATGGCGATTGATATTGCATCTAAGATTTTTGAAGATCATAGGTCACATGGAAGCAAGAAACCTGAAGAGAATTCCACATGCGAGCAGTGCTAGAAAAGACACTATTAGAAGAGAACTTACGCGATTACATCTTTCTGTTTCAACAATAAGACGATAAGACGTAGTTGCCAATCTAGTATCAAGCTTAAATTCATACAGTATAAGTACCAAGAACGAAGGCTCATTAGAACAATAGTCATGGAAATATTCATGAAAACAAAACGGTGCTAAGAAAGTGTCGAGATGACACGTCAGGACCAATAACATGACATAGACTTTGTCAAGAATTTCGCTTGAGAATAACCTAGAATAATTTCTAACTACAGTTCCTCATTTTTATCTCCATTGTAACAGCTACACTGCCTATTTGCTTATTACATCACACCGTGTCTATTTCTCCATGACAGGGGAACCAAGCATTCCATAGTGTTAACTCTCTGTCTACCTGTGAGCTTAACCGTTTGCCTACAGCCACTACTGTATTTTTTCACTGCATAGAATGACCTACTCATAAAAAATGGTGACGATTTTATATTCAGTCAATGTCTTTTTGTGACTCTAATAGAGGAAGTTTTAAGGATGACCACTAAACGTATAGTAATGCTGTTTAAATTTTCTGCGTTTAAGCTGAGTAAATGTATCTTCAGTCAGTTATGTGGGGGACGTGCGTTGTGGTACAGTGGATATCGGCTCGGAACGAGAAACCGGGGAGCTGAGTTCGAATTCCAGTTGAATCCATTGTATTCATTTACGCGCAACTATCCTTGGGAAAGGTATTAATCCGTCTATTCCTTCCAGTTATGGGTTAAATAGCAGGACATACTGGGTTCTATAGCCTTGGTCGGCAACCAGTCTACCGCAGAAAGCAATGGCAACCTACTGCGGGATAATCTTCTGCCCAGTCAGTCATGTCTCTTTCGAGACATGATCGCCCAAGCGTGTATCACGCATGGCACTTAACTGACTGAAATGTATCTTATTTTGAATAGTGTAGTTATTTACTAAACTTTCCTTTGCCCCAGACAAATCTTAAATTGCTCATAATACTTGTTGTATCCATTTTTCTGAAGTGGTCACCCAGCAGGCTCATCATCGCTGTTTATTTTCGGTGAAACTTGACTAAAAGTCATAAAGAGGGCTAGTGTAACTGCTTTGATGAATCGCCATGGTGCTTGTTCATTTTTCGATGGTGAAAGGAATTTAGTCATTCTTAGTGTTAATCAAATGCTTGCATTTGAGCTTGATCGTAGATTGAGAGTCATTAATATGTTCTTGAACTCCAAAATAAAATAACATAAAATAAATATATAGAATATCTCCTCATAGTGAATGATAGTAATTTTATTTTGTTCTGTGATATCCTATTTGATTCATCTACTGTCTGTCAATTTTGCTTAATCGTTCGCCATTACTATTTATTTAACACATCATTCAATAAGTCACGATCTTGACACGTAAATGGCGCCACTAATAAAAATTCCATATGATTTTTATAAAGTACTAACCTTTAAATGGAACGTAACAAGATTTAGGCCCGATCGAATAATTAGTTTACAAATTGCAGTTATTTAAACGAAGTTACTGTTGCAAATTTTCAAAACAATGGAAAAATCTGAATTTCGTGTGTTGACAAAACATTACTTTCTGAGAGGAAAAAACTGTTCAAGTAAAGCAATGACTTGATAAATGCTATTCGGACACTGCTCTGTCGGGAACAACGGTTAAGAGGTGGCCTGCTGACTTTAGATTCGCTTGTACAGACACAAATGGTGCTGAACGCTCAGGTCACACAAAATCAGCAGTTGTCCCGGAAAACACCAAAAAAATTCAAACTCGTTTTGGCCGATTGTAAATTGAAGTTGTGTGAGATAGCAGAGGAGTTGAACATATATGAAGGCAGTGTACTCATCATTTTGCATGAACATTTGTCAATGAGAAGCTGTGTCCAATGTGCGTGCCACGTTTGCTCACAGTCGATTAAAAACAACAATGCGTCGACAATTCAGAGCGTTGTTTGCAACTGTTTTAACGCAACAAGAAGGATTTTTTGCGTAAATATGTGACACTAGATGAAACATGGATTCACCACTTCACTCCGAAATCAAATCAGCAGTCAGCTGAGTGAACAGCAGCAGGTGAAAGCCGTCCAAAGTGATCAAAGACGCAAGCATCAGCAGGTAAAGTTTTGGCCTCCGTATTTTGGGATGCACAAGATATTTTGTCCATCGATTAATCGATTACCTTGAGAAAGAAAGGACCATCAATAGCGCATATTAGTGCGTTCGAAGGAAGAAATCGCCAAAAAACAGCCACAAATGAAGAAGAAAAAAGTGATCTTTCACCAACAGAATGCATTGTGTCACAGTCGACCGCAACGATGGCAATACTACATGAACTGCACTTCGGATTGCTTCTGCATCCTTCAGTATGTAGGTAATCATAGACCTCTGCATCTTCCAATCTCTTGTTCTTAATGCTTCTTCTCCTGTTATCCCACACAATCCTTGATCCACCATCCATCTACTTCATCAAGTATGTCATGAGTTGCTTCCCTTGTCTCCCTTTTCCTCTATCCGTCCTTGAGTATCAGTTTCTCCAAGCTCTCTTTCCTCATTACATGTCCCCAAAACTTCAGCTGTCTTTTCCTGATGTTATATATCCGTTTTCTTTTTGTGTCCATCCTCTCTAAAACCTCTTCGTTGCTCACGTGTTCCGTCCATGGTATCCTCAGCATCCTCAGCATCCTTCTGTAGAATCACATTTCGGTTGCTTTAAGACTTTCCTTTATCTTTGATGAGATTGTCCAGCATTTGTTGCCATATTGAAGGACAGATATCACATAACAATCCAGTATTCTCTTCTTTGTTTCCAGCGAAATTTTCCTGTCTCTTAATACTCTACTCACCTTCTGGAATAGTTACGCTATTGCTGTTTTTCACGGATTCATTAAAAAAACAACTTTTGATAGCGAATTTGTAGTCATCTTTTATAATCGTTCTTGCTGTTTACTGTACTAGTATTTCCCTTCGCTGCAATAAACAGTTAAATGATTAAAAATGTTTAAAGTGATTTTTTAAAATTTTGTACTGAAAATTTATTTCTGAAAGATATCCCACAGTTTACTCTCGCCTCTACAGTTTACTCTCGCCTCGATCAAAAATCTGGTGATGGTGACAAGGCGAACCTCGCTGCCAAGCTTGAAAAAAACCTCCAATCCGTGGTGAATTGGGGTAAGAAATGGCTTGTAAAATTCAATTCATCCAAAACGAAGCTGCTGTCAATTAACCACCACAAACAACCGCACCTCCCTCCCATTAGCATGAAACAGGCCTGCCTCCCAGAGAGTAAAACACTACGCCTGCTCGGCCTGACACTCTCAGCGGACCTCAAGTGGAATGACTACGTCGAATCCATTGCTAAATCCGCTGCTATGAAAGTCGGCTCTCTGTGCAGGGCCCGGAAATTCTTTCCGCCTGAATCTATCCTGCACATATATAAATCTACCGTCCGCCCGTGTATTGAATACTGCTGCCACATCTGGTCGGGTGCCCCTGCTATTCTCCTCGGGCTTCTTGACAAAATACAGCGGAGAATCTGTAATGTGATCGATACCGACTTAGCTGACTGCCTGCAGTCACTCTCTCACCGGTGGGACGTTGCTTCCCTGTGCCTCTTCTATAAGTAATTTCACGGCTTCTGCTCGGATGAACTTAAATCACTGGTGCCCCCTAGGTGTGAATTTGCACGAGATGCTAGATTGGCAACTAGGTCCCACTCCTTTACAGTGAAATCGACGAAATGTAACCGCAATTTCTACTCCAACAGCTTCTTTTCTCGCACTTCCCGCCTGTGGAATTCCCTTCCACATAATTGCTTCCCCGACGGCTACAACCTCCAGGAGTTTAAATGTAAGGTCAATAAGCACCTCCTAACACACTAACTCGCACCCATTTCCTCCAATGTTCTCCCTACGTACCTCCTAACTCGTCTATCACCCTCCCTCTGACATTGCCTATACCCAATCGCTCTATGTAACCCCCTTCGCTATAGTGGCAGTGGGCTGCCTTGCTTGGGGTGATATGATTAAAAAAAATATTACTGTCCTATTGATCTGTTGTGATTGATAGTAATTAAATCACAATATTATTTTTAGAAAACATAGGTAGAAATACACAAAGCGAACACATAACTAAATAAAAAATAAAAATAAGTGCCTATCTTCATTGTAATAACAAAAAAGAAAACATTGCTTGCCATCTCACCCTAAAAGTTTATGTTTTCTTCCCAATAAGAAGGTGTGTGTCTGTAGTGAATAAGGGGTCACACAGATCTAGACCCGTCTTCTCAACATTTCCTCTCTCGTCCAGTGAGAAGGTATGTTGCAGGACTGCTGGTGGTTGAACAATTACACTGAAGGGTCTGGCCGAATGATTTTCTTGTGCTACACATCTCGTACAATAGGTCTTGTTCAGTCGCACAGGCTCATAAATGATAAAATACCGTATAACTATTTTTGTGTGTATTTATTTAACTCGTTCTTTATCTAGATACAAGCTGTTTATTCCCGGTACAAGTTACTTAAGAAATCTTTAAAAAATATTTTTCAAAATACTACAACCAACAAACATAAATTGATTTAACTATCTTTTTGTAGATCAAGCTTCCTTAACATTTTAAAAAGTTCGTCGTGTCGTACTTTATCGGATGCTTTTGTGTAACCGATAAAACACTCACTTCACTTCTGTTGCTTACTTCGACAGCATTCAGATAATGAACATTGTATTTCTAGTTGTAATATTTTCAACAAAACCTCACTACTAGTTCTTTATGGTATAGACGAGGTTGAATTAATACATGAGAAAATGTCAGGTCTTGTTAACTATATCACCATTTTATTAATGTGACTCCATAAGGTTACATCATTAATTATATGTCCTTTTGTATTTTATGTCTTTGATATGTTTCTTGTATAAGTCATTGTGATATTCATGTGAATGTTCATTATTATATACGCATTGTTGTATTCAAGTTATAAAGAGTACACCTGCATTCCGTGTATATGGATTGGTATATGAATGGATGCAGTTTAAAGCCTTAAGCAGGTATATACATTCCGTGTATATGTATATTCATGTAAATATAGCATATTTGTTCCTCCATGTGGGTGTCAGGTGGAATGTAGTATCAGGTTGCTGCTTGTGGTACTTTATATTATGTTCTGGGTATTAGAGTGTGTAGAATTTACTCTTGAATTGATTCCTTGTTTTTTTGTTTTTTTTTTTGCATAGTCTTTTCCTGAAGATTATGTAAGCACATCCCTGGTTTGCACAGTGGTAGTTTTCTTTTGGCTGTTTGGTATGTTGATATCGATCTCCACACGCACTGTGGGCGAACTGTGGACTAACTTCTATGCACGTTTTCACTGTTATTTTTACATTTATTTACGCGATTCTGATTTTGGCGGGAGTGATAGTCATTGGTTGAACTTCGCATGACGTCAGTTAACCAAATAAGCTATATCCGGGTTATTTCTAGGTTACCAGAAATATGGAAGAATTGAAAGAGGGAAAATATGTTAAGAGAGAGAGGGCGTTTCTCCGCCACTTTTTTATTGTAAAGAAGAAAGGGTATATTTCAATACCCTTTACTACTACTTATCTACTCACCACATCCTTTTCCCGGTATTTTTTCGGACCTATTCATTAATCTCTTAGATTATTAATTTTGATTTAGGGTTCATCATAGCCGATTGTTGGATGACGCTCATATTCAATCGCTCTTGATTTCATTAACAGCACTATGAGAACAGATTTATTGAAATCCTCCGATATTTCGCCGCTATTGTATATTTTGTTTGTTATTTCGGTAACCGTATCAATTTCCAAACGGTCCAAGGCTCTCAGTATCTTTGTTGCAATCTTGTCTGATCCTGCAGATTTATTCCTCTTCGTCTTGTTCAGTGCTGACCTTACCTCAAATTTTAATATTACGGGTTTTTCTGTGCTTTTATATACTGAAGCTTTCTAACCTATGTTATTAAAATGCTCTATTATCCACTAATCCTGCCAAAGAATACGATTTCTATTCTCTTATCAGTTTCTTTTTCCTTTTTTTTTTTTTTTTTTTTTGCATACCTGCTACCTCCATGTTCTGCAGTTTGTCCATCCCTGCATCCCATATTTCTGTTGTTTTTGCTTAACCTTCTACGAGCGATGCTACGCACAGATTCTTCATATTATTTGCTGTCTCTTGTTCTGTCCTTACGTTAGAAATTTTACTTATTATTTCTGTACTTTTTTAAAATTTTGACTAATTATATTGACAGAAATGTGTTTCAAAGCGATGCATCTCTATAAGTATACAGATATCTACGAAATAAAGATCAAATATAAGTATATAGATATCTATGAGTTAAAGATCAAATGCAGTTCAAATATGGAACGGAATCCAACAGAATCATAAGATAAGGAACAAATAGAAAACGGATATCAATCTAACAAGTTTCGCTTTTATTAAAGCTTCGTCGGTGATTGAGAGAAAACATATAAAGAAGACAGAATTTGAACTTTGGATTTTCAATGAAGAAGGGGTCAATTCTCATTGATCAGATTGACCCCAACAAAACTGAAAATACCAACCTTCAGTCTTTTTGTCCGTTTCAAATGTAACTCAAAACAATGCTGATGAAATGAACGACTAGGAAAAACCTATACACGACATAGCTGGGCAAGAGCTTTAGCTAATCACACACACACGCACGCACACTTTGAAATGATGTCGTTACCATATAACATATATAAAGCTATTCAAATTTTTTTTTTACTGAGACGGGATGTAACACATGGTCGGGTTTAATGTGGGGAAACCGAGCGCATACATTCGGGTCAAAAGTAAAAAATTACCCAGCCCCCGAGGGATCAGGGCTTTGCATTGTCTATTTTCCCCAGTCGAGTCTCCATCTCCGTCTGTAGACAGAACCCCGACTGAAACGTACTCTGTCCGAAGACAGAAAGCTTGACAATTTCGAGCTTTGTGTCACATCCCGTCTCAGTAAAAAATTTTAATAGTTTTATATATGTTATATGGTAACGACATCATTTCAAAGTGTGTGTGTGTGTGTGTGTGAGAGAGAGAGAGAGGGGGGGGGGAGAGAGAAGAGAAAGAGAGAGAGAGAGAGAGAGAGAGAGAGAGAGATTAGCTAAAGCTCTTGTCCAGGTATGTCGTGTATAACTTTTTCCTAATCGTTCATTTCAGCATTGTTTTGAGTTAACTTTGAAACGGACAAAAATACTGAACGGTGGTATTTTCAGTTTTGTTGGGGTCAATCTGATCGATGAGAATTGACCCCTTCCCCATTGAAAATACCAAAGTTCAAGTTCTGTCTTTTTTAATGTTTTCTCTTAATCTCTGACGAACAGGACCATAAGATAAGGAACAAATAGAAAGCGGTTATCAATTTAAAGCTTCGTAAAAAATTACCCAGCCCCCGCAGCCGAGGGATCAGGACTTTGCATTGTCTATTTTTCCCAGCCGAGTCCCCATCTCCGTCTGTAGACAGGGCCTCGACTGAAACGTACTCTGTCCGAAGACAGAAAGCTTGACAATTTCGAACTTTTTTGGAACTCTGGGTATTTACCGAGGCGGGATACGACACAAGGTCAATTTTTAACGTGGGGTTTCTAAGCACGTATACTAGTAGAAAAATTACCCAAACCCTGCATACGTGGGATCGGATTCTTCTCTCTCTCTCTCTCTCTCTCTCGTACGTTCAACGAATTCTTGGGGTGTTAGTACGTCAAATATATGATACTGGACTTGTATAGGTTCTTCCTTTCTTGCGAGCCTTTCATCGGTAAACCTTTTCTTTAACTGATTCGAATATCTTTTGAGTTCCCATTTTTCCTTTTCACCATATACAGTACTGTGCAAAAGTATTGAGACAAGAACTATTTCATCTTTTATGAGGCATCAAAATAAAGTTTAAAATCACCTCTGCCCTGACACTTTTGCACACTACCGGTAATGTTCAAAAGTATTAGAACAGGTGTGATTTTCCTAAAAACCTCACTGAAATTCAAATACAGGGTGAAAAGCCAAACCTTTGTAAGATTTATTTAACTAAAAAGGAAGAGAAAGGAAGGCTTCGGAATTTGAATTGGCCCCGACAAAGCCCTGGTCTCAATTCTATTGAACATCTATGGGATATTTTGGATAAAAACAAATTGATAAATTTATCATTACTTCGCAAGACACGCTTTGGGAACAAATACAAGCTGCTCGGCAGGAGATAACATTAGATACATTAAAGAAGCTTGTGATGTCAGTGCCTGACAGAATGAAGGCTGTGATCAAAGCAATTATACTAAATATTAAATTTATTTGGTAACAAGTATTTTTTTTTTTTTTTTGTTAAAGCATTTGTGGAGTAAATCAAATAAAATTACTTTAATTAAATTGTTTATTTTCTGTCAATATGCCTCATAAAAAATAAAATAGTTCTTGTCCTAATACTTTTGCACAGCACTATATATATATATATATATATATATATATATATATATATATATATAAAATACTAGGTAATTGTCGCAATTATTTTATTATTTCAAAGCAAAAGGCTATTATACTAAATATTAAATTTATTTTGTAACAAGTATTTTTTCTTGTTAAAGCATTTGTGGAGTAAATCAAATAAAATTACTTAAATTAAATTGTTTATTTTCTGTCAGTATGCCACATAAAAGATAAAATAGTTCTTGTCTTAATACTTTTGCACAGTACTGTATATAATTCTTCCAATTCCTGACTTTATTACGCCGTGTTCCTACATTTCTCTTCCAATTTTATACACACTGAAAATTACTTTTTCGCCAGTTTTGAAAACTATTGTGTCCTTTTTCTTATCCTTTCTTATCCTTCTTTTGCCAGGTAACAACTTGTCGAACACTGATTTAATTTTTTTTTTTTTTTGCGAACATCAAAATACAAATACTTTCACGGCTTCTGCTCCGATGAACTTAGCTCACTGGTGCCCCCTATATATAAATTTACTCAAGCCACAAGATTAGCAACTAGGTCCCACCTTTTTACTGTGAAACCAATAAAATGTAAACGCAAATTCTACTTTATCAGCTTCTTTCTTCGCACTTTCCGCCTGTGGAATTCCCTTCCATTTATTTGCTTCCCCGACAGCGACAATCTCCAAGAATATAAAATTAAATTCAATAGTGATCTCCTATCTCACTAACCTGCATCCTCTCTCATGCTCCTTTCTCCGTCCATTCCACTCTCATCAGTATTCTCATCCTTTTCTTACCCACTCCCTGACATCCCCTATAACCTGTCACTCTTTTTCATAACTTTCTTACTATGTAACCCCCTGCAAAACAGTGGCAGTAAAATGCCTGGCTTGGGGTGATATGATTATATTAAAAAAATCAATTCTGCCTGTCGGTGTATTGGTATTTGGCGTTTTCTGGGATACTCTCAAGAATTTTTGTAATACTTTCTCATTCACTTTTTCATTTCTTACTTTGAGAAAGTCTGTTTGATGTTAGGTGATACGGCGAGGTAGCAACGTATTCAATCGATAACATTATACAAAATTCTTTAAATTCGTAAGCAGTGGATTGTATGACTTTTAGAATGCCATACCTTGCAAACAGTTCATGTAAAACATTTACTGTAACTATGAAAATTTTGATTTATCTATTTATTTATTTATTTATTAGCACTTACAAATTTCAGGCCACTTAGTAAAGCTCTACCCTACCAGCATATAATGCGATCCGTTTATTGAACCTGCAAAATCTATGTACAGTTTTGACCACGGAGTATCTGTCTCTGGCCTAAGTTGTAATTTCGTGGTAGGTGATTTTGCTGCAATAACACAACCTCACCAATATACTAATTTTTTAATGTCTTATTCTTTTTTAATCCAGTAGTCATAAGTTCACGTAAGAGATTTCATCCTTGAAATTCCTGGATACTCACAAATAATTTTATTTAATATTTAATACTCTTTGTAGTACTCCGTCACATAGCGAATAAGCATTCAAGTCTAGATTTAGTTCGAAAAATCGTTTGTCTCACTTTCTGTTGGGGATCACCCCTTTCTGGATATAAGAATGGACTCGCCTGATGTGTACATATAATTCTGCCAATACAGAGAACAGCAGTGGTCGTCAAAGCGTTTTGACGCTGCGACGTCATTTCTTACTGTCAGCTCTCTGCCTTCCGGCAGAGGGCGCTCTCTGCTTCCGGCAGAGAGCAATAACACAGTCGTGGTTCCGCCGAAGGGTAGAAGCACGACTGGTTGAAAAATAGACAGGTATTTTTTGGCCGGGCCATATAGCGCGGAAATTCCCACTCATAAACTGACCATGTGTCACATGTTGCCCTTAGTGGGAGGGACAACTAAATATAGTGGTCGTCAAAGCGTTTTCTCGCTGCGACGGCATTTCACACTGTCAGCTCTCTGCCTTCCGGCAGAGGGCGCTCTCTGCTTCCGGCAGAGAGCAATAACACAGTCGTGGTTCCGCCGAAGGGTAGAAGCACGACTGGTTGAAAAATAGACAGGTATTTTTTGGCCGGGCCATATAGCGCGGAAATTCCCACTCATAAACTGACCATGTGTCACATGTTGCCCTTAGTGGGAGGGACAACTAAATATAGTGGTCGTCAAAGCGTTTTCTCGCTGCGACGGCATTTCACACTGTCAGCTTTCTGCCTTCGAGCAGAGGGCGCACTCTGCTTCCGAGCAGAGAGCAATAACCCAGTCGTGGTTCCGCCAAAGGGTAGAAGCACGACTGGGCAAAAATAGACAGCCATTTTTTGGCCGGGCCATATAGCCCGGAAATTCCCACTCATAACTGACCATGTGTCACATGTTGCTCTTAGTGGGAGGGACAACTAAATATAGTGGTTGCCAGCTCGCTGCGACTACATCTCTCACTGTCAACTCTCTGCCTTCGGACAGAGGGCGCTCTCTGCTTCCGAGCAGAGGGCGCTCTCTGCTTCCGAGCAGAGAGCAATAACCCAGTCGTGGTTCCGCCGAAGGGTAGAAGCACGACTGGGCAAAAATAGACAGGTATTTTTTGGCCGGGCCATATAGCCCGGAAATTCCCACTCATAACTGACCATGTGTCCATGTTGCTCTTAGTGGGAGGGACAACTAAATATAGTGGTTGTCAGTGAGAGAGGAGTAAGGAGTCAGTTGGCGCATATTAAGTTGGAGTTATTTTGGATATAGACTCATTACTACCCGGATATACTTCTTCACTACGACTTAAGACTAGACTTTATACCATCGAAAACAATAGAACATGCAGATGGACTATCGAGGCTGATACCTATGAAAATTCAGTGATAGCGGCGCTGAGAGCAGAGCACGAAATCAGCAAAGTGTTAAGTAATACGGTGAAAGAATTACCGGTAACACTATTAGAAATAAAAAGAATAGCAGAAACAGACGAAGTTATAAAGACCACAAAGAAAAAATAGGACCCAAAGACACCAACTTGGCAGACAGTTTTTCAATTTGCGATAATGTCCTAAATGAAAGGGTGGTAATACCAAAACCTTTACAAAGGAGAATTTTAAAAAATTTTCATTTAGGACATCCGGGAAAGAATCGCATGAAGGCACCGATGAGAAGTTATGTGTACTGGCCGAACATGAACGATAATATTGCGCAGATGGTAGAAAAATGTAAGGGCTGCGCAGCGGCAGCAAAGTCACCACCTACTATACAGAAACCATGGCCAAAGGCGGACAAACCTTGGTCGAGAGTACATGCGGACTACGCAGGACCTATCAACGGCTACTACTATTTAATAACAGTAGACAGTTTCAGCAAATGGCCTGAAGTTTTCAGGTATACAAATCCAACAACAGACAACACCATAAACTGTTTACTCGAGCTATTCGCTAGGTTGTAGATTGTTCAGTAACGGACAATGGTACGAAATTCAATTCAAGTCATTTTCAAGAGTTTTGCGAGACGTACCAAATAAAGAAAGCGTTAAAAAAAAGCTAGAGATAGACCATCAGAAAAAGCGTTACAGCAATTTTTACAAATATACCGAATTACACCAAACAGAAACGCACCATCAGGACATTCACCTGCTGAGGTGATGTTTGTGCGTAAGATTCGATCGGTCTTCGATAAATTGCTACCATGCAAAAACAAAACCGGGAATACACTGAAAAAGATCGTTCAAACCCGGTAAAGAGTGTACTTCAGAATGTTTAAAAATAACATGGCGTGTTGGGAACCGGGAACAATTGTAAACAGAATAGGAAACGTGATGTACACTATAAAAGGAGAAACATTTACGCATAGAAGGGACCTTAATCAAATTCAAAAAAGGAGTGAAGAGCCAAGCTTCTCACCTTTAGAAAGTGAGGACACTATGGAAGAAATTTTCGAAGCCTTCGACATTGAGAAACCGCAAATTAATACAGAAATCAGAAGAACCAACAGAAAACGAAAGTTTACGGAGCCATTAATGATAGATCCCAAGCGAAAAAAATACTAACCCTTCCTAAAAAAAAACAGGGAGGCGGGTGTTGGGGATCATCTCTTTTGGGATACAAAAATGGACTCGTCTGATGTGTACATATAATTCTGCCTATACAGAGAACGGCAATGGTTGCCAGCTCGCTGCGACTACATCTCTCACTGTCAGCCCTCTATCTTCGGGTAGAGGGCGCTCTCTGCTTCCGAACAGAGAGCAATAACCCAGTCGTGGTTCCGCCGAAGGGTAGAAGCACAACTGGGGAAAAATAGACAGGTTTATTTTTTGGCCGGGCCATATAGCCCGGAAATTCCCACTTATAACTGACCATGTGTCACATATTGCCCTTAGTGGGAGGGACAACTAAATATAGTGGTTGTCAGTGAGAGAGTTTAGTAAGGAGTCAGTTAGCCCGTAAGTTTGTGCATATTAAGTTGGAGTAATTTGGGATATAGACTCATTACTCCCTGAACATACTTCTTCACTACAAGACTGTATATAGTAATTCTACTAATAGTATTCCTAGTATTCCTGAATTGAGTAACCCGTGTTCCAGTTTCTATATTTTTGTTTAATATAACTTACATTTTTTATCTCCATATCGGCTTTTGTTATTTATTATTTTGTGTATTTTCTCAACCAGAATCCGCAACACTTTCATTTAGTCGTTTTTTTTTTTATTTTCAAAATAAACATGTCTGTGGTCTGTCTGTAAATGAAAACTTTTTCTGTGTAAAAATTTGTGAATTTTTTTCACTGCAATTATTTTTGCAAACGCCCCTTTTTTTTATCTAGTTGTATTTTTTTTTCTGTCTGTAGTAGCCAACACGATGCATGTTCCTTGTCTTTCATATTACCGTTATTATCTTTATACAGAATTATCGCTTCTATATCATACTGACTAGCATCTGAAGTCATTAAGATTTCTGCTTTTGGATCGTAATGCGTTAATGATTTGTCTGACGTTGGTATTTTCTTGATTTCTTCAAACACCTTTTGACACTTATCACTCCAGTTCCACTTTACGCTTTTTTAAAGCAAATTGTTCAATGAAGCTCTCAACTTCTGCAGATTAGGTATGTAAATTTAATAATAATTTGCTAATCCTAGAAATGCTTATAGCCAAGTAACGTTTGTCCTCGACAGATTTGGTTAACGACGATTTTTGTCAATAATTTATACTAGGTGTTTGATTTTAGGCAAAAACAATTCGCACTTTTCCTCACTGAGTTTGAACCTGTGCTCTCGTATTTTTTCAAAAATGCTTTTTACATGGCCGATAGGTTGTTCCTTAGATACACTTTTAATCAATATATAATCTAGATAAGCAACTGCAAAATCAAAATTTGCAAGTATAGTATTCTTGTTGAAATATGGCTGGAACCACTTTTATACCAAAAGGAAGTCGGTTGAACTTATACAATCCCTTGTACGTATTTACGTTATTAACTCTGAACATTCTTCTTCAACTTATATTTGCAAATGCGCATCAGAAAGATCCAAAGTTCTTAAAGAGACAGTCGTTTGGAGATATAATCTTTCACGTCTAAAACATGGATTTATCTTTCTTTTTCCAAATTTTCGTTTTTTGTGGTTTGTATACATGCGCATTCTTTTTCTGCAATTTCCTCTGTGTCGCGTCTTCGATTTAGTATTCTCTGACATTCGCCTGATATTACTTGTAGTGTTAGTTTTTTATTCTGTTCCAGTTTCGTTAGGAGTCTAGCACGTATTTCTGCTTCTTTTTTCTAATGTAAATTAATTCTTTAAACATATCTGGACTCAGCGATTTTATTTGAATCTTTCGCACTCTTTCTTTGTCTTCTTTCATCGTCAGATTTATACATGTCCAACGAGTAATAAATAACGAACTTTTCTCTTTAAAAAATTTTTAGTCAGAATAATTACCGTTTCATCAAAGCAAATTTTTCCTTGACTTGATCCAAAGTTGCGAACGGTACACTACGTTTCGGTTCTTGTCCTTAAGAACACATGGCCCAGTGGATATAAACGTTGGTTAGTTCCTGTGACTTGACCTAAAGAGTTGTGAGTTCATTACCATGCTACAGCAGGGGTTCTAGAGATTACAGACAGCTCTGCAAGAGTGCGCTGAAAAACTGCAAACCATCAATCCATTCTCTATTCAATAAATTTAAAGTCCTCATATCTACAGCAGACAACGCTGAATGCTTTGGTCGTAAATTCTATTGCAATTCCACACTTGACTCGTCTGAAGTACCCACACCCATTTTCCCACCTAGAACAGAGACTCAACGGAGTGACATACACATAACCTCATCTCTGATCTCGGAGATAATTTCTAAATTAGACTCCCATAATGCAAGTGGAGGTGATGGAATCCCAGTCATTGTTCTAAAAAATGTGCCACTGAGCTGTCTCCAGTTCTCTCCAAACTCTACAACTATTGCCTTTCTGCTACCTGCTTGTTGGAAGACCTCATCTGTATTTCTTGTTTTAAGAACTCTGTTGAACCCTCTAACTCCTAAAGCTATCGCCCTAAAAGCCCTTTACCGCTTTTCGGCAAAGTATTCGAGGCTCTAATCAATGCTGAAGAAGTTAAGCATTTCACCTCTCTCTCACAGATATGGCCTCCACTTCATCAGGTCTTCCGTGATGTGCTAACAGCCATCACTGAATACGTATACCAGGCTCTTGATAATAATAGTAAAGGTCGAGTTGCTGCTCTAGACATATCGAAAGCAGTTAACAAGGTTTGAGAGGCTGGCATTCTGTATAAACTCCAGAACTACAGTATTTCTGAACGATCGTTCCTATCAAATCGTGAAATGAATATCGTTTTGAACGGGCAAGCTTCCAGATCCGAGTGCGGGTGTCTCTCAAGACCCTATCCTAGGTCCTACGCTGATTCTGGTCATCATCAATGATCTCCCTAATATCATCAGTTCTCAAGTAGGCATTTATGCAGATGACACCGCCTTTTACTCCCGTCTCAATAGGGAATCTGCCAAGGATGACAAAGTAAACCCGGCCGTTACTTTTGAATTGGCCTCCAATCAGTGGTTCACTGAGTTAAGAAATAGCTTCTAAATTTGAATGCCTTCAAAACAAAACTGATCTCTTTTAACCACCGTAGGGAAACTTTCCTGACAGCCATCATCATGGCTGATGCAAGTCCCCTTGAGAGAAATACACTGCGCCTTCTTGGCCTCATTTTTTTTTACACCAACCTGGAGTTGAACAAATACATCACAATTGTAACTGCGTCTACTGCTTGTGAGGTTTGGTCTCTGTGTCGGGACAGAAAGTTTTTCTCGTCAGAGTTCATCTTGTACATTTACAAATCTACCATCTGCCCGTGCGTTGAATACTGTTACCATATCTAGTCGGGTGCTCTTGCTATTCGTCTCGCGGTTCTCAGCAAAATCCAAAGAACCTGCAATGTAATCGGTCCTGACTTGACATCTTGACTTCAGTCACTTTTTCACCGATGTGACGTGTCTTCCCTCTGTCTTTTCTACGAATATTTTCATGGCAACTGCTCTGTTGAGCTTTTTTCCCTGGTGCCACGTCTACGTTAATTTAAGTGTGCTACTAGATTAGCATCTCGGTCTCACCTTATTACCGTTGAAATAGTTAACCCTAACCCTGCCACTTTTACTCCAACGGGTTTTTCCATCACACTTTCCGCTTGTGGAACTTCCGTTTACTTGCTTCCCTGATAGCTACACTCCATAAAAATTTAAATGCATTGTCAATAGTCAACTTCTATCTTCTTGACTTTCATTAATCTTTTATCTTTTTTTCAATACCCACTGTACACCGTTTTTTCTCTTACTGTAAACCCCTGTGAACTAGTGATTGTCCTGCCTTGCTTGGGATGAAATAATTAAATTTTTTTAAAAGTATAAAACTTTTATAGTAAAAATATTAGCAATACATTTTTATCTAAAAAAAAATTACCGACGATACATTTTAAAGCAAAATGACAAACAAAACAGTTTAAAGTAGTAGTTTAAAGTATAGAAATATATGCAACATACATTTAGTTGAAATCATGAAACTATGTTCAAAATATTTAGATTTCGGCATAAAATGGGCCATAAAGATGTCGATATGCCGATGAACAAAATCAACCAACCAATTAACCAACCAATCCCTTTCTGTACCGCTAACCGTTACACTACGTGCATATCAGATCTTTAATGAAGGTCAGATTCATTAGAATTGCTTATTAACATTTTGCATTAAGTTTCATTGCTTGTATGAGTTTCCAAAGATACCTTTAAATGCGCGTATCACAAAAATATTGCTTTTTAAAATGAGTTTCTTTTTCTTTTTTTCTATCTAATCATTCTTCCATTAGTATGACTGGTCGCGTCTGACAAACATACTTCAGTACCTACTATAACCTCATGTTAGTAACATCTGGTAAAAACATGAAACTAGATCTTGCAAGTATAAAATTATTGTTTATTCACTTATGGATCCCGTTAATGTCGGCTGTGAGTGTATGTGCTTTTTCGGGGACTTTCTTTGGGCCAATACAACTGACACCGTCACCATCGATCGGACCAAGCCCGCCTTCCTGGAGAAGCGACAGCACGACGCAAACCCGACTCCGCGTACTCCTGACGCAGCCACTCCAGCACAACCGGCACACGCAGCACCGCAGACTTCAGACGACGCCCCAGCAACTGCTGTGCAGCAGACCAGATCTGGCAGGAGGGTCACTTTCCCTAAGAATCTTCATAGATATTATTTCTATTGATATGATCAATATTCTAGGGGAAGGGCCTTGTCGCGGCCCCAAACAGCCGCTTCCAAAAAGATACGATCATAACAGCATCAGCAGCTATTAGCCGCCTCCTGACCCCAAAACGACCATAGCAACAGCAGCAGCTAGTAGCCTTTCTCTGACCTTGACCAACAAATGGCGGACCCTTAAGGCCCGCCGTAAAGAAAATTCAAGAAAATTTAACTACGCGTGCGACACATATCAATTCTGCAAATACGCACTAGCCTAAAACTATCGAAATACACATGGAATTAGGCTGCGCTCCCCAAAACACCAAACGACGTGGGGAGCAATTAATATTTAGCGCTTTTCTACTCCTACCGATCTGGGAGCAGTGACCGAACACCTCTTCGCTTATCACCAGCCTCGCTGCGCCCAGAAATTTCGGAGTCGCCCTAGCCTTCGGGCTGGGCACACCTAAGACAATTAAAGACCAGTTATGACCGGTTTTGAACCTGTCCACCGCGGTGGATAGGTAATGTTTGACCAGTACCTGGGTGTATGCGCTCAGGTTCCCCACGTTAAAAAAGACCTTGTGTCACATCTCTCTCAAGTGGGGGAGAAGGGTAAATAATGGAGTCGCCCTAGCCTTCGGGCTGGGCACACCTAAGACAAGTAAAGACCAGTTATGACCGGTTTTGAACCTGTCCACCGCGGTGGATAGGTAATGTTTGACCAGTACCTGGGTGTATGCACTCATGTTCCCCACGTTAAAAAAGACCTTGTGTCACATCTCTCTCAAGTGGGGGAGAAGGGTAAATAATGGAGTCGCCCTAGCCTTCGGGCTGGGCACACCTAAGACAAGTAAAGACCAGTTATGACCGGTTTTGAACCTATCCACCGCGGTGGATAGTTAATGTTTGACCAGTACCTGGGTGTACGCGCTCAGGTTCCCCACGTTAAAAAGACCTTGTGTCACATCTCTCTCAAGTGGGGGAGAAGGGTAAATAATGGAGTTGTCTTAGCATAGCACCCTAAGCTTTGATCCTGCCTCCCGGCGGTCGCATCTAGCCATTACACTCGCTTCTGGCATTGATCCTGCTTTCCGGCGGTAGATCAGCCATCGAGGCCACTACACACCCTTCTGGCATTGATCCTGCCTCCCGGCGGTCGCATCTAGCCATTACACTCGCTTCTGGCATTGATCCTGCTTTCCGGCGGTAGATCAGCCATCGAGGCCACTACCCACGCTTCTGGTATTGATCCTGCCTTCCGGTGGTAGATCAGCCATCGAGGCCATCACACCAGCTTCTGGTCCTGATCCTGCTTCGGCAGTCGAATCGGGCATTCAGAGTCGCACCCGCGACGACCATCACTCGACTCGGCCCTGTTTAGGGATTCCGTTACCTTTCGGTACGGTCTCGCATCCGCGCAGACCTTGACTCGACTCGGCTCTGTTTAGGGACTCCGCCTTTCGTCAGGTATCCTCCACTGGCACAAGCTCGCCTTCACGCTCGCCACTTCGACCTAGACCCGAAGACGGAACGTCCAGAACCAGCGACTCATCCAGCATCTCCAGCCGACTAGCTACCGCTCAACCCGGCACTGGACGAGGTCTCACCGCTCGCCGCACCAACTCCTTAGAGGCTACCAGACTTCGGACCTGAAGTGAACCCGAACTACATCTTGTATCGACTCACGTAAATAAAACCAAAGTTGTTGTTTTTACCTCTGCCTTTGTCTCCTCATTGTCTTGGCTGTTTCACACTAATCTAGAATTCAAGTTTGCAGAGTCGACTTCCTCCGGGACTCGACCCCGCAACAGGCGTTCGATCTTCTTCGATCTGTCATCTGTCTTGAGTGTGTATATCCTTAGTACAGCTTTGTTAACTTCCTGTTTTTTATCGGCGCAGCAATCGACATCTTTTGAGGCCCAATTCAGCACTTAATAGCTTCTAATGCAACCCTCTGAGGTACCTAGCTCTTTTTATGTTCGGAATAACAAGTACAAAGTTCACTTCGGTATCTCTTAACAATAACATGAGTCCAGTACATTTACTACTTTGTCTTGTGGTTTCTGGCGTAAATCGCATACTATACTCAGTAGATTGACCCTGATCGTATAATGTTTTCGTAGAACGTGGTAGCAGTCACAGTGGTCGGGGAAGGTAAACTCTGTTTAGACGTGGTTTATATGCATTCATTCTTGGTCGTTAAATTGACTACTGCTGTTACAACCTGAAGTAGGAGGTTAGCAGTAATGAACAAACGTATGCGAAATGGAATGTAAATATATTTATTTATTTAGAGCCTCCAAACATAGAGTCGACATAAAATTAGTTTTTTAATCACCTCCCGAAAAGTGAATATGAAACTGTAGTTCATTTCATGAACCTTTCATTTTCTCACGGTAAAATTCAATCCTGCTCCCAGGGAGTAGATATCGGTTGCTGATCGACTAGTCAGCTAAAAAGAGACGTAGTCTAAGCGTATCTGAGAAGGATCACCCAATGCTGGTTGAACTCACTTATTCCCTCGTAACTTAAGTGATGTCTAGCGAGACAAGCTTGCTAGCCATTTACATCACGTCGATGGAGCTCATGATTTTCTAGGTGTACCTTAGATGTGGCACAAAGTCGAAAGTATGGGCCACCCGGTGAGGACCGAACTCACTACTCAAATATAATATTTATAGCGAGACATTCTTGCTAAACATTACACTTACGTTGAGGTGCCTTAAAAGTGGTTTAGAGTTTGATGTAACCACCTTTTATTGTAAATCGAACGTTGTCAGGAGTAAACGATGCTGTTTCTTGATTGGTTGATTCTGTCGTAATTCACCTTTCCGGTTCATTTCTTTTCTGTGTTATGTCTCTTGAGTTATTTACAAGTTGTGAGTTGGAGGATGACGGGTGGGGAGGAAAATGTATTTGTGTACCTATCTTTGAATATGTGTTTGTTTTTTCTATTTAAACTTTTTCCTTTTATATTCTGCGTTCACTACTAAAGTAGTTAATTAATTGAACTTAAATTATTTGTATTCACTTTTTAATTAACACATAAAGAGAATCACATTTAAGAAGTATGAAGAACCCGATTTTTTTACTAATGGAAACTGTTCAGCTAAACTGTAAGAATTAAAGAATCTTTGCTTGTCCATCAGCTGAGATTTTGTTTCACGAAAAAATTGTCCACTGGATGAAGACGCAGTCTTCTCGAGAAAAGTTGCTGGTGGTCAAATCTGGCTTTCTGAATAAATAGATAAATAAAGTCCATCAAATTTATTAACGAAAGCATGTAAATGTAAAAACGACATGACACTTCGCTGCAGATAAAACAAACAAACGAAAGTCAAACGAAATCTGATACACCTTTTTTTTTCTTTTATAACCAAATATTGATTTTTTTTTACAGACTCACTGTTTTCTACACAGCAGTAGAGAAGATATTGGAAAAGTCCATTCGTGATAACTCAAATATCATCATGTGGCATGAAATATGATTTCTGTTTGGTAGATAATTTAGAATTTTTTGACATTTTCCACTTTACTGTTGTGTTAGAAATAAATTAAATCACGAATTATTAATTAATTTTCTTCAATTCTATTAGCCATTATTTGTATAAAAAATCGTAAAATGTATAAGTAAAATAGTTTGAAAATTTAGATTTTTAAACTTGAAACTTAAAATGTAATTTTTGTAAGTATAAATGTAATGATCAGTTCAATGAGGAAAGACAAAGTTCTAGCAAGTTGTTATAAAAAAAGTAGATTTGTCAGAGTTTTGCTGTTTATTTGTTTTAAAGAAACAAGTTAATTTTTTATGAATTTTTAAAATTTCAACAGCAGCTGGTTTGTCGTCTGCTACAATACATTCTTGTAGGTAGATTCTTAAAAAATTAAAACGAGATTTCTATACAAAATGACTTTTTTTGAAAAATTAAATGATTTAAAGGATTTCAATTTTAAGTGACTAAGTCAATCAATTTACCTTAAGAAAAAAAACTTGCTTGATTCTGTTTAGCAAAATCAAAATTTTATTCTTTCTAAAAAAAAAATATTTGTCAAAGATTTTTTTAAAAATTATTACAAAATTTTTGGTGCTTGAAATAATTAAGAAAAACGATTTTGTAGTTATTTTTATTATTTTAAAATAAATGATGAAAATAAGCGTGTAAAGCTTTTTCTTTTTTCAAGTTTAAAATTTTTTTAAAGTTTACAATTTTTATCCAAAATTTTAATTTAAAATTTTGGATAAAGAAATAATTTATCCGTTTTGGCTAATTTAATCATTAAAATTTTTAATGATTTAAAATTTAATTAGCCAAAACGGACAAAATTATTTCTTTTTCCTCTCTTTTAAGCTGTTTGTTTAGATGTCAAATTACATTATTGTTAGCTATTATTTTCTTTGAGAAATCAACAGCTTTTTTCACTTACTCGTCACTAGGGACTCATCTTGTTTTTTGTTTGCAACACATTTTTTTCTTCTCTGAAGACAATAATACTAATTAAATAGCAGCAAACCAATCGCAACAATCAGATCTATTCCAAACAAATATTTCGTATTATTAAAATTCACTTTACCAGCTTTGTTATATCATATGATGATGCTTACTGAACAAGATAACGTAGAAAAATGATTGTAAACATCACTAATTCAACCACAACAACTGTGCCGACTGCTGGATGATACAACTACTGTGTGTCGTCTGCGACACTGATGTACTATTCATTTACTTTTTTACTCCTTATCTAATTATGTTTCTTTTAAAACTCTATCAACATGATAAACTGCCTGATAAAAATCCTTGAAAATTTTTTAGTTGAATAAACTTTACATTTTTTGTTAGAAAATAAAGCCCCTTCTTGAAGATACTATAAGTACAGCCGCTGTTGAGTGGGAAAAGGAAGGCTAGCTTTGCACAGACGTAAACAAAAATGGCGGCCAATGTGTCATTTCGCTGGTTGGAAATTTTGGAAAATGATTTTGATAAAGCTTTTGTCGATCTTGATCTATTGCTCGGTGAAATAGACCCCGAGCAATATGAACTTACTTGTGACGGCAGGCAAAAGATGACTGCACTTAGTGCAGCCTTCGCCCAGCTATGGCACAAAGCACAGACCATCTTTCAGTACAACGTGAAACTCGAAGTAAGTTCATGTAATTGTACATAATGTCCACATTTTTGTCATCCCTGGTCTTTACCTTAACGCATGTAAATGCTGTTTCCATACAGAATATTTGCCAGAATTAACCTGCACTGGTTTATAATAATATAGGTAGTCTAAAGAATGTTTCTAAATATAAGTTTTATTTGTGGATAAATTAGCATAGAAATAATAATGTTGAAAATTGCGATGTTCTTTTTTTTTTTACCGATTCTGGTTTGTTTAAAATGGATTCTTAATAATAATAATAAGGTGCCGGCATTTAACAACCTGTTCGAATCTCTCTAAAAATGTCAACACACATGCACCCTGTTGTATCTCGTTTTTTATTGGGTGTCTTTTTCACCAGAAACCCTGTTGTTGTAAAAATGTAAGTAATAAAAATGAAACAGAAAACAGTAGATAAAATTTTTAATTATTTTTTTTTTGTTTTTAATGAATTATAACATCATCTGATTAAATCTTAAAGCGTTTTTAACGGATATAATCGATTTTTTATCTTTTGAAATCTCTTATTTTGCTATAAAATATTATCCATCACTAAACAGTGGAGTTACTGATTCTTCTTTTGTAATCAGCTGTTTTTGACAGAAGCGAAAGTAAAAACCTGCAATGTTGCACTGTGCTTTTTTTTTTAGTTTTTGTTTTTTGAATATTATTTCATATTATTTGAATGATATTATTATTCATATTATTTTGAATGCAACAGGAGTTAAATTACTTGTTCAAGCAATAAACTGACTTACCCGATTTTTTAAATTTTATTTTACTATTGAAAACTTTTACAATATAAAATGTAGGTATTGTGGCGGTCCCTGAAAACTAAAAGACAGTAATAAACTAAACTTAATAACTCACTTATCAAAATCAGCTGGATTAGTTCATGCTTAAAAAAAAAAAAAATCTTTTGGTCTTTTATTTTTCTATTATTATTTCTCTTAACTTTTTTACTATTATTTTCAAATTTCTAAAAAGTTTATGAACTTTTTTTTTTCATAAAAATATTAAATGAATAAAATATATAATTATTGTAAAAAAATTTAACTAACTGTCCAATCCTTACATATTTAAATGTAAAAAATTTGTATGCTAATGTAACAAATGGGACAGATCGGTAGTGTATTTTTTTTTTTTTTTTTTTTTAACCATACCATTATTGTGGTTGTTATTTTTTTATTTTATTTATTTATTTTTTTATTTTTTTTAGAAAATGACCCCCAAATTTTTTTTAAATTTAAAAAAAAACGTTAACATTTTGTTAAAAATTTATTATCTGATTTTTAATGTGTTCTCATTGAATTCCATAATTTTGGTTCTTTTTTTCTTTACCAACATACTGTACTAAACCAAACTCTATCATGTTTTAGTCTGATTAATTATTAAAAACTTTCCATAACTGTTTCATATTTTACTGTCATGATTTATTTTAAAGGCCTTTCAATTTAGTATAAATTTAACAGCAATTCATGAGATTGTGACCTCAGCTTAGCCTATTTTATTTGATTGTTTCTTTTAGAATTCAACAAACCAGTCTTTAATGACTCTCTAAGCACATTGCATAGTTTTGCCTTTATGATGCAACACTGCAAATATCAACTAGGCTTTTTTCTATTAAAATCATATCTTTTGAAATGTAAATATCCACATTTGTAAATTATCTCTAGATTCTCACCACATTTCAATAAACTGCATCTGGTAGGGAGACCTCTGATTGGGAGGCTGTGAGGAGCATAGAACCACTTCTTCATTGCTGTTGTTGCCAGGTCTACTCTGACCTGGGGTGGTAGCACCTGTTAGGGTCTCAGCTATGGGCGAATAGTTAACCCCTAAACTGGGGTCAAAACACTATAAAAGTATAAAAATATACTTTTATAGTAAAAATTCCAGGAATGTATTTTTGAAGAAAAATATATTACCAGTAATACATTTTTGAAGGGAAAAAAACATAACAGCAGTATATCTGACTGTTGACAAAAACTACTTCACAAAGAATATGTATTACATTCATATGAATCTATTGTTACAATTTTGTCGGCATTAAATAACCCATTGAGGTTGATATGAGATAGACCAAACCAAACTTACTATATTTCCTGTTATATAAGGCATACATTTTTTCCCCCAAATCTCTCACTCAAATACTGTGTAACTTATTTTTTTATTTTATAACTGTTTCACCCCCAAGCAAGGCAAGAATACCACTGGTGTGCAGGGGTTACAATGAGAGAAAAGATAGAAGAAAAACAAGCAAGGTACAAGTGATGTCAGAATGGATAAGAGAAGGATGGGAATCATGGAGATAGAAAATGGTAAACTTTTTGGGATTGTAGCTATCAGAGAATCAAGTATATAGAAGTAAGTTCCACCGACAGGAAGTTAAAAAAAAAAGAAACTACTAGAGTAGTTTTGTACTAGATTAGCAGTTAACCACCCTGTTTGACACAAGTTCCCTGATGACTTCAGAATTTAGTATATGTTAAAGATTAAATTATGATTTATAAATGAAAATAACATTAGAATATTAAAAAAGAAAAATATAAATGAATATTTTTCTTAAATATTTTTTAATCAAATTATAGGAACATTTTACAAATGACAAGAAAGATGGTCATTAAGATGTATGTTGTTTGTTTTTAATGCCTTCATTTTTCCTGCAATGATTACATTATATGCCAGAAATACAATGTTATGTTTATGACCTTCTTATATAGAACTGTTTAATTCATAGAAAATTAAACCTTACTTTCTTGTTTCATGTGGATAAAACTCCTGATTGTATTCTACTGCAAGCTATAAGCATTTTCTTTGTTTTACTGTTATAAAAAAAGGTAATAATTATTGATTGGTAAGTTAATGCCAAAACAGTTTCATAAACTAAAAGTTATGAATCTAGATTTGTGTGACTAAGCTAAGTTTGATGCTATGCTCCCTGTATGGACCATCTAGTGAGAAATAAAAACACTAGCAATGGCTTTTGAAACAAGATTTCTTGTCATTGTTTGATAAGTGCATTTCAATATTGAAGCAATGTCTAAGTTAATCTCTTCACCTAAAATTTTTAGAAATGTTTTTTTTTTAATTTTATCTTCATTTATTTATTTATGGACTATTGTCTTCATCAGGTATATGTCGAGCCAAGTAACTGAATATCCTTTATTTAATTTGTTGAGTGTGGATTTTTTTTTTGTTCTGCTTGTTTCTAGGGTTATCTTGTATAGTTCTTTATTTTAGTACTAATCAGTTATTCCTTACCGTGTTTCTTCTGAGTTAAAGTACACAGTGCCCAGCCCATGGATTGAACTCACAATTTCTTTGTTACCAAATTCACAAACCAACACTTTAATCTGTATTGGCATATAACTAATGATGGCTGGAGGACACAACTGCTGAAATGTTGTAATAACAACCATATAAAAATGAAGTCTACATATAGTGTAAATAATAATTCCTCATCCCAGAAATTTAGACAGAAATTGTTATATATATATATATATATATATTTTTTTTTTTTTTCAAAGGGTGGGGAATATTTTATTTTCTCTTGATTCAAATTTAGTGTCAAATCGCAAAGAATATCCTATAAAATTCAAGTTTCTCCTGAATTTCTTTTCAAATTTGTGTTAATTGATGGGCTTAATCTCTAGTTATTTCTTATGGGGTGGGGCGATAATATAATACTTTCACATTAAATTTTGTTTTTCTTGCTTAGATACTATATTATTGTTGTATGTGCTAATGCTATTGATTACTTTGAAAGTTCTTCTATTGGCCATAAATCATCTCCTGCTGTTCTATTATTTTTGTATAATTCTTGTTATGCTCAAATAAAAGGGTTTCAAATGAAAATATGTTGGTAGAATAACCTCAAATCAAAGGTTTCTGATTTAATGTAACTTTCTTTTTTCAATATCACTTGTCTGAGAGATTTATACCATTTTAAATAACTTTTTTGTATTAAAATGCATAAAATATGTATTATTTGAACAACTTTACTCTTAAGAATAAGTTTGCATGTTTGTCAAGTAGTCACAATGTTAACATTCTGACCTTATAAGATCTGAGTTCAAACTTCATAACAGCCAAGGAGGTGATTTCTTGATAATATTGGCCTGGAAGCTGATACCAGTGTTTGACATCATTGCTAGAAAATAATACCATGAATTAACTTTCATGCCTCGTAAATTAAATCAGAGTTGTCTATGCTTGTGCTAGCATGAAGTCACAAGTCATTGTGGCCGAGAGTTTGAGTGTAATACCCTTGTTCAACTACTAATCATATTCTCTTCCATAAACTGTAACAGCATAGTTCCAATATAAATCATAGGTTGGCTGTGTGGGTATTTAAGAAACACAAATCTCTGAGTAGATTTCTGTAATAGAAATTAGCTAACCACCTAGAAGTCAAGCATACTTGAAAATGAACAACTGTCAAATTACACTATTATGATTTTTAACAATGGATGGACAGCTGTGACACTCTTAAGAATTTATATAAAGAACTAGCAGTATAGCCCAGCGTTGCTCGGGTGTAATGAAAGCTTTAAAACTAATCCATGGTCCTGGAGCTCAAACTCTTTGGACATTGGCACGAAAGTCTATAAAGCAATAGTTGTTTCCAGTTAAAGCAAAACCGTAGACTGAAAGAAAAATGAATGGATGGGAGTCAAATTTTGATTTCCTGGTATCGATATCAAATAAGTTTTTTCGTCAAAAAACTGAATTTTGAAGGCTAAATAAGTCCTCTGAGTAAATGGTATCATGGCTGAGACTAAGAACTACAATTATACCTACTTAGAGCCAAACCTGAAGCAAAAACTAAAATAAAAGGGGTGAAAAAATACATACATACAGGCAGATAAACAGACACACACACAAACATCTTGCCTTTTATATATATGTATTATCGATTTTCTGCACTATTGTAAGAACAGCAACCTTGAAACTTCTGAATATTGTTTCTTATGTCTTTGTTTATGAGTGTATCGAATCTGATTAAAATTGGACCACTCCTTCTATAACCTGATTTTTTCGATTATCATTTTCGACATTTATCGGGGATACCTCAACACAAAACCTAGCTAAGAACACTCGCAGATGCTTATAGTACAACTGTGTAAATTTTCAAGAAAATCGGTTCAGCCGTTTCGGAGTCTATAAGTAACGGATACACACAGACACACACACACACACACAAAGTTCCATTTATAAATAAGTTTAGATTTCTTGCTCTTAAGTTTTATAAATTTCTAAAATAGATGTTAGAAGGCTCTAAATGAATGACAAACTGCAAGAAAGATTAGAAATATATTTGTAGACATGCACAATCAGAATCAATCTGAAGCCATGAAAATAAAACAAAAAAATGTTTTGTACTTCTTGTTAAAGCTTAAAATTTAAATAAATTAATTAAAATTTTAAATGTTTATTAAAGTCAAAACATTTATTAAAGTACTGTAATTGGTGGTATGTAAGGCCTCTACTATTTAATGTTAACAGGGAGGGGATTTATAATATTAAATAAAGTATTCTAATTGGCATAGGCTCGGTCAGTTAAGTGCTATTTGTGATACATGCCTTGGTGATCATGCCACTTTCAATTCATGACTGACTAGGCAGAAGATTTTCTCACAGTAAGTTGCTTTTACTTTCTGCTGTAGACTCATTGCCAATCCCAGTCTGTCTTGCTATTCAACCCATAGCTGAGGTGGGGAGAAGAGATGGATTTATACCTTTCCCAAGGTATTTGTGTATAAGTGAATGTGATGAACTAGGGTATTTAAAATCAATATCAGTAAAAACAAACAGTTGAAAGCTGGAATGAGGTCAGTGAGGTCATGCATTTAGTTATATCAGATGCCAAAAATTTTAATTTTAAATCTGTTAAGCATCCCTGTCTCATCAACATTTTCTTGATGTGAAATTGTAACCAATATTTGATGTATTTCATTCATGCTTATATATATATATATATATATATATATAAAATTTCCATCAATAGAATTAAATGTATAACACAGGATCTGTTTTCTTTTTTATTTTTTCACAAATCCCACTTCAGCTTTCTTGGCTAATTCAGTCTTATAAACTTTATTTATCTCAAATAGAGCATTTAATTAGATAATAAATTATAAGGCAATGCTTCAAAGAAATTTAAAAAAAAAATTCAAGTGCAATTTAAACAAATTCTTTTTTTTTAATCTTTCACCTCTGCCAGTGTATTACGTCTGTTTATTCCAAGGAAAGACAAATTTTTATACTGTCTTAAATATGAACTGTAGAAAAAAAAAGATTGATTATTCAAGTAAAATGTTTCTATGCCATTAGTAAAATTTAATAATAAAATGATTGATTAGTTTGCAAGATTTTGCAGGCAAACAATGATATTTATATGTAGTACAGAACAAGACATGGTCAGTGATAAACAGCTGTTACATTTTAATGTAGGCTAAATTAGTACATTAGATAGAAAGTAGGGAAATTTAGTTAGTGACCAAATTTAAATTATGGTTGTTGCTGCTTATGTTACTTTTATGCTGATGCCAGGCATATATTTAATTTTTCTGACATCATGTTGTCACTGGTGCACATATTGACATATAATTTATTCTTCTCTTTATGTCTTAACATAGAAAAGAGAAACAAAATAGCTGCTATTTTCATTGTTGGACTGAGACAAATTAATAAGAATCTTTTGTTATTCCCTCTGGTTCAGATAAGTGGTTATACGCATTATTAAAGAAACCTTCTTGTTTTTAAGTTTCAAAGAGAATTTTAAACTTCATGGCATAGTTTGTCTATACTTCTGAGATGGTGTCCTGGATATGATGATAAACTACATCCAGATCCTGGGTTTGACAATTAATTATATCTGGCAGCAAGGCTTCTAATTAGGAAGTTTTGAGGAGTGTGGAACTACCTCATAATTGCTGTTGTTTTCAGGTCTACCCTGATCTGATATGGTAGTACCTGTCAGGATCCCAGCCATGAGGGTTGGGTAGATGGTGAGAGTGTTGGGAGAATAGATGCAAGTTAGTGTGATAGGAGGTGTCTATTGACCTTACATTTAAACTCCTGAAGATTGTAGCCGTCGGGAAAGCAGACATGTGGAAGGGAATTCCACAGGTGGGAAGCGCGAGAAAAGAAGCTGTTGGAGTAGAAATTACAGTTACATCTTATCTGTTTTACTGTAAAAGGGTGGGACCTAGTTGCAAATCTAGTATCTTGTGTAAATTCATACCTAGGCGGCACCAATGATCTAAGTTCATTGGAGAAGAAGCCATGAAAGTATTTGTTGAAGAGGCACAGGGAAGCCACATCATGCCGGTGAGAGAGTGGTTGCAGCCGGTCTGCCAAATCAGTATAGATCACGTTACAGATTCTCTGTTGTATTTTGTCAAGAAGCCCAAGGAGAGTAGCTGGAGCACCCGACCAGATGTGGCAGCAGTACTCAATACACGGGCGGATGATGGATTTATATATGTGCAGAATAAATTCAGGCAGGAAAAACTTCCAGGCGCTGCACAGAGAACCGACTTTCATAGTGGCAGATTTGGCAATGGATCCGATATAGTCATTCCATTTGAGGTCCGCTGAGAGTGTAAGGCCAAGGAGGCATAGTGTTTTACTCTCTGGGAGGCAAGCCTGTTCCATGCTAATGGGAGGTAGATGCAATTATCTGTGGTGGTTAGTTGATAGCAGCTTCGTTTTAGAGGCATTGAAATTTACGAGCCATTTCCTACCCCAGGCCACCACGGATTGGAGGTCCTTTTCAAGCTTGGCAGCGAGGTTCACTTTGTCGCCCACACCGGGTTTTTGATTGAGGTGAGAGTAGATTGTGGTGTCATCGGTGTACATGCCTACTTGGGATCTAATGGCATCGGGGAGATCATTAATGTAGATCAGAAAGAGCGTGGGACCTAGGATAGAACCTTGAGGGATGCCCGCGTTCGTATGGTAGTTTTGGGAGGCATGCCCATTTAATACTACCTTCAATGTGCGGTTAAAGAGGAATGACTGGATGAGATCAAACAAATGTCCAGTTATACCGTAGCTCCGCAGTTTGCATAAAAGACCAGCATGCCCAACTCTGTCGAACGCTTTGGAGATATCCAAGGCAATGGTTCGGGCTTTGCCATTTTTGTCAAGAGCCTGGTATGTGTACTCGGTAATGGTCGTTAGCATATCAGCAGTAGACCTAGTGAAGCGAAAACTGTACTGTTTGTCTGAGAGAAGCCTGTGGGCTGTGAGATGCTGAATCACCTCGGCATTGATAATGGCTTCGAAAACTTTGCTGAAGATCGGAAGGAGACTGATAGGGTGGTAATTGGTGGTGTCTGAGGGTTCGCCAGAATTCTTAAATATAGGAACTACACAGGAGGACTTCCAACAGGCAGGAAAACAGGAAGCAGATAGGCAGAGTTTAGAGAGGACAGAGGAGAGTTCTGGGGCACATTTCTTCAGTACTATGATTGGGATTCTGTCCCTGCTGTTCGCTTTGTGAAGGTCAAGTTTTGAGATTATCTTAGAGATCAGCGAGGGTGTAATGTGGATGCTATTTAGTTGAGCCTTAGTTCTAGGTGGGAAGTTGGGTGTAGGTACTCCTGACGAGTCCAGTGTTGAATGGACTCTTACAGAATCTACAGGCAAAGCATTCAGCCTTGTCTGCTGGGGAGGTGAGAACTTCAAATTTATTGATTAGTGGGGGTATTGAAGTCTTGCTCTTGTTGAGTACGCTTTTGCAGAGTCACCAGTAATCTTTGGCGCCGGACTTAGAGGATACTATGCATTGCTTCATTCTGGCAGCAAATGCCCTCTTAGCTTCGTTCAGTACTTTTTTGCACTTATTACAAGCTGAGGCGAAAAGGCGCCTGTTTTTGTTCTATGAGTAGCTTTGATAGAGCCGGAAGAAATGGTTCTGGTGGGCAATGGCGGCCGAGCAAGCGGGTGAGAACCAGGGGGACGAATTTGATTTTAGCTGGAATTTCCTGGCCGGGATGAAAGCATCGATGCCAGCCTTAACCCAAGAGGAGACCTCGGACGCACAGTCTTCGACAGGAAGACCGAAGACGTTCCAGGGGATGTCACAGAGGAAGTCTCGGAACGAATCCCCGTCTGCTCTCTGGTAGCAGTATGATATTCTGCTGGTCTGGGTTTCTTGGGTAGAGTAAGAGTGGATTGAGATGTTGACGGATACTATGGCGTGGTCAGAGTTTCCAAGAGGGCAGAGCTGCCTGGTAATCTGACTCTTGACAAAAACTTCTTTACAAAAATAAGTCAATGAAAACTGATTTCTTGCAAAGAATACATATTATATTCATACGAATCTATTGTAAAAATCTTGTCAGGGTTAAATAACTCATTGAGGGTGATATGCCATAAAACAAACCAAACAGACTTCTGAGGTGAGGTATTATAATTATTTACATTGTTTGGACTGTTGTTTTCATTCAGGTGATTGGAATTTTGAACTGAAGCCCTTATTTCAATCACTGGGGTATATTGTTCTTATTCTATAACCTAGTGGATAAGTGTTGGTTAGATCCAGTGACTTAACCCAAAAAGTTGTGAGTTCAATACCTGCCTACAGTAGTGGTGAACAAAAACTTAGAGACTTAAGTTAAAGAGAGATAACTAAAACAGTGGTATGAAGTGGTATGAATCATAGAATGAGAGTAATATATGCCATTGATAGAAATAAAGACTTCAATTCAAAATTTCTATCTCCTGAAGAAGATCAGCATACAATGGCTGAAATGTTGTGAATATGGCAATAAAGATGAGAACAACTGTTCGAACAATGTAAAAAAAATATTCATGGTATAGTGTCATTGTTTCTAAACATTTGAGATACATCACTAATCACTATATTAAAATTATACATATAAGTGTCTTCTTTTCTCGGTAATGCTCACTGTTACTCTTGATCAATGACAATCCTTTTTTTCCACATTAATTTTCAGTGTACAATTTTCAAAACACATTTTACCTTTTGTCAAAATCTGGTGTTTAATTGTAAAATATTTCCACCTACTACCAGGAATATTTACTTTTTGCAGAAGGTGACTAAGTCTTGGCAGTGGGTTGGTGAATTGCAATTATCAAAAATCTGAGTAAATCCAAAAACTTTGTCTATATATACTGGATTTAAGTGCAATTGGCATTAAAATAAAACTGATTATTATTCTATTATTTTTTTTCCTGTTGCCATAATCAGCTGTATCACTATATAAGTAATCATTAGAGTGAAAAAAAATTTGATGTAATTGTTTGATAAATTCTTCATATGCTACCACAGATTATATAAAAAAACATGTAACCTTCATTGCAATATAGCATAGTCCACTCTCCATAACAAATATAGAATTTTTATCATTGGCATTCAAAGACATCAGATTGTTTGACTATTTCCTAGAAATTATCTACCCCAGTTTTTTTAAAGAAATTACGTATTTCCTGCTATTTTTAAGTGGATAATTCTAAATGAAAATAGAATGGTTCTTTTGTCCTTATTTCTTTGTAAAATTTAGCAAGGCATAGAAGCAAAAATGAATTTGTCCGAATCACCCCAAATTTTATTCATTCTTTTTTAAACTGCAATATAGGTAATTATTAAATATTTATAAATTCATTTGATGCACATGTTATTGTGCAGTATTAACAAAAGAACCATTCTATTTTAATTTACAATTATTCATTTGGCAATAAATACTCCAAATTATGAAAAAACATCATTTCTTTTAAAAAACTGGGGTTGCCTAATAATTATGGCCAGTAGTGTGTGTGTATATATATATATATATATATATATATATATATATATATATATATATACTTGTTATTATTTTAATTTGAGGTTTAATTTACTGAAAAAGTTTTCTAAAAATGTGGGGCATACTGTGAGTGTTGGAAATTTCTTGGTCTTATCCATTCCCTAAAATCTGATCAGATAGCAGAATTTTGGGAGAGAAGGCCTTCCTGGTCAGGCTGAGAACTTTTCATCACTTCTTCATAATGACACTATACTCAGATTACAATCAAAAGGTTAGCAAAATATTTTATTACTGGTATTAATTGACATTCTTCTTTTATGTGCTGTGTCTCTTCAGAATATGGGTGATCAATGCCCTCCACATCTTCTTATCTTTCATAGCATGCATCAATGTTGTTTCCTTAGTATCTCTCGCAATCCTCGTTCTGCCATCTATTTACACAACCTTGTTAGGTAAGTTACTTTGTTTCCCTCTGCTTCTATTCACTTCAATCTGCCCTGTGAGTGTCAAATTTTCTAAGCACTCTTTCTTCATTGTATGCCCCAGAAATTTCAACTGTCTCTTTCTGATCATGTTTCCATGTTCCTTAAAACTTGATTCTTGCTCACATGTTCTGTCAATAGCATTCTCAGCAGCCTTCTGTGGAATCACATCTCTGTTGCTTCAAGTACCCTTTTTATCTTATGGGAACTTTTCCAGCATTCACTGACATGTAGGAGGATTGATATTCCATAGTAGTTCAATAGTCTTTCTTTGTTTCAAGTGAAATTTTCTTGTTTCTTAATCTGTTGTTTGGCCTTTGGAAGACCTCTTTTACTATGCCAATGGGATTTCATATTGTTTTTGTTTCCATCTTCCTTAACTCTTTTGAACTGCATTTGTTGTTAAAAACTGAGTATACACATGAAAATACTTTTTTGATTGACAAGACAGTACAATCTTAGTAAAACTAATTAGTCATTTTCTAATTAAAAAAGCAAGACAAAAATCAGTATCAAGACCCATACATTATACTTTTTAAATGGTCATAGAATTTGATTGAAGATGCTAATTCAAAACAAATTTAACTCTCTACTTGTTTTGACAAATCTCTTCATCCTTATGACATTTTGACAACCACTTTTCAAATTTCATCTGGTCTGTGTCACTACTGATAAACTTTAATGGGACTTCAAAACTGCTGGGTTGAAAGATTTTGTTGTAGCTGTCTTATTCAGTTACTTAATGAATTTACATTTACTAGTGGATCAGTTGGTGTTCTATTGCCAAATATTTTTTGTTGCTACTTGGTGTTATGATGATTTCATTAAAATTCTGTTCAATGACATTTTCTTTATGCAAATATCTGTTAGTGAAACAAGATATTTTAAATAACATTATAGCTGCTCCTCCTCCTCCTCCGCAAATATAGCTTTTATAAAATAAATGTCTCTTTATATAAACTGAATGTGTTCTTGCCATTGGAGAATTGCTCAATTATAACTTAATCTTGTTATTGTATTATCTGGTGTATTCTGTAATTTCTGACTTGTTCAATTTTCACTAGAAACAAAGAGGAAAGTACTGGATTGCTATGTAATGTCAGTTCTTCAATATGGCAGTGAATGTTGGACAATATCTTTGAAGATGAAGGTAAAACTTGAAGCAGCTGAAACATTGTTCTACAGAAGGATGCTGTGGATATCATGGACCGAGCATTTGAGCAATGACGAGGTTTTGGAAAGAATGGAGCTGAAAAGGAAATTAATACTTAGCATCAGGAAGAGACAACTAAAGTTCCTGGGACATGCAATGAGGAAGAAAGGCTTGGAGAACCTGTTACTAACAGGCCAGATAGAGAAAAAAAGAGATGGGGGGAAAAGCAGCGGATAACATATTTGAAGGACCTGATCAGGTGGATGACAGAACAAGGGTTGCATGGTGCAACACGAGAAAGCGTGCTAAGAGCCACCAGGAACAGGGAGATGTGGAAGACCATGATCGCCTACTTCCTGAAGGGACATGGCACATAAAAGAAGATGACGTCAACTTTCAGAAAAATTGAATTCTCCAAACACCCTCTCCCTCACACAAAATGAAAAGTTATCAATAGGATTGCATTGATGGCTGTAGTGTTATTGATATTTTTCAGTTGTTACTTCAATATCTAAACCTATTTATAAATGGAACTTTATGTGTGTGTGTCTGTCCATTACATATAGACTCCGAAATGGCTGAACTGATTTTCTTGAAAATTTAAACAGTTGTACTATAAGCGTCTGCGAGTGTTCTTAGCTAGGTTTTGTGTTGAGGTACACCCGATAAATATCGAAAATCGAGTTATAGGAGTGGTCCAATTTTAATTAAATTTGATACACTCATAGACAAAGACATAAGAAATGATATTCAGAAGTTTCAAGGTTGCAGTTCTTAAAATAGTGCAGAAAATCGATTATATATATAAAAGACAAGATGTTTGTGTTTCTGTCTGTTTATCTGCCTGTATGTCTGTATTTTTTCAGCTCTTTTATTTTAGTTTTTGCTTTGGGTTTGGCTCTAAGTAGGTATAATTGTAGTTCTTAGTCTCAGCCATGATACCATTTACTCAGAGGACTTATTTAGCCTTCAAAATTCAGTTTTCGATGAAAAAAACTTATTTGATATCGATACCAGGAAATCAAAATTTGACTTACATCCATTCATTTTTCTTTCAGTCTTCAGTTTCGCTTTAACTGGAAACAAATATTGCTTTTTAGTCTTTCGTGCTAATGTCCAAAGAGTCTGAGCCCCAGGACCATGGATTAGTTTTAAAGCTTTCATTACACCCGAGCAACGCCGGGCTATACTGCTAGTGTCTGTGTAAATACTGGCCACTTGTAGGTTGTACACCTGATAATACCAATTTTTCTTGTTATGAAAGTTCTGATAAGGAGTGTATTTCCAGTATTAAAATTTTATGATTGTACAACTTGTTTATATACCGATTGTCATATTATTTTGTCTATACTTCTGAGATGAGGTAGTATTTACACTATTTACATTGTTCAGACTATTGTCTTCATCTTTACTGCCATGTTTATGATGTTTCGGTAGTCAAAGACAGACTAACCTCAGACTTGTCTCTGGGAGAGCATACCAGTATTCCACTAGATAACATGATGGGGATGCTGACTTTCTGCATACAAGCAACACACTTCCTTAAAGGGATCAGATATATATTGACAGAATGAAGTTGTAGCAATGGGCTTGCCATTATCTCCATCACTGGTGATAGACATGGAATGCTTTAAAGAGATGGTATTAGAATCCACAGCCCTAAAGCCAACACTATGGCTGAGATACGTTGATGACACCTTCATACTCTGGCAACACCAGGAAGAGGTCCAGGCTTTACTAGACTATGTGAACTCAACAAGATCATCGATACAGTTCACTATGGAAAGAGTGACAATAAACTCACATTTCTGGATGTACTAATATCTCGAAAAGAGAGGGGGTTTAAGACATCCATACACTGCAAGCCAACATTCACTGGACAATACCTCAACTTCAACTCCCACCAAAGAAAGGGATTATCCACTACCTGCAACATTGAGCAAAAGTCATAAGTCAGACATATGAACAGGAAATGATCAGTTTAAGCAGAACCCTACAATGTAACAGTTATCCAGGTTACATGACAATAGCTCCAACAAACATGGAAGGGAGGGTGCATGAGAATAACATCTCTCAGCAAACAGCCTTGGTCTGCCTTCCCTATTTAAAGGGGTTATCATAGAAAATACATAGGATCTGTGGTTTATATAACATTAGGACAGCCTTCAGAAGTGGTTCTACACTTTGCAGGTACCTCTTCCAAGTAAGACCCCCAATAGAGGAGACTATGACTAAGGACAGTGTGTATACCATTTCCATGTAGCTGTGGAAAGAAATATAAAGGAGAAACCCTTAAAGTAAGGCTACAAGAACATACCAAGTCCATTACACAAAGAGAGATAGAAAAATCAGGCATACCTGACCACATATGGAGGAAGAAAGGGGATCACCGCCTCCTATGGGATGAAGTTGAAAAAACGGAGAACACTACTGGAAACTATGTAAACTTAAGGAATCAGTACATATGCTAGGCTACAAAAATCTAAGCTAACCAAGCATAGAAATGAGTACTATATGGAAACCTGTAATATGGAAAGAATCATTAGCATCAAAGATTGCAATATGAACTCTGGTAAAAAATACTAGGGAAAATCATTAGCATCAAAGATTGCAATATAAACTCTGGTAAAAATGGTTACTGAGATATTAAGTTTATAAATCCCAGAAATTCACATGCTGATGTCCTCAAGGACAAATGGCACAGTGGATATAGATGCTGGTTAGTGACTTGACCCAAAGAGTTGTGAGTTCAATGCCAGGCTACAGCAGTGGTGAACAAGTAACTTAGAAAGTTAAGTTAAACTCTCTAAAAGTGATTTAAAGGGAGATAACTACATGGTTACCATCACACATGGAATGAGAATGATATACACCAGTGATTGTAATAAAGGGTTCGGTTCGAAATTTCTAGCACCTGAAGGTGATTAAAGTTAACATGAAGGTGAATAGGAGTTTTTGATTCTATACTCTACAAGGATGTGCGTTGTGGTACAGTGGATATCGGCTCAGAACAAGAAGCCGGGGAGCTGAATTCGAATTCCAGCTGAATCCATTGTATTCACTTATGCGCAAATACCCTTGGGAAAGGTATTAATCCATCTCTTCCTTCCAGTTATGGGTTAAATAGCAGGACAGATTGGGTTCTATAGCCTTGGTCGGCAACCAGGCCATCGCAGAAAGCAATGGCAACCTACTGCGGGATAATCTTCTGCCCAGTCAGTCATGTCTCTTTTGAGACATGATTGCCCAAGCGTGTATCACGTATGGCACTTAACTGACTGACTCTTTACAAAAATGTCATAGGATGGTGTCTAGAATCCCCATGAGAAAATGTTCATCACATATTCAGATGGTGGTAGGAAGGGAGGGGTGATGGTGGGACCAGGGAGTAACTTAGTTTGGTACTAAACTACAAATGTGCAGCATCCTGTGAGAATTTAACTAACTCATGACTAACAAGCTACAAGTTCAGTATGCTTACCATTATACTATGATGAGATAACCACAATTTGATTTCAGTAGGTTTTTAACTGAAAAGGTAAGAAAGAGTGTCTGCCTGGCTAATGCTATTAGAGAACTTGTAATTGATGCTAAAACCATATGTCAAAACTGCTGATACACTTTTTTTGGTTTAAACTGAGATGCACATCTAGGAACTAAAGAGAAATAACAGTAGCTCCTGGTCAGCCAGGTGATTGAAATGTTGCTGGTACAATATCTTGTAGAATGTTTTTTAACAGTATCTTCTTTTCAATGTTGTTATAATTTTTCTTTGTTTCATGAACAATGATTATGTGTGATCATTTTTTTTAATTTATGTGGATAGATATGAGAGATCACAGCTCTAATAACATCATTTGAAGCATCTGAGCCAATTACTATTTTTAGTGTTGGATCAAAATGAGTTAGTAGCTTGTCTGAGGTGAACACTGATGTCTGTTAACAGATAATCAGGAAACTTTTCCCACTTGTTTTTTCTTTTTAAAATAGATGCTTGAGAAGTTTCTTTGAATTGTGTGCAAGAGAATACACTTTATTGACTCGTTAATAAGAAGAGAGAACAAAGTATAGGTCTAATGGTGGTGGCATTTTCTCAATCAGTTCAATGCTGACAGCCACTTCTGTTAATGATGACCCTCAGGTATTCTATTTTCTTAAAAAAATTTAAAGATGAAGCATCTTTTTCATTTTTATTATTTTATTTTATTAGCTTTTGTAATAATGAACAGAATTAAAGAAGTACATTGATGAAGGCTTTAAAAAGAGTAGCCCAAGATGGGGCTAAGAGCAAATAAGAATATAAAATATAAAGTAAAGCAAAAAGTGAATAATTCTGGAAGAGTGCAAATTGAGGGACGTTAATATGCTTATGATTCTTCCTCTCCATTTATTTATGTACTAGCAGTATAGCCCAGCGTTGCTTGGGTGTAATGAAAGCTTTAAAGCTAATCCATGGTCCTGGAGCTCAGACTCTTTGGATGTTGGTACGAAATAGTTGTTTCCAGTTAAAGCGAAACAGTAGACTGAAAGAAAAATGAATGGATGTAATTTGATTTCCTGGTATCGATATCAAATTTTCAGCACTATTTTAAGAACTGCAACCTTGAAACTTCTGAATATCGTTTCTTATGTCTTTGTCTATGAGTGTATCAAATTTGATTAAAATCGGACTACTCCTTCTATCACCTGATTTTTTCGATTATCGGTTTTCGATATTTATCGGAGGTACTGTGACACAAAACCTAGCTAAGAACACCCGTAGAGGCTTATAGTACAACTGTGTAAATTTTCAAGAAAATCTGTTCAGCCGTTTTGGAGTCTATAGGTAACGGATACACACACACACACACACACACACACACCCACCCACACAAAGTTCCATTTATAAATAAGTTTAGATATTTTTTTTAATATGCTGGATATTGTAACAGTTTTCTTTAATTCCTTGAAGATTGTCTTAGCATCACTAAATCATAGGGGAATCAGAGTAGAATGCTGATCCTCAGAATCGGAGGGCACTGGCAAATGTATTTTGGGGTTACTGAAGCATTTAGAATGAATATCGGACTTGGGTTCCTCTACTTCTATAGTGCTCTTTTCTACAACAGAATCTTTATCTAATTTTTGGTTCTCTCTAATATTTATTACCAACTGGAATCAAATTATGCAGATACAGTAGACTCGTGCTCGTCATTGAATCTTACATGGGCATGTTGAGGATTGGCTTCTAACAGCTGAACCTAGTCCACTAAATGTTTGCACTAACACAGACATTACAACTTAAGGCTACGAGCTGCTAACCAAGTGGGTAAGCAATGATCACTAGGTGACCGGACATTGACATAAAACTATTTTTGGTGGGATATAGTGTTTGTCACAGTATAGAGTAGATATCTTATGGCATGCAGCACTGCAGGTTGAACAACTTCCCATTGAAATTCTTATAGATTTCTTGAAGACAAGGCCAGTATGATGTGCTTCCAGATAATTCCATTGTATTGTTCACACTGACCATTCCCTTAAGAGTTGTAATAGGTTGCTCAATTTGTAGCTATACCCAAATCTGTGAAGTACTTATGCTGTTCCTTAGATAGAAACAAGGAACTCCCAGTTGGAATGGATATAGGAAGAAGCCTTGAACATGGTTACAATCTGAGTTAAGCATTTAATTATTTTTTTTAATCATATTACCCCGAGCAAGGCGGTAATGCCACTGATGTGCAGGGGGCTACGTAAGAGTGAAAAGATTGGAAAAGAGAAAGCCGGAAACCACATCCTAAACAGGGAACAAGGGATGAGCCTCTTCACCTGTTCAATAGATGTGGGTGGAGTGTGAACTGGGCGATAGTTTAGTCTATCTACTCCAATTACCACACAAGCTGTCATATTGGGACATGTAAAAGGAAACTGAGAATGCTTGTCTATTATCATTAACAGAAATGGTTCTGTGAGTTAAAAGGAAAAGGCTTTTTAAAATCTATGCTGATTCTTTCTATTGGTTGTGTAGTCTTTATCAGGCAAACTTTTCAGGTTTGTAGAAACGTAGTTTCCCTCCTGCATAAATAGGACAGTTAGCATATGCTATTTTTACATCTTCCATAAGGTAGATTCCTGACTTTGACAAAGTAGGCTAACCAGGTTATACTAGTGTCAATGACAATTTTGGAGCTCATATAAATTCATTGTGTAGGATAGTGCCACAATGAGCCCATGAGAATGTATCAGCAGGTATATTATCTTTTCCTGGTCTAATAAGTAATTTCATAATTATAGTTCCCCAGTTTCATTCTTCATCTTGAGATATTATTGTTTTTAATTTTTCCAGGTCTCTCAGTATTAAACCTGAAGTTCACTGTCTGCTGATCTGTAACAATAGTAACTTGTTAACCAGATAAGTAGTGAGACCACCTTTCTACAGCTTCTATTATAGCTGAAGCCTCTTTTTCTATTGAAATATACTTTTGTTCAGTTGGCATTAGTGATCATGAGAATAAAACCACTAGATGGCTGGTCTAATTCAAAAGAGCAGCAATTGCCATGTCAAGTGTCCATCTTGACTATTGGAACATTTTCTTCAATAACCTGAAGTCACTTTCAATTTCTTTAAGTTTTCGGAATTCTTTCAGTGATTCGTAATTTAAAGACAATGAGTAAGCCTAAATTAAAGTTTAATCTTACCCGAAATCTTTGATATCCATTGGGAATAAGGAAACAAACCAAGGACCTTGTGAATGGAAACTTTTATATGTAGGGATAGGTAATTCTGTAAGTGGGCATAGTTGGTCAGTATCAGGTGTAAGTATCCCATGAGATATGGTGTGACAAAGTGTTTCCAATTAGGTTTTCACTTGTTTTGCAACATGAGGCCCAATGTTGTCATGTTGCAAAATCACTTTCTCATATAGTGGCCATTTTTTTTCTTCAGTGCTCAGCTCAAACATATCAGTTGTAGTCAATGGCAATCTCCCATCATGGTTTTGGTTGGCTTGAGCAGCTCATAATAAACTTTACCAACTTGATTCCATTAAATGCAGAGCAGAAGCTTTGAATCATGGATTTTTGGCTTTGCAACCAATGTTAATGCATGGATGGGCTTACCCTATGATCTTCTACGCTTAGGGTTATCGTAGTGTATCTGCTTTTCATTGCCAATCTTGATACGATAGAAAACCCTTTTCTTTTCTGCCATTAAAGCAGCTGTTCACATGTAACAAGATGCCATCCAACATCTCTCAGCTTCCAGTCAAATGGCACACAATGTCCTTGTTTTTAAATTATTCCTAATACTTTTAAATGTTTCAAAACTTATGTATAATCAACTCATAATGATTCTGAATGTTTGGCTTGTGCCTGACATGAGTCTTTGTGAAGTAATACCTCCAGCTCTTCATTTTCAAACTTTTTCAGTGCACCAGTGTGTTTTTGATCTTTAGCATCAAAATCATTATTTTTGAAGCATCTAACCTAATGTCTGCATGTTGTTTCCGACAGAGCATGGTTGCCAGAAGTTTCAACAATCAACAAGAATTCTGTGTGCTTCAGCTCCAGATTTCTTTTGAGTAAAGTAGTGCAGTAAAATTCCCTGCAAAAACACTTTCTTCAGCACAAAATCTAACATGTTTAATACAATGAAAAAAATTAATGTTTACACTTCGGTGAAATGACATACACTAAATTTCAAGCTTGCTTATAGTACTTCCTTATAGATGTGTTACCATCTGAAAGTACACACACACACTTCTGGAAATGCCATCTGTTGTAAAACAGTGATAACTTATTCAGGGACCTTATATATATATATATTTTTTTTTTTTTTCTAACTTGGGAGGTCAGCCAATTACACTACTTTGGTTTCAACCTTTTGATATCTTCAGGCATTTTATCTTAACTGACCATTTAATGCTTTTTTGAATACAGCTGGAACTCTTTATATATATATATATATATATATATATATATATAATACAGCAAAAGCCGGATAATTACAAAAGAGTCTAAATTGAGGGAAGTTAATGCTTATGACAACCCTTATTAATGTTACCTTTTTTATGCTAAAATCATGGGTTAATAAAATCTTTAATTATCTGCTAAAACAACACAAATTCAGAGCTAATAAATCGATAGTAATGCACCTTGGGTTACAGCTAAAAATTCCTTTTCACTGCATAAAGATTGTTGATGTCAATCCTGTTAGGAGTGACTGCAAAGCACTTTTTGCTCTCCATTTTATAGACAGAACACAAATGCCGACTGGGATTGTTTTCCCTAACCAATGAAAGAGGCCAGTTTTTAGTTTCATATGACTTGGTCCCAGTCTATCTTGTCTTGAAGCCAGAATGTTTCATTCGCTTGTCTGAACCTGCTTTTGTGTGTCAACTCCAATTATTTGTGAACTTTTTTGCCTTATTACTGTTGATTTGTCTTGCTTATATTGTTTGCTTTTCTAATATTATTTTTTGTCCTGTTCGTTTCTTTTTCTTGTTATTGCAAATTTTGTCAACAACAGAGCTATTAAGTATATATTAATAAATATACATGCTATGCCTTACTGATAGCACAATGCAAAGTTTCATGCACATTACAATCTTGAGGTGCTGAGTATAGACTGACTGCTATGTAATTTAAATTTTAATACAAAATATCTAATTATCACAATGTTGTTCGAGTTATATTTTATACTGGGATTAGTTTTTCTATTATATAATACTCTGTGTGATATATTATCATTTTATTTTATATATATATATATATATATAAGAACAATTTTATGGGAAAACTATGACAAAAGTTTTTATGTGGCATGCTTCATCATTTAGGACTTCATCAGATCAAAGTGATGTTTTTGTTGATATGTCTACATATCTTCATGAAGGAAAAAAGTGCTGATAATTTTGCATATATATATATATATATATATATATATATATATATATATATATCTGTGTGTGTGTTCTAAATGACTTCTTGAGAACTATTTGTACCTTGTATATTTTATTATGCCAAGTAGAAGAATCAATCCTATTTATCAGCTATAAAATTAGATATATGATCCCCAAATGAAACTGCTATCTTAGTCAATGGAAAACTTGAAAGTTGAAGTTGCTCTCCTGAAGGTTAGCATCAGCCATGCTGATAGAAGTCCAAAAAATGTTCCAGGAGAGTAACTTCTTGGTCTCAGGTTATCCACTGAGATGATGTTGAATGGTTATATTGAATCAATTGCTAAGTTTACTTCTAGGAAATTTGGTTCACTATATTGTGCTTGACAATTTTTTCTTGTTAGAATCTATCTGTCTCGTATATTTATAAGTCTACTTGTTTGTGCCTTAAATATTGCTGCCACATCTGGTATAATGTTTCTGTTGAAGATTTTTGACAAAATCTAAAGAATATGCAATATTTTCAGTCCTGACATGGTATCCTAGCCTTAGTCACATTCCCACTGTTACAGTGTACTTTCACAGTACATTTTCTACAAATATTTTCATGATAATTGTTCTGATGAGTTTTCCTCTTTCGTACCTCAGCTTCATGAATTTAAGTGTATTATTTGATTGGCTACTAGGTGACATAATTTCCCTGTTTGAGTTACTAGTCGTAATCATAAGTTCTATGCTAAAATTTTCTTTTCTTGCGTTTTGCATTTGTTGAACTCTTTCAGATTCTTGCTTTCCTGCCATTTTCAAAAATTAAATACACTGTCAATTGTCATCTTTGAACCCTGTTCTTTATTGTCCTCTGTTTCTTTCACTCTCAGTAACCCCTTCTGTCTGGCTTTCATCACCTTGTTAGGGGTGAAATGATAAAAATATATATGAAATCATTGTTCCTGGACATCAAAGTTATAGTATTTCTACTGTATTCATCAACCAATGAAATCAGATCTTTGTACATGTCCCTCTCATTATTTAAAAATTTCTTTTAAACCTTTACAAATACAATGGACGTGCTACCCCCACCCCACTGCTCCAACAAAAGAGATACAAAATTGCCTCTGCCATACACAGTCATGCAAATTATCTAGTGCCTTAGAACTAATTAAACACTTATAAGTGAGCATGATAAAATCTGCATAATTTTGTGCAGGAGAAGGATTACAGATGGTACAGTTGACAAGCCAGTTTTGAGATTTAAGGACAATGACATGGCAGTGAGGAATGTGAAACAAATTACTACAGATATATTATATATATATTGCTTCAAGCTATTTTGGCACATGACCAATATTTTGACCCCATACTAATACTGTATTTGGCAGCTTTGATCCTGAACAATCCACTGTCAAATGGATAGAGAAGTCAGAATTGATAGGTCTGCTGTGTGCGGTAAAAAGAATTGAGCATGTAGTCCTTGAGGTACATATGCAATGCATATAGCAGCGAAGGGAAGAAAGAAAAAAAAAACAATTTCAGCTGAAGGAAGTCTTTGGTGCTGACTCATTCCCAGCATATGAATGACTTGTGGCATGACATTTTACACCTTAAAGAGTCTGTTGATGTTTTTTTCTGGCAAAACTATAGAAACTCTCAGTTCTTTTTGGTGGTATAACAGAACAAGTCTTAATATGTGCTTTTCTACCAGAATGTGTCAAGCAACTCCTTTGTGCATCCTGCCAAATGGACAAAATTGACATTACACAGGTCCTGTCTCATATGAAGGCAATCTTAAAAGGATGTCCCCGTGGATATGGAACTAGCTACTGTAAAAATGATGTGTGATGGTCCAAGCTATATGGCTTGTGACTGCCTTACTTGATGCAAGAGACTGATATACAAAAAAAAAAAACCCTGTGTAGTTCTCGTGCAGGGAACCAGGTCATTTGTTGTGGAATTGTTTGGGGGGCAGAAGGACAAGGAAGAGTCTACACGGCTGGTTTTGTCCCCTAGCAAAATGTGAACTCTGTGCTACCAACAATAGAAATGTACATGTACGAAAAAAGAGCTGTTGCATTGGTGGATTCTGTGTGTTTTCAGACTATTGTCAACAGAAATGTGATCTGGACAGTGGAGAAACATGTATCAGTAGTATCGGGCAAATAGATCTTTGGGTAGACAAAAAAAATGCAGCAATAAAGGCTTTAGTAGCACAAAAGAGCCCTCTTGGATTCGACATGCAGATCGGTGTAGATGCAGTCAAAGCCATGTCAATGAAAGTTAGGAAATCCTATGAAAAGGAATTGCATGCATGGGTTGAGAAAGGCTGGCTTTTTCTCTATGACAAGTAAAACTTTGGATTGTTGAGAGGCCTCTTTCATTGAGGGCTGTTGTGCAATAAAACAAATCAAAGGTGAGGCCCATAATGGATTACTAGGAACTTAACCTCTACATTGATATGTATACAGCACGTGCTGATGTTTGTACTAGCGAACTAAGAGAAAGAAGACAACCAGGATCAAACATGTCACTACTGGACTTCAAATTTTCCCACCTTCAAGTGCACGTTAATGAACAACTTCGATCATACTAAATTGAATTGAGATCTACCAGGAAGTGCTGAGGAGCATGGTGAAGCCTTGGATGGATGAGATTGCTGCTAGATGTACCTATGTCTTTCAGCAGAACTCCACTCCTGCACAAAAGGCCAAGGCAACACAGGCATGACTGCTCAACAATGTTCCTCACCGCTGGTCGCTGGACTTGTGTTGATTCCTCTTCAACTGACTGCAGCTCTCCTCAACCAACTGCAACCCCCTTGAGTATTTCTTCTGGGGGATGTGATTGAGGCTAAGACCAACAAGCATGTCCACAACATGGTCGACTCTCTGAAAGCTGCTTTCGTGGAGGTGTTTGCTGCCATAGACAAGGGCATGGTCGCCAAAGTGTGCGACTCATTTCGCGCCTGCCTTGAGATGATTGTTGCTGGTGGTAGTGGTGACATTGAAAAATAATGTAGTATATAACTCTAACTGTTGCTAAATAAACTGTCAGGTCTCTGCATATACAACTTTTGTTTTTATTGCCTATTTCGTTTTCTTTTTGTCAAATGTTGGATTTTGCTGCAACACCCTGTATTAGGCACTAAGTTGATCTATCGCAGTGTTTGATGCTGCCATGAGTGAAAGAATTGTCACTGCTGCCTTAATGTGACTGTAGGTTTATATGTGGACTAACTATATTAGATAGTTAGCAATATATGTATCACCAAGTTGTATTTTATGTATTTTTATTTCTTGTATGAACATCAGCTTTTGACCCTCTTCTGACTCCAAGGCATTTATTGACACCTTGAATAGTCCCATTGATCCCCCAAGAAAATCCTTGACCTCGCCATACAATGGAAGGCAATGATCGTACACCTAAAAATGAACTCGCTATGTATAAATGGTTCATGGACATGTTGACTAGCAAAGTTCGGGTAAACACCATGGCTGCAGGTGAAACATTGATTAGAAGAAGGCTGCAAACCTTCTTGGGACTTGTCAAAGAATTTGATTTGTCAGAGAACAGTACCCTTGGCAGGTCATGGCGTATGTGATTATTATCAGAGTTCCACATATGAAAAATGAAGGTGAATCTATGCTACAATTATGTGCTGCAATGGGTAATGGAATAGAATTCAGCTAGCTTAAGAAAATACACCTGCACTGCGGATATCCTAGTGTTGGATGAACAACCTACTTTGTTAAAAAGATCATCATATTCACAGCAAAAGAGGCTGTCAGATCAGCAGTTAGATCTTGTCTGAAATGTCAATCAATTGATCCAGCACTGATCTGATGGCAGAGAGAGAAACTGGGACAGTAGGTATATTGCAAAGACTGGGAATGGCTATCCTCCATCACAGAGGTGCCCATTATTTAACCCTAATAGACTGTGGACCTTCCTGGTTTGCCATTGCCAACCCTTAGTGTAAGAAGATTCTGCTGCTGTAATTCAGTGTCTCACCGCAATCTTTCTTGAAAGGGGCCCACCAGAGGAGATCCTGACAACAGCACAATATTCAATAGCATAAATTTCAGAGCATTTGCTGAAGATTGGAGCATCTGTCTGCATTGCTTCTTTGCATATGCACCATCTGGAAATGATGTTGCTGAACATTCACACACAACCATGAAGCAGATTTTTTCTCTTTTCCAATCTTCTCACTTTGGTTTCTTTTTTTTTTTTTTTCAATTGGAGTAGATAGATCTATCTATTGCCTGGTTCACACTCCACCCATGTCTATTGAACAGGTTAAGAGGCTCATCCCTTGTTCCCTGTTTAGGATGTGGTTTCCAGCTTTCTCTTTTCCAATCTTTTCACTATTACGTAGCTCCCTGCACATCAGTGGCGTTACCGCCTTGCTCGGGGTGATACGATTAAAAAAAAAAAAAGATTGATGCCAGGAAGCAATGTTCTGTCCAGAAAGCTGTGTACTGGTACAATGTTACAATAAAGGATGGTGTACACAGTGAGACTACTCAAGCTAATGCGTTGTACTTTTACAAAAGTGTTGATAATATTGCACCACTGGAGGCTTAATCTAGACAAGGAATATATAAAAATGGAGATGTTATGCTGGTAAAAACATCACCCAATAGATGCACGAGTAAATATAGAGAAGGAACAGTGACTAGAATCTTGAATCCTCATGCAGTCGATGTAAAGTTAATATCGTTCTATGTGAGACATCTTTGCCATCTCCCTCAGTTAGTGAATGACCCCATGGAGGTTGAGGTTGCCATATCAAATGATGATGGAAGCTGTCTACCAATGGTGGATGACCGTTTCACTGATGGTGACTCTGATTGAAGGTGATGTTGAAGATGATCATTGGTCATAGCAGAAACTGTTGAAGTGGCAAGTGAGCTTGTTGTGCCAACACTTTAGAGAAGCACCAGACACAAGAGGCATCCCCCCACCAACTCCAACTGCTATCAATGTGATCATGAGATCATGTGGGAATGTCATGGACTTGGTCTACCTCAATGAAAGAGGCACAACATCACTGGTGCCATAGTCATGCAAATTACCTTGTGCCTTAGGACTAATTAAATGTTTGTATGTGGGCATGAAAAAAATCTGTATAATTGGCTGGGGCAAACATAAATTTGCATGAATAGAATATTTGAACCAGCCAGTGGTGAGGTTTAAGGACAATGACATGGCAGTGATCAATATGAAATACTAGCAGTATAGCCTGGCGTTGCTCGAGTGTAATGAAAACTTTAAAACTAATTCATGGTCCTGGAGCTCAGACTCAGCCTAAAGAATATTTGTGTGAAGTTTGGTGAGAATCGGATAAAAATTGTGGATTTGTATAAAGGACATACAGACATACAGTGTATCAAATTTGATTAAAATCGGACCACTTCTTCTATAACCTGATTTTTTTTCGATTATTGATTTTCGATATTTATCGGGGGTACCTCGACACAAAACCTAGCTAAGAACACTTGCAGAGACTTATAGTACAACTGTGTAAATTTTCAAGAAAATCGGTTCAGCCATTTCGAAGTCTATAGGTAACAGAAACACGCGCACACACACACACACAAAGTTCCATTCATAAATAAGTTTAGATTAGATATTACTACAGCACATTGACTTTATTTCTAAATTTTTCCAGTTTTAGGGAAATTCAATTGTAAATTCCTCAATGTTATGTTATGATTAGCAAGACTGTCTCACTAGAACCTATTAGAATTGAGTAGTGAGTTCAATCCTCACTCGGTACCCCATACTTTTAGCCTTGTACCACATCTAAGTTGTGCTTAGAAAATCATCTATCTTCACAAGTTAACCTTTCTATGCCGTAAATGTTATTAGAATTATGTGAAGGATATATGTTATATTTCGTTTTGGTTGCTTCTGTGGAAACTGAATAAAAATTCAAAATATATTGCATATATATAGTTTTAAGTGATACATAGTGTTAAAGTAATGCATCTTCAAAACTAAATTCATCTAAATTTAAAAACCTGTTTCAAACTCATCATAGTCAAGATTATCCTGTAAGGCAGTGCTACTCAAAGTGTGGTACACCTACCGTCGCCGGTACGTGAGCCCTCATCTGCAGGTACGCGGAGATTTTCAAACATTCATCTCATTGATAATTATTTTTCGTATATTTGCATTCATTTATTTTTTGTCTTATCAAAAATCATCGTCAACATAAAAGAAATGGCGAATATTGGAAAAAAAAGTTTAGTCATATGGATATTTTAAATACATCTTAAATTAATTAAAATTAATATTTTGTTTTATTGTTTGTCTATTTTTTAGAAGATTGATGCCTTTTATTAAATTCAAATTGCTTACAAAGTATTAATATTAACTTTAAATATTTTTTTTCTGGATTTTAAAAATATATACCCTCGAAACCAGTGGCCATAACTAATATATCATAAATATGGTACTGGTCAATGGCACACTGGGAAGAATTGTTACATCAGTGATGACTGTCCTTAGAATGAACAAGATATCATGTCCTCATGTTTATTACAGATAGTCTCAAAATGTCCCTGAAATAGTCAGTCAGTTAAGTGCCATACATGAAACACGCTTGGGTGATCATGTCTCGAAAGAGACATGACTGACTGGGCAGAAGATTATCCCGCAGTAGGTTGCCATTACTTTCTGCGGTAGACTGGTTGACAGCCAAGGCTATAGAACCCAATCTGTCCTATTATTTAACCCATAACTCGAGGGAAGAGACGGATTAATACCTTTCCCAAGGGTATTTTACATATCTAAAAAAAAAAAAAAATTCCGGGGTTCACAGTCCTTCCACTCTTACTCAGCTGGATTGGCTTGCTTTGCTTGCCGTCCAAGGCACATTGAAAAAAAAAACTACCAGTCCGCCACATCAGATAGTTTGAGAAGCACTGCTGTAAGGTACCAAAACATTCATCAGTCTATGCCATTAAAATTTGATCATCTGTCAATAATAATAAAAAATCCCTATTTTAAAGCATACTCCTGCCATGTGGAAGCTGCTATGTTTGAGTTGATTCAGTAGCACATATTCGTCTATTTCTATTATTAGATTCAGTTGGAAGCAAATACATGACTGACCAGATCTTTTGAAAATGGTTAAAGATTCTTTAAAAAACAATGAAATGTGAAGTTAATTTTAAAATTCTATGTCCAGATAACTTTTCATTTCAATGTATGAGGTAAAGAATTTTAATTACAGCTAAAATAAATGTTTATAAGAACACTAATAATTATTTTCAACATTGCTGACTGCTAAAATAATTAAAAATATTAATTTGGGTGCTAATTTCCATTGGATTCTTAATGTAATTTTATGTTAAAACTAATAAAAGCAGTCCATTATATTGATGATTAAAGATTGTTTTTAATTATACTACAAAAAGATTTTAGTTTATAATTGATAACTTCCAAATATAAATCTTAGTTTATGCTCTTCATGTTAAAAATTTTAAGTTTTCTGTAGCAAATATAATTCGTATAAGCTCTGCCTACTGTTTAGATATCCAAAACCAATTTGTCAAGTTGTTGCTTATATTGAAAAGGACCTCCAATCCGTAGTGGACTGGGGTAAGAAATGGCTCGTAAATTTTAATGCTTCTAAAACGAAGCTACTATCAATTAACCATCATAGACAACCGCACCTACCTCCCATTAGCATGGACCAGGCTTGCCTCCCAGAGAGTAAAACACTGTGCCTCCTTGGTCTCACACTTTCAGCGGACTTCAAGTGGAACGACTATATCGAATCCATTGCTAAATCCGCTGCTATGAAAGTCGGTTCTCTGTGCAGGGCCCGGAGGTTTTTTCCGTCTAAATCTATCCTGCACATTTATAAATCTACCATCTGGCCGTGCATTGAATACTGTTGCCATATCTTGTCGGGTGCCCCTGCTATTCTCCTTGGGCTTCTCGACAAGGTAGCAGCAGAGGGTCTGTAATGTGATCGATACTGACTTGGCAGACCGGTGTGACATGGCTTCCCTGTGTCTCTTCTATAAATACACCCATGGCTTCTGCTCCGATGAACTTAGATCACTGGTGCCCCCAAGGTTCGAATTTGCATGAGATACTAGATTAGCAACTAGATCCCACCCTTTTACAGTGAAACCGATAAAATGCAACCGCAACTTCTACTCCAATAGTTTCTTTTCTCGTACTTCCTGACTGTGGAATTCCCTTCCACATGACTGCTTCCCCGATGGCTACAATCTCCAGGAGTTTAAATGTAAGGTCAGTAGACACCTCCTAACATACTAACTCTCTTCCATTCTTTCAAATACTCTTCCCATCCTCCCAACTACCTATCACCCCCCCCCTTCTGACATTTCCTATATCTAACCACTCTTTTTATTTACCTTCCCCTATGTAGCCCCAAGTGCAATAGTGGCAGTGGAATGCTTTGCTTTGGGTGAAACGATTAACAAAAAAAAAAAATATTAAAATGAAATTATTTTTTGAACATTATTTTTGATCAATACTTGTATTTAAGTAGATATTCTGTTTATAATCAAACAGTATTATATATTTATTTCTACCAGCCTGATTACTTACGATAAATTTTTATTATGAAAATGTGTGCCATTTGGCAGGATTCGAACCTGCGACCCCCTATCAACATAGGGGAAGCCACCAATTGATCTGGCACGTATTAGACCTTTCGACCATGAATGACCAACAGTCTAAATGAAGATCAATTGGTGGCTTCCCGCACGTTGATAGGGGTCACAAGTTCGAATCCTGCCAAATGACACACATTTTCATAACAAAAATTTATCATAAATAATCAGGCCGGCAGAAATAAATATATATACTGTTTGATTATAAACAGAATATCTACTTAAATACGAGTAGAGTATCAATCAAAAATAATGTTCAAACAAATAATTTCAAATTGTCGGTTGTTTATAACCATTTTGTTTAATCTTCAATAATTTCCATAACATATTAAAACGTATGAGTAAATATGAATAAAATTGAAGCAAAAGAAAACATTGTTTCTTAATGTGTCATTACAGCTGTTCGATTTCCTTTTTCTTTTTAACTGCCTTTTCATTCTGGCCGACCCTCATCTCTTAGTTCAGATTTTAAAGTGATTCCTGTGATACAAAGTAGCTGGTTTTAGTAGGTTGCTTAGCTCTCAACTGCCGGAAAACATCCTACCTTGCAAAGATACATTAAACATAAGTAAAAGTTCAAACTCCTCAATTTGTCCCATGTTCGTCTTTACCTCCACCTGGCCATTAAGTTAGAATCCACTTCTGATTGACATTTGTATTTGCTCACAGCTGTTGCTGCTTGTTCTTTCAGACATTTTTTTTTTTTTACTCTAATTTAATAAAATTTTAGTTTTGAACCCAGAATAAATATTAGAGAGTTATATTTCTATATATTATGTAAATGTCTAAGATTGTCTGCATTTACTATGAGAAATCTACTTAAAATATAGGGACCTTTTTTTTTTTTATTTTTTCAGTACAATAGTTTTGTTTTAATTTCTACAGAAAAATTGCTTGTGATTTTATTATTCATACATGTCATTTATGCTTCAAGTTATGTTTTCTTGAAAGTCACTTTTTAAATTTCTTATTTTTTCCTCAAATGAATACGTGTATGTGTGTGCACACACACACATTTGCTCACAAATTGAAATTCGAAATATTATTTAAGCATATGAATATTTAATATTAATTTCTTGTAATTCTAGATTGTTGTATTTTGCACTTAATGCCTTTCTCTTGAAGAGCTACTTTCAGTAAATAGCATAAAAATATTCTCTTGCAGTACATTTCATATGTTTTATTGATGTATTTTCTTGAGTGGCCACCAAGTTGTTGGCATTTGTCACTATTTTAGTGACATTATATGTATATCTATCTGGAGATATCATTTTTTTTGTGTTGTGCTCTCAAAATAGTGGAAAAATTTTTAAAAACTGTATACATTTACTGTCATTCTATCAGAATCTAATTAATAACAAAAACAATATCAAATTTAAGGAACATGCTGAACTAAGTTCTTTTGCACTGAAAAGGACAGATGTTAATTGTTTAGCTTAATGATTTTAGTATTTGTCCATATTTCTCAGATGAGGTAGTATTTACAGTATTTACATTATTTGGACTATTGTCCTCATCTTTCTTGCCATTTGAAGAAGGCCGGAGCATACAACGTCATACAGGTGGCAACAAAGATGAGGACAAGATAGTCTGAATAATGTAAATACTGTTAGCGATTTTAGTTTGCGTTTTTTATTGCATAGCTGACTTTATCAATCACCATCATTTAAAGAGTATAGATGGAAACATTTTCTTTCCTGATTATGCAAATGTATGCTTGTAAAAGATATTTAGTTATGTTGATTATCTATGTCAAGTACTAATTTATTAATACTTGACACTTGCAACTGAAGTAAAATCTTGAAGAAAGGAAATTTCTGCAAGGAATACCGTATGTGCTGCTTTTGTTAAAACTGTTATTATGAATAAGATTATGAATCAATAAATTAGTTATGCAATTGCTTATCTGAAATTGTGAAAAGCTATGAGAACTGAACTTCTTTCACATTTTTTTTCTTTGAATGTTATATACATACCAAAACATGGGTTTGACACCAGATGTGACTAGATATTATCCCCCAAAATTTATTTCATTTGCATTTTCCTGGCTCACATAGAGCAGAACTGAAGTTAATATTCTGAGATGTCTGAAAACTCCCTCGAGTCAGATGTGCCTCTAATGCTTAAAAATATATTGTTCTTTGGCTTTAAGAATGTGAAAATGTTAATAACATTTGTTATTCATAGGAGAATCTATAATCTGCCCTATATATATATATTACCTGTACTGCCATTCCAAAATCAAAATAAATTCTGAGTTTTGAAAAGTGTCTGGTCCCAAGGGGTTCAAATAAAAAATTATGTACTTGTATATGATTCATACCAGGATATACAAGAGGTTTGAATTAAATTTAATGCTCATCAGTAACTTCTCATCTAAGAGAAGTTGATCTATTGTGACTTCAATATATACTGCATTCACTCTAAAATATATCAAAGCAAGCTTTACACTCGATGTTCCAGCAGAACAAAAGTGATAGATGCCTCAGAAAGTTGATCTAGATGGTGGCCCCATAGCCACCAAGTGTAGAATTGGGTCTCAAAGGGTTTAAGTGGGTTTGTTGACATAAACAGAAAGTCAACTTTGCTGAACTTAGGACACAAACACGCAAAATAACCAGATGAAAGAAAGTTATATAAACATCCTACCCACATGAAGAAAGGTAATAGATAATTTGATGGAGCCTAGAAATTAATAACCAATTATTTTACATATGGATAGTTTTTTGTTCACCCAATACAAGACCCAAGAGCCACTCAAGGTAGCGTGGCACTAATTGAGATTGTTGTATTAACTTAAGAGGAGGAAGTAAAAAGTACAGATTATGAGGATAAGTAGGATAGACAATGGCTGATTCTATATGCTTAAGATTGTAAGGATTGGGGAAACATTTTCTTTGGAGTCTGTTTCACAATGTAACAGTTTTGGGGAAGCTGTCTTATTGGAACTTTCTCCTTACCAATGGTATATGAAAAGAATGAGGATGATTCAACCTTGTTTACATAGCAGGGTGGATCGAAGCTGTGAAGGTTTGAACTGGAATATAGCTAATCTGAACATTTGCCATGGAAATAACAATAGCAAGAAGTTAGCACTATTTTGTCTATGGGGAAGGAGTTGTAGAGTGGAAAATAATTCATTATATTCATCATTCACAAGTATACATGAATATTTTTTAACTCTCTTAATGCTGGAAAGTAAGGAAGAGGCTGCATCCATATGACAATAATACTCCATTTTTGATCTGATCTGACTTGTGTAAAGATAGCATAGCAGGAGGAGTCAGGTACTACAGATCTGAAGATGTTCTTAGGCATATGGTCAATATAAAGAGGAAAGTAGGATTTGGGGGAGAGCCTTGGGATATGCCAGCATTGAGTTTATAGAGGACTGGCCATTAACAATGTCTATCATGGACTTGATAAATGAGAAAACCCTTCTAAATTTGCCTCACACTCTTCTCTATAGGTTGATGATCATTTTCAGGTTACAAGGAGAAAATATGTTTGTTTGACTGGGAGTTAAACCTAGTAGAAGTATTATAATTGTCTAAAATAATTAGTGCATGTCATTTACAAACCAATATTCTGTACAAATGCTTGTAATCAAAGCATTATAAAATGACGAGTTCTGAGAAAGATGATCTTTTGTGTGAGTTGTGCAAATTCAAAATAATAATTCTTAAATAAATTAGTTTACAAGTTTTGTAATTTTTACAAAGACTTGGCAAATAAGACCCACTTTTTTCCGAATATTAGAATTTTATAAATAAATGCATCAAGAGAATATAGATAGTTTCACTCACATTTAATATACAACAAATATATATATATATATATATATATATATCACAAGACCTGAAATAGGAAAGATTAGTAAAAACATACTTGACAGAGTAAATAAGCAAATTATGGGATACCTTGGATTAAAATTATGGAAGGATACCACCAATGTAACAAATTGGTTTTATAATATACAAGAAAAAACAACTGTTCTTTTATCTAATTTGATATTGAGGAATACTATCCATCGATAACAAGTAAACTATTTGTTACATCATTAGAATTTGCCACTGTTTATTCTGATTTATTAGAGGAGGAGAGAAACAATAATAAATGCAAAAAAATCTGTTCTCATTCATGAAAAAGAACAGTGGATAAAAATTAATTGCAAGGAAAATAACTTTGATATAACAATGGCATCTTTAGACTCTGCCAAGTCTTCAAATCTGATTGGCTTATTTGTACTATACAATCTTACAGCCCATAAGGATAAAATGAAGAAGTGTTTAATAAGCATAGTAATTTTTATAATACTGCCTTAAAAAATGGTGGGTATAAAAGCCCAAATATTAAATATGTAAAAGAGATCTACCCTCAAAGAAAAAATAGGAATAGAAATATTATTTGGTATACACCCCCTTTCAACCAAATGATTAGCAGTAAAGTAGGAAAAAAAATTCCTCAATTTGATTAAGAAACACTTTTCGAATAATAATTCATTAAGTAGAATTTTCAATAAAAATACTCTTAAATCAAGTTATAATTGTATGAATAATCTGGAAAAAATTATAAAAATTATAATATTTTAAATAAAAATTTGAATATAATTGAAAGTAAGAATTATGTAATAACTGAAATTAACAATTTGGACAATAATAAATGTAATTGTATAAACCCTATAGTTTGTCCTTTGGAAAACTAGTGGCTTACAGAATCCATTGTCTATTAATGTACTATTTATTCTGTAGAAAACCCTAGTAATGTAAAGATTTATGTGGGTAGTACTAAGAACTCTCTGAAAAAACAATTTTACCAACATGTCTTCATTTAACAATAATAAGTACAAAAATAGAACATACCTATCAGAATATTTATTGGTATCTAAAAGAAACAAATAAAACACCCACATTGAAATAAAAAAAATTTAAAAAAAGCTAGAATATGTAAGTCTTTAAACGACCCATGCCCCTTGTGTCTATATGAAAAACTATATATTATTAAATTCCTTAAGAATAAAAATCTATTAAATAAACGTAATGAGATAAATGTCATGTAAACATTGCAAAATGTTTACCTTAGAATATGGTTTAAAAAAAGTGCTTATTAACTTGTATATATCTAATAATTTGTTTTATATTATGAAAGAATAATAATTAAATAGATATTAAAATAATTAAATTCATATTTAAATTTTTAATAATTAAATAGATATTTAAATAAATAGATATTAAAAAAATTTTCTTCACAAATTAAGAGTTTTATGAAAAATTAGAATAAAATGCATTCTGAATTCGAAATAGTATAATTATACACAAAAGTCCCTTTAAGTCAGATCAAAAAATATAAAATATTTTCTTCTCTTTTTTTCTTTTTTGCTTTAGAATATGTTGAGATACAGAAAAAATTAAGAGAATAATTTTGTAACAATAACAGATACATTAATAGAAATGGAGTCTAGACAGGGGTTTGCCATTAAGATTGAAAGAAGAAATCATGTATTTCCCCAAAATATAGACTTTTTTCAAATTTAAGTGGATCTCTATTCTGATTAATTAAATTGAATGCACACATAAATTTTCTGTCTTCCTACATCCATAAATAACAAACTTTATTGTTTTTTATATCAAATTAAAACCATTTTCACAACAATTTAATTGCCTGATGACGAAGTAAAAATTTTGGTGTTACAATGTAAACTATATTAATTAAAAATATATATATATATATATATATATATATATATATATTTGGTTGTTACAAAAATAATGACCAATTTCAGAAACATAATCTTATTCTTGAAAAATTTAACTGTAGAAATGTTGAAGTTACAAGCTTTGAGTATCTAACACCTTTGCCATCGATTGATGAGATTTTTTATTTTTCATTGATAAAAAGTTATTGGTTGTTATGCAATGAAATCTTGGAAAGCTGATTCCAACTCTAGTTTGAACCTAAAAGTGTTAGAATTTAAAAATGTGTAAGTGCTTAAAAAAAAAAATGATAATCAGTAAATAAATGATCTTTAGAATATAGAGGATGTGTAAACTCTTGTGTACAAAGTTTTTGCAATGTCATTCTTGCAACATGTGGTTGCACATTTTCGTAGAGCAGAATTGGACCCCGTTGATTCAGCAATGTAGGTCTCTTTTTTTAGGTATGCATGCAATCAGCAACTTAATTGCCATAAAGCTCTGCATTAATGCTCCGATTGGCCTCCAGAAAGCTGTAGTGCATAAACCAATTGCAGACCACCAGATAGTCATCTAATATATGCCATAAATACTATATTAAAATGGCTTTTCAAAATGCCACACTTCAAGCAGTCATGTTTGTAACTACCTAATAGTCGTGTATGTTATCAAATACAGTAATGTATATTGAGATGAAAAAGATTTGCACATTTCTGTTATTAATGTACTTATGACGTTCCATTGTTTTGTTTTCAACAAATATATAGCAATTTTGTTTTAATTTTTCATTTAGTTGATGAAAACTGAAGGGAAATTAATTTTAAAATAAGTTATTTTAAATAGATTCTATTTTTGCGTAGCTACTAATCTCACATTCTAATAACAATAAAAACAAACAACAACTAACAAATACATTATTTTGCTATTACTTGAAAATTGTTATCAAAACTGATTCTACAAAATAACCATTTGATTTCTAGTGCATTTGGTGAAGAAAAAATCTTTTAAAATTAAAATCATATTGTTTTAGATTTTAACTTAAATAAAAAGACAATATTAATCTTAACATTTTCTGAAAATATTTATTCACTTGTTCTCATTTTTGGGGCCTGTACAAATGGCTACTTCAGTTCCTCTTAGTGACATGATGTTTATTTTACTCCATAAATATTTATGGTTGTCTATTGTATATTTTTGTTGAGAAATTAAAGACTTTATAAAGGGTTCTCAGATCGTCAATGTAAAAATCCATAGCAAACTTGTAGGAGAAGTGATTTACTTAAAATTCTTCATGAAGAATTCTTATAAATAATATGCTCATAAAAAATACAGTATTTGATGGTATATAAGAAACATTTTATGTTTCTACAAAGAATAATTCATCACTCATATATACAAAGTTGTAATTAAACTACAAAAAATATGCTAACATTTTTTCTAAATATTCCCTGCTGAAATATATTCAGTTTGTGAAGGTAACAAAGTATGTAATAATTAATTTTGGAACTAATATAATGATTGTGGCTTTTAATACCTGATACAGAATTGTAAGACAGTAGTTGGAATGAAAAAAAAAGGCTTTCTGATTGAACCATTCTCAGTGAGAGATTCTTTTTATGATTATGTTCTTGATACTTAGTAGATTATTATCTTTGGCACTATAGAAACATGAATTACATTCAGCAAGTGACACTGTTATTTGAGCTGCTACTCTTAAAACTGATCCTGATAAGTGAAACAGACACTGTATCATTCCAATTCTTGACATCTTTCTTTTACTTGCTTATCTGACAGGGAGTGATGCTATTCTTACCAACGGTATTGCAATTCTCTAGATTAATTAGTGTATAACACTTATAAACAGATTTTTTTGCCCCAGCAAAAATTAAAAATGTCATGTTTTGATGAGTAAAAGGAGGAGGAAGCTGACTGTAGTCATGATCAGTCATTGTGAACTCTATGATCCTTTTCTTAGCTGTATAGTATGTGCTTTGCCAGGAATATATACTATTTTCAATTCAGAGTTATCCTTCTCCTAGACTAGCTACCAACCAAGACTGAAGAGCCAAGTCTCTTTTACTATTTAATCCAGCACTGTGGGAAGAAGAGATGAATTCATACCTTTCCCTAAGAGTGAACATAAATGAATGTCAGTTAAGTGCTATACATGATATTCCCACAGTAGGTTGCCATTAATTTCTGCAGTATACTGGTTGCCAACAAAGGCTATAGGACCCAATCTGTCCTGCTATTTAACCCATAGCTGAGGGGAGAAGTGAGGGATTAATACCCTTTTCCAAGGGTATTTTCACGTAAGTGAATGCAACAAATTCCAGTTCAAGTAATGAATGTAATAAACTTAACTGCAATTCAAACTTGGCTCTCCGATTTCTCATTCTGAGCTGCTATTCATTATATCAATGATGAGTAGAAATTATATAAAAATGGCAGACTGGCCAGTGATAAATTCTTAGTCTTCACCCTGGTTGATTTTAAAATATAATCAATTTGTAATGTGGACAAATTTTATATGATTTTTATTACTGATAAGTTTACTGGAGCCAATGTCTTTTCAAAGTTAATTAGGATGTGCTGGTAGTAGATTTGTTAATTAAGCATTGAAATATTTTTAAATGTGTAAAAGACAAGTATTTGAATAAACTATACTAATGTCTGACAACGTTGACTTTTTTTTTTCAACTGAAGAAATTGTTTATCAGGTCTCTGTTGACTATAAATGAAATTAAATTATCAAATAATTGTTAGATGTTTGAAGTTTTGCAAATAGATTATCTATGAAAGATAATGACGACTGGAGCAAACACCATCTTCAGCAGAAATGTTTCCAACAGCAAAACTTTGACTTAATTACTTTTATATATGATCCTTATGGCCAAATTAATGTTCTCATGTGTAATGATATAACTAGTTTACAGGCATTGCTCTTATTCAAGGATGCCTATCATTGACTTATTACTTGAACTTGTTATCAACAAGTTTTATTTCTGTAAATCCATGTCATTGAATATTATAAACCAGTTAGTTTTTGTGGAGCCCTAAAAGCATTCAGTCAGTTTAGTGCCACATATGATACACACTTTGGGTGATCATGTCACTTTCAAGACATGACTGACTGGGCAGAAGATTATTCTGCAGTAGGTTGCCATTGCTTTCTGCAGTAGACGGGTTGCCATCCAAGGAATTCAACTAGACTAGCTACCAACCAAGACTGAAGAGCCAAGTTTTTTCTACTATTTACTCCAGCACAGTGGGAAGAAAAGATAGATTTATACCTTTCCCCAAGAGTGCATGTGAATAAATGTCAGTCAGTTAAGTGCTATACATGATATTCCCACAGTAGGTTGCCATTACTTTCTGCAGAATTCAAAAGCATTACATCAGAAAATGTAAAGCTACTGTTGTTAGTTAACTTACCAGAGTACAGAAAACATATACTGATGAAGTTTGGATTACAGTGTTTCTATATTTATACTGTAGTATCTAGATTCCTTATGCAATGTCATTCAGTGACAATTTTGTGATCAATAATTTATTTTAGATATAAGTCATAGTTGTGAAAAATGAAGGCATTACCAACAATACAGGGAAGAAACCTTGTAATCTGAACTCTGAGAAAATGCCAGTAATTATATAGATTTTAGTTAAGTGTAAGAAAATATTGTAACAATATGTCAAGTTTGAAATTAATATTAATAGCAATCCATATTGGACTGGGGTAAGAAATGGCTAGTAAATTTTAATGCTTCTAAAACGAAGCTACTCTCAATTAACCTTCATCGACAATCTCACCTACCTCCCATTAGCATGGACCAGGCTTGCCTCCCAGAGAGTAAAACACTACGCCTCCTTGGTCTCTCACTTTCAGCGGACCTCAAATGGAATGACTATATCGAATCCATTGCTAAATCCGTTGCTATGAAAGTCGGTTCTCTGTGTAGGGCCCGGAAGTTTTTTCCATCTAAATCTATCCTGCACATTTACAAATCTACCATCCGCCCGTGCATTGAATACTGCTGCCATATCTGGTCGGGTGCCCCTGCTGTTCTCCTTGGGCTTCTCGATAAGGTTCAGAGGAGGGTCTGTAATGTGATAGATACCGACTTGGCAGACTGCCTGCAGTCTCTCTCCCACCGGCGCGACGTGGCTTCCCTGTGTCTCTTCTATAAATACTTTCATGGCTTCTGCTCTGATGAACTTAGATCACTGGTGCCCCCTAAATACGAATTTGCACGAGATACTAGATTAGCAACTAGATCCCACCCTTTTACAGTGAAATCGATAAAATGCAGCCGTAACTTCTACTCCAATAGTTTCTTTCCTCGCACTTCCCGACTGTGGAATTCTCTTCCAAACGATTGCTTCCCCGACGGCTACAATCTCCAGGAGTTTAAATGTAAGGTCAATAGACAACCTCCTAACACACTAACCTGCTCCCATTCTATCAAACACTCTTCCCATCTGCCCAACCCTCATCCTCGCTATCCTTAGTCATCTGTCACCTTCCTCCTGACATTCCCATTATGTTTAACCACTCCTTCTCTTTACCTTCCCCTATGTATCCCCATGCACAATAGTGGCAGTGGAATGCCTTGCTTGGGGTAAGATGATTAAAAAAAAAAAAAATATGGAAAGAAGTGAAAAATATTGCTATAATATAAGAGAAAACACACAGGGAAACTTTGTGTCTTGAAAGAACTGATCGTATTCATAATGGAAAGTTATCTGCTCAGTTTTGTCTATTTAAATAAACATTTCAATATATTTTTTTATGTATTTCAGTATCTTGCATATAAAGATACTGCTAAAACATTTTTAGAAAGAATAAAGTCCTAGAAAATCTTGGAAAATGATAGCAAATTTTACAGAAACTAAAGTCAGTGGTACTCATATTTAATATACTTATTTAATTAGCATTAAGAGAAGCAATTGTATTGAACCTTTTATGGCTGATCTTAAGCCACTGCACCTGACTAGAGTTTATTAGAAAGTTTGCAAATTTTATGTGATTTTTATATGGCAAGGTAAAATAGAGGTGTTTGTTGAAATGGCTACTGAGATTTTAATTATCGCAATATTTTCTTTATATATTATTACTAAATTTGATGGAATATAAATATATAACATTTTTAAATCATTTCATCCTAAGCAAGGCTAGATCACCACTCTTGTGCAGGGGTTACAATGAGTTACAGAGAGTATTGAAGAAAGGATAAAAGATGAACTAGATTCAAGAAAATAGAAGGTGGCAATTGACATTGCATTTAAGTTTTTGGAGATTGTAGCTATCAGGGAAGCAAGTAAATGGAAGGGAGTTCCACAGGCAGGAAGTGCAAGAAAAGAAACTGTTGGATGTTGGAGTAGAAGTGGCAGTTACATTTATTATTTCAACAGTAAAAGTGTGTGACCAAAATGTGAATCTAGTATCATGCTTAAATTCACATGGTCAGGACACTTAGGAAAAAAACCTTGTCAGAGCAGTTGCCATGAAAATGTTTGTTGAAAAGACAGGGAAGCCACATCACAGTGAGAAAGTTACTGAAGTTGAGATGCTAAGTTAAAACTGATTATGTTTTAGATCCTTCTTTGGATTTTGTTGATAATCTCATATTGAATATTAGGAGCACTCGACCAGATAGGGAAACACTATTCTTCCTTAGTCTATGGCTATATCGTGTTGAATACACTGGTTCCCGTATGATCACTGAAGTTAAGCAACATCGAGCCTGGTCAGTACTTAAATGGGTAACCATTTGGGAATACCAGGTGCTGTAAACGTAAGGATCAAGAAAGGTCCACTGGTCCTCCAGGTTTGGGGGTTGGGTGCAGGGCTAACAACCCTACCCCATAAAAACAGTTTGTTACAGAAACAGCAACAAAAAGTTGCTGCCCTATGCACCATCTGGGTGTGACGGATAAATGATGATTCTTCCTTACTTTTACAAAAAATGAAACATAAATATTCCTTGACTCTAATATAAAAACTTGAAATATTTGGTAGGCTAATGTTCACCTAGATGCCATAAATTCAGTATTTGTACCTATCCTTACTCCATAATACTATATACTATTAAATGTAAATAGTGGGTCTTATATAGTATGTAATCTGTGGTTTAAATTCATGCTTAGGTAGAGTGGATTGATATAAGAGAATTTGAAGTAGCAACAAGTTAAAGAGAAGTATACTGGCTGGTTTTACTCTACTCACTTACAGAAATGGACTCAGCCAGGAGATATATGTATAATATAATAGGTAAAGAGTAATGTAATTGTGTCAGCTATGTGGCATGGACAAGGTTTAATATCATTTGACAGTGGAATGATTGTTAGGAACAGAATAATGGGACACTTTGAAGTGGCAACTGTTTTAGGTTTTTCTCAGGCAATACTAAGTAGTAAAGGTATACCAGGAACTGAGAATTCAGATGATAAAAAAAAAAAGCAGTAGAGCCAAGACTGGTAACCACCTAATAAAGAACATTGTATCAAATGACATTTTGCTTCAACACTAGTGCCTCTTAATCCATCAGTCAGCACACTGACTAGCATAGGTACCTTATTATTAAAAATTTGGCATACATTCACCATTGGACTGAATGTGCCTGTGATGTAAAAAACAAAAAAAAACAAAAAAAAAACTCAAATCAGTCACTCACTTTTGGACCATAGAAAACTGGCAACATGTCATATGAATTAAATATTTAGTTCTTTTGGAGAGATAGCTGAGTTCATGTATGGAGGAGATAGCAAGAATCTATTGATCCAGCCACTTAGATGGTACTTTTTAATAGTGTATTATGTTGGTGTTCTCAAGGACAAGAGTGATATACACAGATCTTCTTGCAGACCATTTGAGCCCTTCATATTTATGCTCACCATATTTCCTTATGATAATGGTATGTTCTATCAAAATAATGAAACCTCAATGTGCATGGCTTATATGAAATTGATTCCAAGAACATTTGGCTAACTTCCAGGTACTCTATTGGTTCAAGTGCTTTTTAGATTTATATCTCATTGGGCATGTATAAGATATGTTACAGATGCTACTGATTTCCCTGCAGCCACACTTGGCAAACACAACTTGATCAGGGAAACTTCTGGAAAATGTCAGGATATATCCATGCAATAATTCCAAAACATTGTAGACTCAATGACACATTGGCTAAGAGAGGAGCTGTATGTTATTAGGTAGCTGACTAATTGTTTTAGCATTTACATTTTGGATTTGTACTTTTTTATGTGCATTGTGGTGCAGTGAATATTGGCTCTGAACAAGAAATCGGAGAGCTGAGTTCAAATTCCGGTTGAATTTGTTGCATTCACTTACGCACAAATACCCTTGGGAAAGGTATTAATCCATCTCTTCTCCATCCAGCTATGGGTTAAATAGCAGGACAGATTGGGTTTTATAGCCTTGCTTGGTAATCAGTCTACTGCAGAAAGTAATGACAATCTACTGTAGGAAACTCTTCTGCCCAGTCAGTCATGTCTCTTTTGAGACATGATTCTCCAAGCATAGATCATATATGGCACATAGCTGACTGATTCTTTCATACTAAATATAGGTGCCACCATGATTGAATTGTTTCCTTCAATTTTTTCACCAAATCCCACCACTTGTCATGTGGCTTATTTGGTATGGCATTCTTGACACTTTTTATAATCAGTTCACCCGAAGCAAAGCAATAATGCCACTGACACAAGTGGCCAGTAAAAAAGAATGAAAAACTTTAGGAGAAACTAGAAACCCAATCCTAAACAGGAAATAAAAAGAGGTATAAATTTATACTTTTGTTCAAAAGACTGGGGAAGAGCATTTTTTTTTTTTTAATCATATCACCCAAAGCAAGGCGATAGTGCCACTGATGTGCAGGGGGCTACGTAAGGGTAAAAAGATTGGAAAAGAGAAAACCGGAAACCTCATCCTAAACAGGAAACAAGGGATGAGCCTCTTCACCTGTTCAATAGACGTGGGTGGAGTGTGAACTGGGCGATAGTTTATTCTATCTACTCCAACTGAAAAAAAATAAAAAAGAAAAGAGTGAAAAGATTGGAAAAGAGAAAACCGGAAACCGCATCCTAAACAGGAAACAAGGGATGAGCCTCTTTACCTGTTCAGTAGACGTAGGTGGAGTGTGAAAACTGTCCTATTTTTATAACCGCGTTTAACCGCACCACCTAACGACCTCCCGTGGGGGTAATCCCACAGTGTCATTAAACTTGTAAGTTCTTCATTGTGTGTTATGTTCGTGCAGATGTTTCCATTTAAAGTCAACAAGTAAAAATAAAAAATGATCACATTAATCAAGTACAGAAATTTATATTGGAAATGCTTTAATAGAGGACGAAATATGTTACAGAAATCTGGAAGCACATTGGGATTGGCGAAAGATGCCTTCCAAAATCGAAGCAAAGTATTATTAAAAACAAATAAAATATTGCTGAACTACTATTTAATAACAACCCTGGATGCTTACAGATGAATCAGAGACTTGAGGCAGCAGAAATGTGAAGACACAGAAAGATGCTGAGAAGTTTTTGGAGGAAAATGGATGAAAAAGGACACTTGTAGTTGAAACCAGAAAGAAAGAGATAGTTAAAATGTCTAAAACACATAATGACAAAAAATGGCTTTTGTAGAATTTGACTTTCACAGAACGTAACAGAGAAAAACAGTGAATAACCTAATGCAACGAACTTGTATAAATGGATGACGGAGTTAGGACTGGGTGGGATAAGGAGACAAACATTACTTACAGTTACGAAAGATAAGAAGTCGTGGAGAGCTTTGATGACCTATGCCCTAAAAGGACAGTCAGTTAAGTGCCATATGTGATACACATTTGTTGAGCGATGATGTTTCTTTCAATCCATGAGAGAATAGACAGAAGATTTTCCTGCAATAGATTGCCATTACTTTCTGCGGTAAACTAGTTGCAAACTAAGGCTACAGAACCCAACCAGTCTTGCTATTCAACCCACAGGTGGAGGGAGAAGTGATGGATTAATACCTTTCTCAAGGGTATTTGCGCTTGAAGTGAAGGCAACAAATTAAAATGGAATTCAAATTCGGATCGATTTATTATTTCGAGCCGATATAACCATACACCACAACGCACATAAAAGATAGATAATTTGTCATGTGACAGTATGATGGACAGAATGTTATATTGTAGTCATTGGGGTGATGGTTAACGTTTGATTTGGCCTTGTGTCATACATAACCGAACTTCCCACAGCTTATAAGTTTTATGCAGAATTATCATCATCAGAATTATCAGGTTTTCATCAGGTTGGAATATTTAGAATTATGGAGAATAGTGGAATATAAAATATACATTTTGCATTTTGAAATAGGAATTTATTGAAAGGAAAGAATAACAAGAATTCGTAGAAATTTATGTTCAACGAGAAAGTTGAGAGTATCAGGTGTTCGTAGCAATGTTCTTGTAGTTGTAATTAGTTGAAAGAGTTTATAATGTACGTATGTATGTGCTAGCGTTTTTAGGTAGGAATGTCTTTAAATGGAGAAGTAAAATGAATCAGCAGATGAGAAAGAAGGAGAAAGAGAACAAGGTGCGACATGACCTTATGTCCGGATCGAAGTTGAAGTCACATTTTAGTTGTGTCTCTCTCGCTGCTCCCATCTGACTGTCGTCAAGTAGTTAAATCTGGTCATGTGACTGGCTCCCAGAGACATTTTCTTCTTTAGGAGTGAAAAACGTTTGACTGATGTGGTAATATGAATTTTCTATTTCATATCCAATCAGGATTCAGAATTTTGCTTTTTACACTGACTTGTGAAATTTTGCTATGGTTTGGGTTTTTCCAAAATGTTTTTTAGTCGTTTGAATCCACTTTTTGCGGGTGTGCAATTTTACTTCAGATGTTTTAGTTGGGGTTTTTCCAAAATGCTTTTAATTCATAATTTCTTATCCTACAACATTATATGCTTTTTTGGTAAATAGGTTAACGATGTCGACTTATCTGTTGATGAATATAAGTTATATTAAGCCTTGACCTGAATTAAAACGTGAAAAAAATAAAATAATAAAAGTAAAATTAAAAAAAAAACAGGTTTTTCTTGGATTTTAGTCTAGTGAGAGTACTTCCCCTTTGGCGCGATAAAAATAAAAGTCTAATTCGGCTGGTGCGTCTTCCAATATGGCTGCGTCCACTAAACTAGATAAGTGAATGTATCTATTCCTATTGAGGAAAAATAAATGAATAGTAGATAAAATTTCAGGGTTTAAATGGAGATGTTAGAAGTATAGATTAAAGTAGACTTTAGATGGAATTGGAAATTGAAGCCTAAACATGAAACAAGGGATAAACCTCTAATCCTGTTCAAAAGACTTGCTATTTTTCAAATAATTTTCTCTGCAGAATTATTTTGTTCTTTTGTATTTAGTATAAAATAGATGGCATGATGATCACTTCACCCAGAAAGATCACTGTCATGTCATCTAGCATTTCTTTTTTTTATACCTTATCAAATTTAGCATTTCTGTTTAGTTATTTCAACCAGCACACTTATAAGTGACAAAATTCTCACAGGCATGTCTATTCAATTGGCATTTTTATTTGGTAGAAAACAGTAGAATTGACAATAATTGATGAAAATTTGGAGTTTGATTTTAATTTTTGTAAAATTTAAATTGGATTTTATTTATTGAAAAAGGAATCTTGAATTAAAAAATGGTTATCAAGCAAAATACATGATTTTTTTTTTTATTGACTACTCTGTAGGAATCAGTTTAATTTCCTTTAAGGTTTCTTTTATCTCCTTTTTTAAATAAAACTGCCTACAGTAACAAGACCTCGATTTAGTCATCAGCAGCAGATATTCATAGTACATACACATTCTAGTTGAAACAGCAAAAACAAAATACTGGATTTGCTATTTCTTTTTTTTCTGGAATTTTCGTTTTTTTCTACTGTTTATGCACAAAAAGTAAGTGTATTGATAATGATGGTAGAATTAATAGCAGCAGTATTTATGATATATTACCATTAAACATCACTTTTTAATATGCATGTATATTAAATATCAAAAATGAATTTTTCTAACAATTGATTTTTATTTTGTAATGTTATATAATAAAATAATAAAATAATAAAAAATCAAGTGAAATAATCTTCAATTTTTATATTCAGCACCCTATATTTTTGTCATAAACACATCTACACATTTGGGAAGTGGCATTTAATATATCCAATATTATTCAGATCAAATTTCTTTGTAGATTTGCTGTTGTTAATATAGTGTTTCAGCTGGTGTTTCTTCTGTCCTTTTCAGGACAAGGAAACTTAACTCTAGCAAAGTAAGATAATTATGTATATGTCAGACTTTTCTGTTTTCACAACGTCAGGTACATAGTGTCCATGAGATTTCAAGCTCCCCAACATCTACCTTTTTACAGCAAAGAAAATCACATCATGTTGAAATATGCAGTTAATATGCCTATGTATACTTGCACCTTGAGCTTATTTGCTCCTTAGTCATGCTGTCTGTTATCTCAGCTTTAACTTGGATGGAACAATATGTGACCTACTGCTTTCAGGTATAATTTATCGTACCGGTCTTTTCCATCTCACCTTTATTTAGAGTTGACTTGTATTCTGTGAATCTGACTTAAAGAGGATGACTGGTTTCACCTTTATATCTATATAGCCACCTTTATAAGTTAAGTTATAAATACAGTTTTTCCATCAGACCTTTTTCATAAGTGTAGTTTGTGTGCCAAAAAATAAAGCTTTAACTCACTTGGTTTCTCCTCAACATTGTCCTCAGCAGGAGATAAACAATTTTTTGTCTTAGTGTCTGGCTCTATCTATGGCATTTTATACCTTTCATACACACTGACTTCTTCCAATTTCTTCAATTACACTATGTATCTAAATGAATACTAACAAAACAAAAACAAAAAATGGAACTTTCTACACCATTTTAGTTTCTCAGTACATTTATCTTGTCTCTTGGAAAGTTTTTTTTTTACTTCTTTTTTTTCCAATTGCAATAAGGAACCAACTGTAGTGATGATTGAAAGAATTGATCTACCATTACATTCTACTCTAACCTTGTCATATTTAAGTCTTCTGTATTTGTTTAGTCATACCTTTTACATAAGGAATTTTCTTAGATGTCTTTAATCAGCATTTAATATTCAAGAGATCCCTTTATTTCATTTAATGGTGTATATTGGCTGAATATTTCTTTATAAGGGGATGACTCATCTCACCATTACCATTTTAGCCTCTCTACTCTCTGGTATTTCTTAGATGTTTTAAATCAACATTTATTTTTAAAGAGATACCTTTATTACAGTCAGCAGCATGTATCATTCTCATTGCTGTTTTTTTCTCTCTCAGAAACAGTCTTCCTTTGTAGGATTCTTGAACTTGTCACTATCAATATTTTTTAATTCACTATTGGTACTGTTTCCCTACTATGCTAGTGTACTTGTCTATTGTTTAGCTCAGGGATTGGACCCACAATTTTCTTGTATAACCTGTCTAAAAAATTTAAAGAAAGTGACAATATTAATTATTTAAAAAATCATATATACTTTAGAATAAACTTAAACTAAATTAATTTAAGAAATAAAATAATTTTCACTTAAACAGTTGACACCGAGCACGATATAGAGCAGCTCTTAAAATTATTTCTTTAACTGTCAAAACAACAAAACCATTTGTAAGATTACTTTTCTGCCAGTGTATTAATATTACTACTTCTTAGGTTCTCAGCTCAGGGGTTTTTGGAATAATGAATTTGTGGCAAAGCAAATTAAGTGTGTTGAAAAACAGATTTATAATATTTATATTTTGTTTATTTTTATTAATGTGTACTTTCTTGTCCTTTCTTTATTGAATCTGGTACCCAACTGTCAGTTTTCTGAGGATAACCTAACCAGCTGTTTCTTCATGGCTGGCTTTCATAGTTGCCAGCCGCTGTCACCAGGTGGCAAATTAAACACAGTGTTACCCAGCATCTGAATGTGTCCTGGCAGTAGGAATGGATATCAACATGTTATTTTATTAGGATGCCAAGTTCTAAGCACACTCCTACTAGATTCTACTCTTTCTTCCTTCTCTCTGCTTATTAAATGCATCATGTGCAGTAGGTAAGAGCACATGGAATTCTTGACCGTTAGTTGGAAAATAAGAGAATTATTCAAACCTCCTTGTCACAGAGGCTTTTAATCAGATCTATTCATGTACCATTTTAAGAGAGCTGTAATGAATGTTATAATAAAGCAGGATTTAGGCTTTTATATTCGTTTGTGGTCTCCCACACTATTTATTGTGTGGGTAGAAAATATGAATGTCAATATAAATATTCTTCTGTCTCTGTTCATGCATTAGTCTCTCAAGAATGGTTAAGTGATTGCATAAAAGTGAAAACAATTTCAGTTGTTGCAGTGTATGCTCCCAGGGATAGTTTTCTGCATTCAGCTCTTTGTTACTCCACTTCAGCTGCAATATCATAAAAAGAGTTTATTGCTTGTTATTGCAGTTTTAGGGCATTTCTGGCAACCTTTCTATAGATATGATAATTTTTGTAATATGAATAGAAAAAGAAATATATAAATGTCTCACTAAATGTGGTTGTTTTTCTTTTTTCCTTGATGTTTTTTAATTTAAGCGTACAGTTATTTAAACAAGTATGTGTGTTATATATATATGCAGGTATCATTAAAAATGACAGACAAAGTGTGATGGTTGTATTTTTATGTAAATTTTTATGTGAACTTGTGATTTATTTCTTTTGAGGACATAAATTTTATAAAAATTGTCTAAATATTTTGTTTATTCGAGAGCTTTCAGCTAAACTTTTAGCCATTTTCAAGATTGAATTATATTGTGTATATATCAGAATGTAAGTGATGCTATGTATAATGTGAAGTAGTGGTATGTGTCATGTACCGAACACAGTCAGCCTGTTGTTAGTGTCTTCATAGTTGATGTTATTGAGTGTTGGGTTTTGTGTTTTTATTAAGGCCTCCATTATTTCTAGTCTTTTGCATGTGGATGATTCTAGGATATTTGTGTTGTCAACGAGTAAGTTCCAGATAGGGTTTGGTAGATCTCCATGTGTGTTTCAATGAGATCAAATTATATTGTATATATATCAGAATGTAAGTGATGTCATGTATAATGTGAAGTACTGGTATGTGTTATGTACCGAACACAGTCAGCCTGTTGTTAGTGTCTTCATAGTTGATGTTATTGAGTGTTGGGTTTTGTGTTTTTCTTAATAAGGCCTCCATTATTTCTAGTCTTCTTTTGCATGTGGATGATTCTAGGATGTTTGTGTTGTCAACAAGTAAGTTCCAGATAGGGTTTGGTAGATCTCCGTGTGTGTTTAAATGAAATCGAATTGAGCTTCGTTGAGAGATGTAGTGTCAGTCTTTCAGTTTCGTAGTTGTATGGCCAATATACTTATTTCCGAAATTAGGATCAAGAATGCAGTTCTTCAAAGGACATGTGAATTTTTAAATAATGTTGGTTCATTGTAGTTGGATCATGTGGGTGAATTGTTATTTTTGATAAAGAAGTTAGCCGTTTTAAATTTAGTGTAATAGATAATTAATTTAATTTTTTTTGTTTTACATCAGTGGGAGTTGCATATTTTTGAATGATGTTTCAGAGTAAAGATTTGTCCTGTTTATAATTACTATGAATTTGGTTTTTGTAATATATATATATATATATATATATATATACTTTAGTCTTTTTAGTAAATTTGACTGTTGTAAATACGTTTTTAATATTTTTAAAAGTCTTTTAAATTAATTATGCTGAATAAAGTTATTTAAGTTAGGCCATCTTCTTATGATCCTATTTATTTATTACCAGATTATTCGGTAAAATTCTAATACATACATTCTGGTGAGTGAAATATACATTCTTGGCATAGTCTGCATTTGACGGTTACCTCCAGTATGAAATTAAGAATTGTGACATGCATATATATATATATATATATATATATATATATATATATATTGAACATTTTCTGTTAGAACTGATCTTAATTTGTTTCGTAGAAACAACCTATGAAATTATAAAAGCCCTGACAAATGCTCTTTTTTCTAACAAGTGTTTAACTAAATCCCTTGTTTATATGTGCTCTATCTCATCAGTAGAAAACTCAAGGGTTACTAAAATTTATATTTGTTGTGGAGTAATTTTCACAGTGGAGGCTCGTATTTGTGTTATAATCGGTCCTAATAGGTTCGACATACAAAACATTAGGAACTTGATATAATATGTATTACGCAGTGTAATCTTGTCAGGTCACTGACTACTTTCATATTCGACTGTCGACTACTATTGTCCAACATCAACCTACCCTTGTTCCTCTTACTACTCCTACTTAAATTAGGTAGAAGAGTCTATTCACTATAGAATAGGTGTGTTTCACCTATTTTAATATTGGGAACACAATGAATCAATTTAAAAGACATTTTCCACAATCATCTCTTGTCCTTTACTAATAAGGACAAATGAAATATGACCTCACTTTCTAAATATTTTTGGAAGTTTAGAGGAGAATAAAAAAAACCTAAAGTTAAATGGAAAATTCTCAAACAAGCTAGAATCTCTAGATCAGTGAACGAACCATATTTCCTTCTCTCTGCAAGAGAAAATAAAAATTATAAAGTATATGAAAAGTGACATATTACTAAATCAAAGGCAAGGTAAACATTTTATAGTATTAACCTTATCTTGTTAAATCCCTCTAACTATATAATGTTTCTTATGTTATATTATCTGCTATTTTATTACATTTGTGATTATTGCTTCAGGTATTTTATTGCACTCATTAATTACTGATAGTATGTTTAACCATGTATTAGCTTATTGTACCTATTATTTTTCTCTTGCTGTACTATTTGTTAGTGTCTAATATTAATTATATATATATATATATATATATATATATATATATATGTCTGTGTTATATATCTCAGATTAAATAAATTGCAAACATTGTGTCTGCTTATTTTTAATAAAATCTGTTCATACTCACTGATAGTCTTTTGCATATTATAATTAAAAGATGTAAGAAATAAGCTGTAACTTTGACATATTATTTTATTATTTGTTTCTTGATGTTCCCAAGTATTTTCAATCTCCTGAGATCATTTTTAGAGGTGTGAGTTGTGGTAACAAAAAATAACTGCAAAACTGTGTTGCTAAAAATGATTGTAAATTTTCTTCTTGCTTCAAACATAATGGTTGACAAATTGTAATGTCATGGTGGTCATGCATGTGTTAAAGCATGAAAAAAATGTTCTTTTTATAAACATTTTAGGACATTACTACAGTATTCATAGCTGATTGTATTAATTGATGGCTTAATCTTTTTAATGAATATTGCCTCAAGGAACTGTAGTTTGCTTTCATTGTTTTCTTGGTGTAGGATAGGTGTGTTATCACTCATTATTTTTGTATATTTTGAATGTAGACAGTAATGTTGTTGTAGAAGTCTAGAATTGGACAAATGGTCAGACATGGGTAATGTAAGACATTTTGTTAATTAGTTGTTGTAAATCCAACATATATGTGTTTTATTTTGTCAGAGATACATTCTCCCAAGGAACATTTGAATTGATATATATAATGTTGGGTTTATGTAATACATCAGTTGGTGGGGAGCAGTTATTACAAAGTTACAATTCATTTCTTACATCTTTCAATTATAATACATAAAAGATTATCTGAGTATGAATGGATTTTATTAAAAAATAAGCAGACAATGTTTGCAATTTATTTAATTGTCATGCCTAAAAGAAAATTTGCTGCCTAAATACACACACATTCACTGGTGCCGCCTAAGCACGAATTTACACGAGATACTAGATTAGCAACTAGGTCCCACCCTTTTACAGTTAAACAAATAAGATGTAACCGTAAATTCTACTCCAACAGCTTCTTTTCTCGCGCTTCCCGCCTGTGGAACTCCCTTCCACAAGTCTGCTTTCCCGACAGTTACAATCTCCAGGTGTTTAAATGTAGGGTCAATAGACACCTCCTATCACACTAACTCCCAACTATTCTCACAACACTCTCATCTACCCAACCCTCATTCTCGGTATCCTCACCTGCCTATCACCCACCCTCTGTTATTTCCTATATTTAATCAGCCTTTCTCCACTCTACGTAGCCCCCTGCACAGTAGTGGCAGTGACATGCCTTGCTCGGGGTGAAACGCTTATTAAAAAAAAATAAATAAATAAAACTCAAATTTTCATCCATTTTTAGTTTTATTATTTAATTTTATCTTTATTTTTGTTCTAATTTACAATAATAGGTTTAATAAATTTACATCTTCAGATTGTTTTTTTTTTAAATATCCTTCTTTTTATGTTCTATGAATATTATTTTTGTTTGTGTATGGAATTTTATCATTTAAAAAGAAAAATTGCCAGAAAAGATCTGACTTGCAATATTGTAACTCGATATTAAAATCTGACTGCAACCCATTTGTCGTAATTTTGAATTCTCATCTTTTGGCTGTTTTCATTGGCTCTTCCATTCTCTACATTTTCTCATTTATTTTTCTCTTCACTTTCTATTTATTCTGTATCTTTCCCTTTTTTTTCCTTTGCTTGATTTCTCATCTTATTTTCTTCTCTTTTCTTCCCGCTTTCTTTCTTCTTTTTCTTTTCCCTTTATTAAATCCTTTTACCTTGTGTGAAAAATTTTCCAAAAATAACAGGAAGTGTTTTCATAAAATAAAAAAAAAAAATTAAATAAAAATGTTTATTACCATTATTGTTAACTACCTGATGAGACCTTGCACTTTCAATGTTGCAACAAAATGTACAATTTTGTAATAGTTCTTCAGATGTTCTCACATATGTATGTGTTTTGTTTGAACATTATTTTTGAATGATACTTGTATTTAAGTAGATATTCTGTTTTTAATTAAACTATTATATATTTATATCTACCAGCCTGATTATTTACGATAAATTTTTAGTACGAAAATGTGTGTCATTTGGCAGGATTCAAACCTGCAATCCTTATCCACATAGGGGAAACTACCATGTGAGCTGGCACATCTTAGACCTCATTACCATCAGTCTAAACAAGGTTTTACTCAAGTCTATATAACACAATTTTCGATTCATTGCAATAACTATATCTGCTCTGAAATGTATCGTAATGTCAACAAATATAAACATGTTTAGACAATTTGAAATGATTTGTTTAAATATCCAAACAAATCATTTCAAATTGTCAGTTGTTTATAAGCAAGTTTCGTTAATCTTTGCTAATGCATGCATGCATGTGTGTGTGTGTGTATATATATATATATATATATATATATATATATATATATATATAAATAAACTTATTTATAAATGAAACTCTGTGTGTGTATCCATTACCTATAGACTCCGAAATGGCTGAACCGGTTTTCTTGAAAATTTACACAGTTGTATTATAAGCATCTGCGAGTGTTCTTAGCTAGGTTTTGTGTCAAGGTACCCCCGATAAATATCAAATCGATAATCGAAAAAATCGCGTCATAGAAGGATAGGTCTGATTTGATACACTCATAGACAAAGACATAAGAAACGATATTCAGAAGTTTCAAGGTTGCAGTTCTTACAATAGTGCAGAAAATCGATAATATATATATACATATATATATATAATAAATAAAAGGTAAGATGTTTGTGTCTGTTTATCTGTCTCTGTTCTTTATACAAATCCACAATATTTATCCAATTCTCACCAAACTTCACACAAATATTCTTTCGGCAGAGTCTGAGCTCCAGGACCATGGCTTAGTTTTAAAGCTTTCATAACTGCTAGTATATATATATTTATTAATAACATTTTCTCTGTTTTCCACTATATATATTTCCTGTTGCAAATCCAAGGAATGTTGATTTTGAAGGCAAGTAGACTCTTGGAGCATTGTTACAGACTGATCTTCCTCTTCTATCTTGTTCTTGTGGCAGACTAGAGTAAATTTCAGAAATACTTACTGATCAAGATAATGAAAATTAAAGGCTAAAATTATTCTAATACCGGGTAAAAAAAAAAAAAAAATGTTGTTTCACAGTTTTCATGCAAAATTTACCAGATTATAAAAGTTTTAAATATATTGTAATTTGATAGATTTGTTTTAATTTTTTAAGCAACATAATTTTTAAGTGTACAGTTAGAAAATGAAAAATATAAAGGAGCATTACCTAATCAGTAAATCTGTTTTGAAGAATTATATTTAGTTGCTAGCATAATACCAAAAAAGAAAAGATAGTTACTTATGTATGAATGAATTATGCAGATGTATATTTTAGCATAAATGTATTTATTTCAATTCCTTGAGTATGACATTCTTTGTAAAGAAAAAGGATTTTTTTAATCTGACCTCCTTATTTTTAAGCTAGTCAAATTGTTTGTTCTGTTCAGGGCTAAATACAGTTGCTGATCATTGGGTGCATGAGGAAGAAAACTACTTCATTAAAAGCTTTGGTGTGTTTGGTAAAGTCACAGATACAAGAATAATAATTCCTTCAAACAATACTGTGTCAGACACTTATTCTTCTCAATGCTAATCTACTGAATGTTATATATATGCTCTCATTATGATTGAGCTCTCTAGAGAAGATAATTTTAAAAACAGTTTCCACTTCTGCAATATATGTGTGACTCTTCAGAAATGAATTGAGTTCTTTCTGTGACTGGCCTGTGTATACACTGCATATATACAACATGTTAAAATTTCCTTCCTCTGATTCCATGCACCTATGGCTTAGTGGGTAGCAACTCTGACTGACACCAAATCGGTTGAGTTTTGATCCTGGCCAGATGCAAGTGGATATGTCTAGCCACACTGATGAGCTGTGATATAGCGAAAGTGGCTTGTATGTGGATGACTAATATAGTTTTTTAGATGTCGCGTGATTCTAGCAGCACAATACCTCTAATTACTTCAAGACACTGTATTTGCTCTCTGGCAATCAGTGTTCAAAACCAATGGTTGCAGCAACACTTTATTCCTATATGACACAACCCATTTGAGATAACTTGCTCTGGAGTCTATATTTGTTCAGCTTTGGTTCAATATTTAGAAATTCTGTTGCTATTCTTTTTCTTTTACTATAAATCCTGGGTTCAACAATTTCTGATAGCGTGGGTATGTCAAATGAGTCATACAAAACTTCTATAGTTACCTCTTTTCACAGACTTTTAAAATCAATGAATCTGTGTTTTTTAACTGATTATGGTGTCGCTTATGTTCCCATCTTTGTCCTTGTACCCTTTAGCCTGTATATCATTTTGCTGATCCATTTGTTTATAATGTCATCTTCCTTAGAATTCTTTTCTATGTTGATACATTTTAAAAAAAATGCCTTATCTCCAGGTTTGAAGTATTTACTTATTTTATTTCTTCATACTCTTGCCTTATGTTCTGGTAATAATTTATTAAAAATGAACTTAATCTTTCTAGTGAACATCAACTCTGCAGGCAACATTCCAGACAAGGTGTTCAGGTTTGGTGTTATTCTGAAAACAAACATAAATTATTGTAGCATTATTTCATCTGATTTCTTTCATTCTAACTTTTTTAGTTCCTTTTAAAGCATATTGATAAAATGTTCTGCTTGTCTGTTTGTTCTTTGATTATAAGGGGGAGTTGTAATATGTTCTGTTGCTAATGATTCACAGAAAGCTATAAATTCACTAGACATGAATTGAGTCCTGTTATCTGAAACAATAGTCAGGTACACTGAACTTTGCGAAAGTCTTGTGTAGGAAATTTATCGTTACCATGGTAGTTGGTTGGTCTTCTATATTCTAATATTTCTGGCCATTTAGTGTAACTAACAACTACTACTTCTGGCCATTTAGTGTAACTAACAACTACTACTTCTGGCCATTTAGTGTAACTAACAACTACTACTTCTGGCCATTTAAGTGTAACTAACAACTACTACTTCTGGCCATTTAGTGTAACTAACAACTACTACTTCTGGCCATTTAGTGTAACTAACAACTACTACTTCTGGCCATTTAGTGTAACTAACAACTACTACTTCTGGCCATTTAGTGTAACTAACAACTACTACTTCTGGCCATTTAGTGTAACTAACAACTACTACTTCTGGCCATTTAGTGTAACTAACAACTACTACTTCTGGCCATTTAGTGTAACTAACAACTACTACTTCTGGCCATTTAGTGTAACTAACAACTACTACTAAATAGTATGCTCCATTTAATAGTCTTGTGAAGCCTATATATATTCTTGACCTTGGCATATCAGTTTTTGGTCAAGGTTGAAATTTTATAGGCCGTGACTTTGCTGGCAACCTTTGCATGATTTCACTAAATTTTTGATATTTTGATCCATTTTGTATAATATCTCATGACGGATTTCATTCTAGAAATTCCTGGATGTCCTATGTGAAATTCTTTTGGCTTATGTTTTTGCAATGATGGTGGTATCATAATTCTTTTTGCATACATAAAGACATTATTTCATAATGAAAATGCATTATTTCCAGTAATATTTTTTTTCTTTAAATCTTAATTGCTTCTTAATTTTCATTATAAAGTCGTCTTTTTCCAACTTAATTCTTATTTTGTCTAATATTATTGGCAATTCTCTTACAGTATTGAATAATACATTATTAATTTCATTTTTGGCCCTTATTGCTGCAATTACTGTGTCCTCTAGTGGTTTGCAGAATTTTGGTATTAGTCTAGATAATCTGTCTGCCTGACTTAATTTTTGGGAAAACTACATTTTATAATTATAGTTCAATAAGATAGTTTCCCGGTGATGCAGTCTATTTGATTTATATGTGGGAACATCCTTTTTTTGATCTATATATGGATGATGGTCTGTCTATAGTATGAATTCTCTACCATGTATGAATTTATGAAACTTTTTCGTAACAAATATGCTGGCCAATGCTTCCTTTTCTCTCTGGCTGTAGCATTTTTCAGATGCTATTCATGATATTGAAGCATGAGCTATTGGTTTAGTTTTTCCGTCCTCATATTTGTGTAGTATTACTGCTCCAATACCCAAATCACTTGCATCTGATGCAACTACAATCTTTAATTGAGGATCAAAATGCGATAGTGAGAAGTTCAACATTTAAAACTTGATCTCTTTGAAAGCACTTTGACATTTATCTGACCAGTTACATTTCACATCTTTCTTTAGCAGATTATTCAAGGGTGCCCTTAATTCCTATATATATATATATATATATATATATATATATATATATATATATATAATAGTAATTAGCAAACCATAAAAATGCTTGTAACTTTGTTACATTTGTTAGGGTGGGCATGTTTTCTATTGTGCTCGCCCTTGAAGGATCCAAACGTCTATTATTTGCATTTAATTTTGGACATAAACAATTTGCATTTTCCTTTACAGATCTTAAAACTGTATTCTTTAATTCTCTGAAATACTCTTTTTTTTCCATCTTCTTCATGTTGCTTTCGGGCCTCACTTTTAATAAGTACATCTAAATATGCTTGTGTACAATTCAAACTGGCAAACATTGGATCCATCATCTGTTTGAACATGCTTGGTTCTACCTTTATACCAAAAGGAAGTCAATTTTCTATAGTCTTCTTTGAATGTTAACTGTTAACAGTTTTGAGCACTCTTCGTCTACTAGTACTTGTAAGTAAGTGTCTGACAGATCCAATTTAGAAAAAAAAATTAACACTATTTAATTTGGCAAAAATTTTCTCTGGACTTAGTAATGGATACATGTATTGTTTCAAACTTTTATTTAGCCCTGTTGAAAAATCAGCACTTACTTGGATTTTTTTTTGATTTTTCTTTCTTTAATGTAAACTGTTGTTGAAGCCCATTCAGAATAATCTATTTTTGCAATCACACCTAATTTTTCTAGTCTTTCTAATTCCTTATTTATTGGTTCTAAAACTGCAAAAGGTACACTTTTTAGCTTAAATGCCAGTGTTACATTCTCTTCAAATTTAGCTTTAGTTTTTGTGCATATACCTAGATCTTCTGAGAAAACTTCTTTTCAATTTATTCTTTAATTTTTCAGTTTGCATATTATCACTGGAAGTAACAGTATTTATTTTGTTGCAGAAAGATTTAATTGGAAGGTCCCAGAGATCAAATAATGCAATCCAATCTTTTCCAAATAAATTAGCTGTATTCTTTAATACAAACAGCACTGCTTTTTTTAGTTTTTCCAACAAAAAAAATGTTACAGGTGATTTCACCCAAAAAGTTTAATCTCTTTCCTCGGAAAATCCATGAGCAACTTTATTAGAAATCAATAAACTTGATTTACCCATTTTTCTCCATGTCTGTTCATTTATGATAGTGATATCAAATCCTGTATCCAGTTGTAATTTTATTTTTTACATTATTAATTTCCACAAAAGCATATTTTCTCTTTTGAGATATTTCTAACTCAGTTAAAAACAGGTTCAAAGTCTTATTAATTTTTCCTTTATGCTTTTGGTCCATGTATTTATCATATTTTCATACATTTTATTCTTCCATTTTTTTGTATTAGCAACAAGTACTTTTGTATTCTACCCTCCCACATTTATAGCAGTTTTTGTTCTTGAAAAAAACAATTACTTCTGATATAGTTACCTTCACAACTGTGGCAAGTATTAAGTATCGAGGCAGAGGTTATCATCTTTTTTTACTGTTCTGTTAGGAGTTGAAAAATGTCTGTAGTCTTTTCTCTTAGATGGTCGGCAGTGACACTTTATTCTGGTATGACATTTTGAAATTAGTTTAACACTGTTAATGCAATATACTTGCTATTTTCATTAGAAACTTGGACAAAGATCAATTATTAGTTGGAAAAAATAACTGAAATGGTTTGTTTTTAAATGAGTTAATGTATTAGTATTATTTGAAAGACAAAATGCAAAAAGTAATATAAGTGGTTAATTCAAACATTAAAAACCCTTAATTTTGTATTGATAATGTGAAGAAGTAGACATTTTGAACATTAGTATTAAAAAAAAATGTTAAAATACTCTAAACTGACCTGATATACATTAATGTCACTGGTGGGTGGGTATAAATAAACTCTGGTCCAACTTAGAAAACAGTAATGATAATTTTGAAGAAATAACTTCACTCCATGAACCATTAAAACCTCACTTTAACTCTGATTCGGGCTGCAAGTCCAAGTCAGACCAATAGACTGATTTGGGCTGAAATCCCAATTCAAGTCAAAAAGTGAGTTTTTTAAAATCACAAACTCTGTGGAACTTCAAAACCTCATGTTATGAAACCTCTAACTTTAACTCTGATTTCTTTGCACTTTGAAGAAATGAAAGTGATTTCCTCAATTCACAAAGTTTTGAAGATAGTTTAAACTGAATTTAAAACAAAAAACTAAACTCACAAAGTTGTTGTGTTTTAAACTAAATATAAATTGTAAACTTTTTTTTTCCTTCCTCATCTGAATTCAAATCTTAATGCTGGATGTTCAAGCTCCAGATAAATGGACAGATTTTCAATCCTGGGATCATCGTATATGTTGATGTAGTGCAAGTATCGCCTGAGTTGGAGGGGTTTCATACACCTAGATGGACAGACAGAATTTGCTGTTCATTTATTTAGAAGATTAAAGTTTTGTTTTTTGTTATTAAATAGATATAAACTGAGAATTTTACAAGGAATATAAATGAGAACAGTTAGATTCTTTCACAGAAAGTTTTAGAATGTTTAAAAAAATGGTTGTAGTTCATTAAAAAAAGATTTTTATTTTATAATACACAGTACTCTGTCATTGTATTTAGAATTCTGATTTCATTCAGTTGACTTGTAATTTCCAATTTCAGGAATCAATTATATCATCTTAACTACTAATCATACAGAGCAGTTAAGAATAAATTTGAAGTACATCATCATACAACTATGTTCAATGCAAAAAGGGTTGACAAAGATAAATCTCCACAACAACCTTAGAAGGCTGACCTCCATGAAGGAATGGTGAGGTTGTGCATGTGGTGGGATCATCAGGATATTATGATTGAACTGATTTACACTTCTTAAAGCACTATGAAACACAAAATGTACACTTATGCAACCAGCAGATGCAATATTTCTATGAAAGTTTTGCCAAAAAGGGTCCTGCTCCTATCAATAGAAAAAATTTCCTCCTTCATGATAGTACAAGGCTCTATACAGTTAGTATAACAGAGGAAAATAATTTTGAAACTTGGTCAGTCTGTTCAAATTCACTTGCCATAGTTTCTTGACCATGCACAAGCTAATTATCACCTTTGATGGAGTAAACTATATCTAATGAAAACCTGATTCAAGAGTTTGTTGGAAACGTTTTCTCATCAAAATCTATAAAATTTTACTTGAAAGGTATAAAAGAAAACTGCCTGTTAAATGGCAACAAGTCATTGCAAATAATGGTTAATCTAGAACTGAATCTAAACTTATTTATAAATGGAACTTTGTCTCTGTGTGTGTCTGTTACCTATAGACTCCGAAACGGCTGAACCGATTTTCTTGAAAATTTACACAGTTGTACTATAAGCCTCTGCGAGTGTTCTTAGCTAGGTTTTGTGTCGAGGTACCCCTGATAAATATCGATAATCGAAAAAAATTGGGTTATAGAAGGAGTGGTCCGATTTTAATCAAATTTGATACACTCATAAACAAAGACAATATTCAGAAGTTTCAAGGTTGCAGTTCTTACAATAGTGCAGAAAATCCGATTTTTTATATATATATATATATATATATATATATATATATGAAAGGCAAGATGTTTGTGTGTGTGTGTCTGTTTATTTGTCTGTATGTCCTTTATACAAATCCACAATTTTTATCCAGTTCTCACCAAACTTCACACAAATATTCTTTTAGGACCATGGATTAGTTTTAAAGTTTTCATTACACCTGAGCAACGCTGGGCTATACTGCTAGTGAAATATAATTGTACTTTATTTTGATAAACAAAAATAGAAATTATTTATGACCCAAAATTTGTTAAAAACTGGGATTAAATATACAGTTTTTATTTTTGGTTTTTGGCTCAACTAATTTTAATTTGACATTAATAAATTCATAAAGAAACATTGATGGGAAATTACAACTCTCTAAATGTGGGTTTCAATTTACTCAACAGGTAATATTTATCTGGATTACATTAAATGATCACCTATACAAATCAATATGTATAGAAGTGCTAGAGTAGGAATGTTAAGTAAATTAGCTGATTACTAATTAATCAATTAACTTTTTTATATATTGCTGTCTTCTACTATATTCTGGAAGACAGAATTATCTAAAAATTGAGTATTGTCTGAATTTTTTTCTTTGATGGCAGTTTTATTTTAGACATAAAAACAGCTAGCAAAAAGAAAAACAAAATTTTCCAGTGGATTTTAAAAGTTTAACACATTAGTCAAAAAGGGTTTAATACTGTTCAAATTTTGTAGCTAAAATATTGACTGAACATTATTAAAAATTGATTTACTTTCTATGGCTTATTAAATTTTTGCCAGAGAGTATTTTTAAACTGTAGGATTTTCTTTTTTTTGAGATCATAATGATTTAGGGATAAGTCTTACTGATTAACTCCTAGCTGGAAGGAGAAGTGGATTCATACTTTTCCAAAACGTATTTGTACATAAGTGAATATAATGAACCTGACTGGAATTGGAACTTGGTTCTCCGATTGGCAATTCCAAACCATTACTCATTACACCCCTGCACATCCAAGCTTACAGCATCTGGTATTACCATGCAGTTACCCATCTAGGTACTCACCAGACTTGATATTGCTTAACTTTGGTGATCATATGAGAACTGGCGTTTTAACATATGTCCATAAGCGATCATTAAGCAAAATAATTATCTACTTAGGTCATCATAAGAGAAGGCACTAATGGTCTAAAGACCAAATCATATTTGATATCATTAAGATACCACTTGTTACTTGTTGTAAGATATAGATAACTGGAATAGAAAAACTTTGAATTCTGAATCTAACTGTAACCAATTATAACGTGTAAAAAAAAAAATAAAACAAAAAAAATGTGGGGTTGAAAGAAGTGGTGCCAGTTATTTTAATTGTTGTCAATAAAAATTGGCAGAAATTAAGTTAAATGAAAAATTTATTCCCAGATTCCTATGATAACTGGTGATACAGTGATAAAACTGTAACGAGGATGACTGATTATGAAAACCAATTAATTTGAGATATCTGATTACTTATTAGTAATTGATTTATTTGTATGATTGTAACAAGTTCAGGAATAAAAACTGTATCAAACCTCATATTAATAGACTGTATGTTCTCCAGTGTTAACACAGGCTGATATGCATATTACCTTAAAGATTGTGTATAGTATCCTTTGATACATTTTTCAATGCTTCTTGACATAATATAGCAAGAGTTTTAAGTGAACTGACTGAAAAAGTCAGGCATTGTCTCATCTTATTCAATGAGAGAAAAGTTTAGCAATTGTGTCAGTGAGAAAAATTGTTAAACATCTTGCAGAGTATGTTGAGTAACATGGGTATCATGTGGGTAGACATTATTCTGCTAAAACAACACTGCTTCCTGTTGCAGGAAAGTCAGCAAAACAAGTTGAATAATGTTCTTCACGCATATGCTATTGTTAAACATTCCTTTCCCAGGCAATAAAGGGAAATATGTAGATGTTGATATGCCACTAAACAAAAACCAGCTAAAGGCAAACAGAACTTGTAAGTTATAGTGCCATAACTGGGATTGATTATCATGGGCAAATATCAATGCCTTCATACAATATCACTGACGATGTACATAATAGTTTTGTGGTATAAGCAAAAATCAGGACAGAAGCATACATGCCTATAGTTCAACTGCAAGTAAACAATTCCTGATGGTCTGTGTTTATACTGCTGGTGCCATGTTTGCTTTGATTAAATGCTGTGCACACAATGCAGTCTTCCATTGCTACCATTACAATGCATTGATTTTGATGAATCTCTGCAGTACATGGCTGTCTAGAACCTTGTCTATAGGTGTAAGACTGTTCACTTGACTTCTGTTACCAAAGCACCACAGACATGTCATGTTCAACACGTGCTGCAATTTTCTGAAATCATAATCTTTTACACTTCTTACTATCTAATCCTTTTCAAATTGTGCTAATTGAATAAAAGAAGCATGTCTGCATTTTTCTGGCATCATGCCTGCTTACCCTGCACTTTTTCACCACAATGAACCTTATTGCAACATACATTATCATCTAAAAACCAGGTTAATTGATATGAGTATTGCTACATCACAAGATAGCTGAAAAATTGGAAAGTTTTATCCCTTACTGTGCATATTTTTTTCAAGTGTCATTTGTGATACACACTTGAGTGATCATGTCTTGAAAGAAACATGACTGACTGGGTAGAAGATTTTCTCACAGTAGGTTGTCATTACTTTTTGCAGTAGACTAGTTGCCAGCCAAGGCTATAGAACCCAATCTGCTCTGCTATTTAACCCATAGCTGGAGGAAAAAGAAACAGATTAAGGGTATTTGTGCATAAGTGAATGCAAGGAATTCAACTGGAATTCAAACTCGGCTCTCCAATTTCTCATTCCGAGTCGGTATACCTAGTTTTAAATGAGCATTTTCTTTCAGGTTGTTGCAATTAAATTTTTTATCAGTATAATTGCATTAGTAATGAAATAAGATAAAATTATTAATTAATCCGTATCAGTTTCAGAGTACAACTTGATGAGTTCACAATATAATTAATGATAACTAAGCTGGTTATTTTTTTATCAGTAGAATATCAACCTCTATTAGCTATTTAATGCCAAAATCTAAATATTTTTTATGCAGTTTTATTTTATTTTTGGAGATAATAATGGTTTAGTGATACCAGTTGAATGGAGAAAAGATGGGTCCATAAGTTTCCCAAGGTTATTTGCAAGTAAGTGAGCATAAAGAACCCAACTGGAATTGAAGCTCTGCTCTCCGATTAATAATTGCAAGCCATTTTCAAGCTTACAGCACCTGGTATTCACAAATCAGCAAAATGCTTCATTAAAAAGCTCTTTCATTTTGTTCCATTATCTCCATTTTTGTTTTGAATACTATTTTACATCCTACTAACACACAACTCAACAAAGGCAGCTATAATATATGTAAGCATTAAAATCCACTGGTAATAACAGTGCTCAATTGTACAACAAGACTAAATTATAGAACAGTTATAGGTCAGATTTAAATTAAATTAGACCAGCAAACTCAAATTTCTCACATGCCAATTGAGCACTATAGAGAAATGGTAGACTTTAAAAACAGTAGCTACTCCTGCATTTACACATCGTTCATTCAGTAATGAATTTGAACATTCTCGGCTACTGAACCTGTGTTTACACTGTATATAACATGCTAAAGTTCGCCTTCCTCTATCGAGCGCCCATAGTTCAGTGATAGAATCGCCAAATGATGTCAGTTCAGTTGGATTTTGATCCTGGCTAGAAGCAATCAAATGTCTAATCGTTCTGATAAGCTGTGAAACAGAACTGTCTGTGGATGACTATATATAGTTATTTTTGTTATGATAATAGCATACTGCAACTCAAAAGCTATCTAGTTTGGGTGTTCTTTACACCATCATCAGGTAGTGATATTTTACTACCTGATGATGCTCTATTTCTGTATTGAGCATTTTTTATAAAATGTAAATATTGAACTGTGGAATATATGTTCATTAGTTTAAACCACTTTATATATATATATATATATATATATATATATATAAACACTCAGTGAAGGACAGATTGAGTGTAAGGTCTCATTTTAAAGCCACCTGAAGATTGCAAGAGCATAAAATTTGAATAGTGATTGAAGCTGTCTTTGGTTGATGTTGTAATGTGTATTTTGGTTTATTTAGATAGTTTATGCATTGAACACTTTAATTTACTGCATAGGTAGCTGTTTTCTTTTTAGTTGTTTTTTTCTTTTTTTTCTTTTTCTTTTATTTTTTTTCCTTTTTTTTTCTTTTTCCTTGTTTGGGATTTTTTTTCTTGTCTAAGTTATCATGTCATCTGGCAAGTTGTCCTTGTGATTTTTAGTGTGTGTGTGTTGGTTGGCTTAATGATATTGTGAATATATTTTTAGAAAAATATTTGTACAGTGTGCACTCTTTGCTAATCCATGTAATTGTAGCTTGAAATTACCATTTTATTTTTTTTATATTTTGACAGTTAATAAATTTTAAATTTTAAACTAATCTTAATGTCAACCATTTGTCCCTGTACTTATGTTGGCCATATGAGGCTTATATTTTTACCATCTTTTTCACATATATTTTGTTTGTTTTAAACACTTGTGTTGACATTAAAAAGATAAGTGTGCCTTCTCTTAATAATCATATTTCTGCACACTTTAGTCCTGTTTGAGGGCAGAAGGGCTTAGATATTTGTTTCCATACCCCTCTTTCAATATACCACGTGGCACTCTGACTTTTCCTGCTTGGAATAACAGACTGACCTATCTGATGTGACTTACACTTTGTCTTCCTGTCACATAGGATGTCTAAAATAAACAATATAATTCTAATTATCTATTCACGCCTATATTCTTGTGTCACATGTCTCCATTTGTCCTTTGAATGTACTGCTGGTCTGTGTATGATATACTATCCAGTTACTCTGTATTTTCACCAATAATATTGTTCATCATACTTAAAGAGAGAAAAAATATATCTCTATCAGCAAGTAAAAATGCATATGGATTTTGGCAATGTAAGAATGCTCTTCTTTGTTCAGCTATGCAAAGATGGTTATTGTATGTTAAGAAATTGTTTTTGGTTTCTCTTCTTTGTGCTTTTGTTTACTATGTGCATTGTATTGTTTCCAATGAAATCAATCCATGCAAATACTTTCTCAAGGCTAAAAAACTATTCCACATTATGAAAGCTAAATAATTATAGTGCATGTCTAGCTTAAAGGAAGGTGAATATTATAATAGAAAATGATGAATGCATAAAGGATTACTTTATTCTTCTTAGAAAGCCACACAGTTTCCCACATTAATTAGAGAACGACATTTTGAATAAGCATCAAGATGCACATATATAGCCTTATAATGATTATGTTCATTTTAAAATCAATTCTTTATTGTACAAATTGATGTAATTCTCTACATATTGAGATTCTAACTCTTATGAGTTCTTCAAGTTTAAGTAGTCAAGTTTTCCTATATTCTGCATTTAAAAACATCACATTTGATAGTTGTCCACTTTTAAGCATTATTTCAAGAGAAAGGTACGACTTGTAAAAGTCTTAAACTAGTTTTGGGCAGTGTGATTAGATATTGTTTAATTTGCTTCTACTTAAATTCTGCAAGAAGCTTTAAGGCTAAGTTTATAATAAATCTTCATAATTACCAGAATTCCAATTCTTTTATCTAAAACATACTGATGAATATGTGCATTTTGGTGCATTGGATATCAGCTTAGAATGAGAAACTGAAGAGCCAAGTCCAACTTCCAGTTAATTTGTTGCATTCACTTGCATGCAACTGCCTTTGGGAAAGTTATTAACCTCTCTTCCCTCCAGCTATGGGTTAAATAACAGGACAGATTGGGTTCTATAGCCTTGGTTGGTAACCAGTCTACTGCAGAAAGTAATGGTAATCTACTGTAGGAAAATTTTCTGTACAGTCAGTCATGTCTCTTTCGAGACATGATCACCCAAGTGTATATCATGTATGGCACTTAACTGATGAATAGTACACACACACACACACAAATTATTTATTTAATATATTTATTATCAAAAATAGGGCACATTATCTTATGACCTAAATCTGAATTTCAGCTCTTTGTTATCCAATATCCATTATCTGTGATGGAGTAAGCAGGTCTGCAGTTATAACTAAGCTTGTAACATTTGTTATAACCACTTTGCATGTAGGTTATATTAGTACATTGAAAATACTATACTACCTTTTTAGTAGTATAACAGAGATGTAAAGCAATCTCTTGAGGCCCCTGACTACTCCTTCTTGTGTTTTCATCTTTTGTCAATAAACTCTGTTATCTTCTATCCTGTAAAAATATGTTTGTATTGAATGTAAAAATTTTCTTTATTATTAATGCTAAACTTAGCTTAGTCAAACACAATGATACAATATTTCAACATTTGTCAGGGATTGAACTCACTAAACTTATGGCTTTAGTTTGTGAAATATTCTACTATAGTAGATGACCCATTAATGCTATGATATATTTAAATAGAAATTTATTTTGTGGATCTCTCGAGGTTAAAGATACATTTATCTGCAGATCATTTTCATAAAATAATAAAGATAAGTTTAGAATAATATGTACATTATAGGCCAAAAGTTTAGGGGATGGCCACCTTCAGAATTCAATTATTAAGTATCATATCTTTGATTCAATTAACTCCTACTAGTCTAGGAATCTGAAACTATTTAACATATTAGTGCAGGGTGTTGAATTTTTAGAAAAGAAGCTATTTAAAATTGTACATGTACCTGTAGGTATTTTCACTTTTAACATATAGTACAGATAGTACAGAGATCCTTTTTTTTTCTTTTTTTTTTTTTTTAAGATAAGAATTGTTTTCTCCTTTGTTACTCACTGCAAAAATTTTTGAATCTATCAGCCCTAAGATTACCATTAGCCAGCATAGTAGATTAGGCAGAAAAGACTAAAATTTTAATGAAAATTTATGCAGTAATAGGTTAATTTAATTATTGTTATTATTATCAAATATATGCTAAAACCCTTCAAGAATTTTGATTTTATTTTTGGTAATTCTTTGAAATCTAGAGGATTTTTTCCAATCTTTTGGCTTAAAGTGTATATCAATTGCAACAACCTGTGCATCACTATAAAAATTTATCATTTAAAAAAGTTTTTGTTGGTCAGTCAGATGAAGTCATTTTTATGTAATTCATAAAATAGTTTATTCTGATTTTCTCTTTCTGTCTAATGTAAATAGTACATTGATGTATCAAAATTCTGATATACAAAAGGTATATTGATACCTACCTGATTTAGTTCTATAGATCATGTGGTAAACAATCCTTTTTAGCAGTGTAAAATTGTCAGTTATAGATTTGTAATTGTAATAAACATGAAGGAAGATAATTGTATGCTGCTGCATAAAGTAGTTTGAGATTTTTAGAGTTTTAAGCCTTTTATATAAGTATATCATGGATGTGCATTGTGGTACAGTGGATATCAGCTCGGAACGAGAAACCGGGGAGCCATGTTCGAATTCCAGTTGAATCCATTGTATTCACTTACGCGCAAATAGCCTTGGGAAAGGTATTAATCCGTCTCTTCCTTCCAGTTATGGGTTAAATAGCAGGACAGATTGGGTTCTATAGCCTTGGTCGGCAACCAGTCTACCGCAGAAAGCAATGGCAACCTACTGCGGGATAATCTTCTGCTCAGTCAGTCATGTCTCTTTCGAGACATGATCGCCCAAGCGTGTATCACGTATGGCACTTAACTGACTGATATAAGTATAAATTTAAAGCAACTTACATTGGTAGTCACTAATAGTTCTTAGCAGTATTGTTAAGTAAACAGTATCCAAATATATCTCAATAAACACATGGAAACATGTGAAGTTCTATTAAAAGGAAATTACAACACACACATCAATTTGACATTTACTCTCCTTTGAAATACTTTCAGAAAACTACACGCTTTATCAAGCATTGTTTCCATTGACTGAAGCATTTATGGAACTTTTTTTTCAGGAATAACAAGCAGCTGCCTTGTTGCAATTTTTTTGGATTTCCTTGATGTCTTCAAATCTTGTTGCTTTTAAGGATTTGATTTTTGAAGAGAACAATATTACAAAGAGCAAGGTCTTAGTAATATGGTGGCTGTTGGTCTTATGGAATGTTGTTCTTGAGCAAAGACAATCAATGATCACTGATGGAGTCTCTACTGTGTGGTGAGGTGACTATACTTTATATACTTTCGTTCCAAGTACTGAACAATGGAAGTGGCCAAGATGTTATAACTTGGTATGCATGTGCAACAATTTTTAGATTCAATCTGTGCCAAGCAGATTTACTCAGTGTACTTTAGGTCTGTTACCATAGCAACAGTTGTGATACTTTTAGATCAGACCTCATCTAAACATTTTCTATAAACATAGAGAAAAATATTTACTTGTATCGATTTCTCATGGTGTTAACAATTGTACTTTTTAATTCAAAATTAATTTTTAGAGACTAAGGTATAATTGATTTGTTTTTGATAGCTTTTTCCATAGAGCTTATTTATTGCAGCAATTATCTTTTTAGCAAATGTTTAAATATTTAACACATTTCAATTCTTGGTAATTGCAATATTAAGAAAACTAATTTCATATAAAATCTTTTTAACCCTTAATTCAGTATTATAAAAGCAATAATAAAAATCGGCTTTCTAAAAGCAAATGAAATCTGGTATTAATTATATATTTACAAAAAAGTCTGACATAGATTTACAAAATCTATGAATTATAGGTTTCTTCCTATAACTCACCATCCCCAAAATAGGATGAACATCAAGCCTGATCAATACCTAGATGGGTGGCCATGTGGGAATATCAATTGTTGTAAGTTTGAATGTGTGTGTGTGGCATAAGGGATAATAACCCAGAATTGGAAATCTAAGAGCCAATTTCCAATTCCAGTCAGGTTTGTTACATTCACTTTTGTGAAAGTGTTTTTTATTCCTTAGAGAAAATATGATTCCACCTCTTTTCTCCTCCCTCAGCTATGGGTTAATTAGTAAGACTTGCATCAGTAAAATCATTATGATCTCCCACAAATTCTTAGAATCTAAAATTTTTTTTTTTTTTTAATCGTATCACCCCGAGCAAGGCAGTAACGCCACTGATATGCAGGGGGCTACATAATAGCAAAAAGATTGGAAAAGAGAAAACTGGAAACCACCTCCTAAACAGGGAACAAGGGATGAGCCTCTTACCCTGTTCAATAGACGTGGGTGGAGTGTGAACTGGGCGATAGATAGATCTATCTACTCCAATTAACTTATTTTAAATAACCTGCAAAAGGTTAAGCTGTAAAGAAAAATCAATAATAAAAATGGAATGGTAGGTATTAATGTATTAACTTGAACAGAATTATAACATATATCTTGTTATACTTAATAATTTTACAAGAGTTGACTATGACAGGAAAAACATCGCACTCTTTATTAGCTATATAAGCAGAAAAAATCACTTTGAAGACAACAGAATATCATGTAGATTTAACTTTCATTACATTATACAATGTCTAGCCTAAGATTTTTAAAATAAATTCTCTGGCTTGAACAGATTTTGCATATATCAATGATTCCAAATATAATAGCTTACATAAAGCAAAATACACATAATAGTTTCTTTCTATTCATTCTTTGAAAATTAATTAAATTTATATAACCAGCAGAGACCATTGAAGGAAACAAAAGTTTCTCTCTTTGAGCAAAATAAGTGAATAAATAAGTTGGATAAGCCAGTTAATGTTCTGATCTTGTAAAAAGAAAGACAAATGGAAGTATAAAAATCATCATCATAGTATGAGGTACTGCTGTCTTTTTGCTTTGAGGTCTTACCATGACCAGTAGAGTTTCTGCTTGCTTATCTTTTTAGTATTAGGCACCTGTTACAATTCTGAACATTGTAGATTTCTCCAGCTTACAATTAACTGAGTGAAATTAATTCCTATACCTGTAGGTAACTTCATTATTTTTTCTTTTGGTTGGCATTAGCAGGTGGTCTAATTTTGAGTTCTTAATTTGTTGTGTTGGTTGGGTTATACTTTCATACACTGCCTCTCATTTAATTTTTTCTTTTTCTAGCCATTCTCTGTAAACCTTAGAGATGGTTGTGCATGAAGATTTAAGTCTGACATCAAAAACCATGCTGCATTCAAAGTCACTTAACTAAGTTTTTTTCCTTACTTAATACATGAAATGAAATTCATCTGATCATAATTACTATGTTTAAATGTCGATAACCATTAAATTACTGTCATGTTATTGGCTGATTAGAAATTTGAATGAAATGTACTTTAAGTGGCCAGTGAGTATATATTTGTAGAACTTTGGAGTAAGCACTCATATGTAATGAAAAATTAATTTAAAATAAATGTTTTGATAATTTATAAGATGGATCCAGTGAAATTTAAATTGGTGATTGATTTTAAAGATCAATATTCTTAATCTCTGAGTAAGCATAGAAAGTAATTGATAATAAACCTATTAGCAAACATAATTTTAAGTAAAAGTTTTTGTAGATGAGAAGTGATAAAAAAGAAAGCTTTTAATATAATTTTTGATCAAAGAAAATTACTTTTGAATATAGTGTTATTTAGATAAGAAAAGGTTAGTCATTTTTAATATATTAAAAAGCTGATTTTCTTGATATAGAAAAAAAAAACATAAGTTGGCTTTGCAACTCCAAGAAAAATCTAATTACTTCTAGATGGATCATTTAGGTAATTATAAAAAAAACAAAATCAAACATTTTTTTGTTTTAAGTGGAAATTTTAGCAATTGAAACCATATGGGTATTTTATTTTAATTCTGGAGTAATGTTAGTATATTTACAATTTTTATGATTTCTTCACAAATATTTTAGAACTGCAGAAAAATGAAGAATTCAGTTTAATATGAGTATTTTTACAATATAAATGAACATTTAAAATTACATGGGATTATGTATGCTTAAAATTGAAAAGTTAAAAGCATGCTAAAAATTTGAGCTTACTCATGAGAGTGGCTTAGTAGAGCATAATCCCAAAAAGGGTAGCAAAAAAAAAACATTGTGTTTGAAGCAAAAGGCAGAGTACTTCAAACTTAATGGCTTTTTTGCTTCAAACTCAAAAGCTTTTCAGTTTGAAGAAAATCTTAAAACTTAGTTACTTGAGAAAATACCTTGCTAGCTATTACTCTATAGCACTTAATCATTAAGTTTATCTTCATGAGAGCTTTTTATCTGAAAGCTTTTTTAAAAAAAAACAAAAAACAAACTTGAAACGGTAGTTTGAATAAATGTTCTAGCATATATTTATTCTTTAATATCTTATTTAACTTTTGCTGGATAAAAAGAAAAAATAATATTAGTACATAAATATATTTACATTGAATACTCCAAATCTTTAGGCTGCAAAAGCAGGACAGGAAGTGTCGCAGAATAATATATATTGCAAATACACTGAATTACCCTGTTAAATAAATAGGTATAGTGTGTGTTTGGTAAGGGGCATGGTCGGAAAGTGTGTAATACAAGAAAAAAAAATAAAAGCAGGTAGAAATAGAGGAATCAACTTGAAAAGAATAATTCTAACATTCCAATAAAGATGAGTCAGGAAAGCCTCAATATGTGGTTATACAGTGGGATTGATATCTAAAACGATGATGGGTGTAAAATATCTCCTTTATGGACAACAAGCAAGCAAGCAAGCCTAGTATTATTGGCATATGGAGGAAGACATAAATCAGAATAAAGACTGAAAATTCCACAAGAGCATATGGTGAGGAGATAAGGCCTAATGCAAAATTAACTTTTTAGGGGTGGAGAGCAGGTATCAATTTTTTTCGTCCTCCCAAAAAAGAATAACAGTGAAAATGAATAAATTTATAAAGATTCATATAGTGCAATTCAAAGAATTAAGCAAATACATTTTTATAATCATCATTTGCAATTGTAAAAAATAGGGAAAGAATTTGTATTTCTAAAGTCTCTTGATTGTGCCTATAATTATAAACTTGAAAAATTATTGATGTGAATTGAAAATCACTGAAGTTATTTTTTGGCTTCTCTGATTAAACTTGTCCATCCTTGTCAAATTGAAAAAAAAAAAAAAACTTATTTCATAGGATCACTTTTTAAGCTACAAAGTAATGTGATGCACAACTAGTGTATGAGAGATCAATAATTAATATAATTGACATATAGCTGATTTTTTATCTAAAATTTTCAATATATAATATTTGTTGTATGTAATTAATATTCACTACCAAATTAAGTGTATTAGCAAGTAAGATGCTATAAAGAAAATAAATATTATGTTGAGTTATATGTAATTACTGTTTTTTGGGAACCAATTGTACTGATGAAATAATCTTACATGGTAGTTAACAGTAAATTTGGAATACACTAACATATCTAAGTTTTTGTATGACAATTTCAGTGAATATAAAGGATTCAAGAAAAAGATGTCCCTTATAGAATTGCATGGTCGTAATCAGTCTGTTAATTGCCATACATAATACACATTTGGCTGATCATGTCTCTTTTGATTGATGACTGACTAGGCGAGAAGATATTCTTGCAGTAGGTTGCCATTTCTTTCTGCAGTAGACTGGCTGCAAACCAAGGCTATAAAAGCCAATCTGTGCTGCTATTCAACCCATAGCTGGAGGGAGAAGAGATGGATTCATACTTTTCCCAGGGGTATTTGCATGTAAGTGAATACAATGAATTCAACTGGAATTCAAACTCAGCTCTTCAGTTTCCCATTTTGAGCTGATATCCATTACATCACAACAGCAAGAGTTATTCAGGAAATATTTTTGTACTTGGTTGATTTGTTCTGCCCCAGCAGTAATGCTCACCTGACTTTGCACCAACCAGTTATTACCTCCTTTGACTGTTATGAAATGTTTTGATGGGAATAAAATTTTCACAAATGAAAATTAGATTTAAGTGTTGAAAATGTTTTGGCATAAAAACCTGCAAAATTTTACTAAAAAGCTATTGAAAAGCTACCTAATAAATAGTAACAAGTCATTGCAAATAGTGGTGAATATATAATTGAATTGAATATTTTTTGAAGAATAAAGTTGATTAAACAAAATGAAGTTTATAACTCACCCTAATATTTGTGTAAAATAAATTCATTTTTTATCATTACTCTATGGACTGACACTAAATTAATCAATGTACTTGTCATAACTTTTTAGAATCCTTTCTAATTTTAATGATTATAAAGCTTCATAAAATTGGCTTTCAAAATGACTATTTTCAAAATGATCAACTTTAAAGATCTGTTACAAGCAAGCACAGAGTTGGCAATGGGTAAAAAAAAATAGAGAACAAAGAATATCTTAATGGCAGATGCCTATTGTCTGAAGAATGTGAAAATAACTTCTTGCTTATGTAAAGAAAATATCTGACAGAGTAAGGAAAGAGAAAAAATATTAATAAAACCATTGGAAAGGAAAAATTATAGATTTGTAATATAATAGTCATGCAATACAAACTCTCTTGGTTCTAATGGCCCTTATTTTGAATTGGTATCTCAATTAAAACATGCTGTGTCTCTTGCAAGTGTTTGCAGGTAAAAAAAAATGTATAAGGAAAAAGGAATAAAGAACATTTTAAATATACTGGCAATGGCTCTAAAGAAAACATAATTGACACTGATTGAATAAGTCCATTTCCTTATACTAGTTGATTCAGTCAGTCAGTTAAGTGCCATGCGCAATACACGCTTGGGCGATCATGTCTCAAAAGAGACATGACTGACTGGGCAGAAGATTATCCCGCAGTAGGTTGCCATTGCTTTCTGTGGTAGACTGGTTGCCGACCAAGGCTATAGAATCCAATCTGTCCTATTATTTAACCCATAACTGGAAGGAAGAGACGGATTAATACCTTTCCCAAGGGTATTTGCACGTAAGTGAATGCAATGAATTCAGCTGGAATTCGAACTGATTTCCCTGATTTCTCGTTCCGAGCCGATATCCACTGTACCACAACGCACATCCGCTAGTTGATTACATACACTTTTTTTTTTTTTTCAGGTATATTAATTTGGTAATACCAATATTCTTATAAACTTAGAGTATATATAGTGTTTGCTATTTTCCTCCAAAGCAAATTGACTTAGTTGTCACAAACTATATCCATGATAATTAGAAATGGTTTGCATGTAGCTAATTGGTTATAGCATTCATAGCAATTTGAGTATTCCTATTTACACTATATTTTAAATTAGTTTCCACATTTTTTTCTGTCCTGGTCATGTTAAACTGTATCCGGCAACAAAGCCTCTGATTTGGAAGTTTTTCAGAAGTGTGGAACCATATCTTAACCACATCTGCTATTCCCAGGTCCACTCTGACATGACCTCCTCTATATTAACCATGGTTAATATAGGAGGTTGTGACTCTGACCTCGGACAGTATCTATGGGCAAATAGTTACCCAACCTCCTAAACTGGAGTCAATACACTATGAAAGCATGAAAGTAGATTATTATAGTAAAAATATCATCAATACATTTAAAAAAAATTATCAGCAATATATGACAAAAACACTCTTTACAATAATACATCAATAAAACTTGATCTACAAAAAATACATATTATATTCATACAAAACTATTGTAAAAATCTTCTCAGCATTAAATATAAATAACCCATTGAGGTTGATATACTATAAAAGAAACCTCATCTTTGTTGTTATAATATTTTACCCATTGTGCCCTCCAGCCTTCCTCACGAATCAATGCTCTAATTCACTATGGGACAGTAGCTTTATGGATTAAAGTGTTTGTAAATTTGGTGGTATGATAATTTTATTGTGAATTCAATCCCTGGACTGGGCAGTGTTTTTGTTTTCAGTGAAACGAGCAAGCAGTAATAACTGAATAGTACTAAAAATGAAAAATATATATAATAGACAATCTCTAGACATGGGAAGTGGAACAAGAACAGTCTACCTTCGTAGATTAAATAAGTTTCAGTTCAGAATTCCTTGTAGGTTGCCCAGGTTGATATACACCTGAGGTAGGCTGGAGGGGACAGCAGCTGAAATGTTGTGATAACAACAACAATGATGAAGGCAATAGTTTGAATACAAGTAGTGTAAATAATGATAGCTCTTCATTCCAGAAATTCAGACAGAAATTGAGTATTCCTATTGGGCAACTTCGTTTATAGAAAAATTCTTACTAAACTCTTCTGTTTTATTGTAATTCTAATTCTTTTGAGATTCAAAAAATCTTTATGTATACTGTTCAGTAACAAAAAGACAAAACCTTTTAACATGGTTTGAATGTACATGCTACAATCAGAATTTACCTATAAACATTTTTATTTTTATCACTACCCAAAAATTGGAAGCACTGTAATGACCAAAATGATAAAGTTGGGCTCAGAATATAAGTAAGATGATGTTGAGAATAATTTTGAAAGGGGATATTATTAAAAGGGTAAATTACATATGACTTAGTTAATTTTAATGTTTGAAGTCAAAGGAAATTCAAATAAGGTTAGTCAAGTTGCCCAGTAGATTTACAACAGCATTTCATCTTAAGTGTCTTCATTCAAGTTTTGCTTTAATTAATGCCTATGGGCTTCTATTGAATTTTAAAGTTTAAGTTTGTCTGTATTTTTATTTGGTTTAGTAGATGTGTTCTCATGTAAAATTCACTCCTTTTTTGGGACTTGACTTAGTTCACATTTTAAAATTCTTTCTTTTTAATATTATTTCAGCTCTCTTTCATGAAAAATGCTTTTGTTCTTATATAAAAAGAAATGACGTTAAGAGAAGTGATTTGAAGAAAAAATAGTCTTCTTTGAAAAATAACAATATTAAAAAGGATGTAACGATTATGAATAATACCAACAGAGAAATTTAATTAAAACTAAAGAAATTAAAATTGTAGCATCTAGTGATTTTGGACTTTAAAATTATTGGACATGTACAAATCTTTGTATACCTCACAGTTTTTACAGGATATTAAATATTAGCTGAGGGAATTTATTGCAAAACTTTAAACATTTGTACCATCTTTCTATTTAGCAAAAAGCAATTGTAATTACATGGAAAAATGCATGCATGAAAAGTAATATTCTTAAGATTATATTAAACCTGGAAAAGAACAGGAAAAGTTATTAAACCTGGAAAAGTAAAGGACAAGTTATTCTAATGAAGTAAAGAATAAGAAATTTCTTACTTAGAATATTGCAGTTAAAAATAAAACTTGAATGCAATATTTTAAGTAAGAAATTTCTTATTTTTTACTTCACTAGAATATCTTGTCCTTTACTTTTCCAGGTTTAATAACTTGTCCTGTTCATTTCCTGGTTTAATATAATCTTAAGAGTATTAATTTTCATGCACACATTTTTCTATGTAATCCATGATTTTTCTAGACATTGCTATTAATTTAATATAGATTTAATGCTGAAAACTGCATTCAAAAATATTTAAAAAAAAATTAAAATGCAATTGATTAAAAAAAACAATAAAGAATTGATTATTTATAATGAATTCTGATAAAATAAAAAGTGATAAGCAAAGTTTTAAAAAAATATAAATCATCAGAATTTAAATGTTGAAAACTGCATACAAAAATATTAAACAGAAAATAAGTTATAAAGAAGATTTATTAGTAGTAGTATTAGTCACTCACTTATGTAGTTAGTCTCCCTTTTTAGACTTCATATATTATGATGTAACTTTTTTTTCTACTGAACCAAAATTAATTTTTTTTTTTTTCAAAATGTAGCTAAGGATGTGTCCTATCTGACTGAAATTTTGTTAAGAACTGAATCAGTGGTGAAGCTTGAAAGCTTCTTAGATTCACTCAATGCTGGATGTAAGAATATGTTTAACCATTGCTATGGTTGAATGATTGTTATATAAGAGAAAACTGTTAACATTAAATCAATCTCATTAGAACTTGAATCTGTTGAAAAGTTGTAATAAATATTAAAATGCATCTCTAATATAATATGAAAATGACTAAAAATACTTGTTTAAATTCTTTTTGAACATGACTTAAATGTGAATTGCTGAGTTTAAAGGGCAGTGTTTGAAGACTTTAATTAATACATGCAAGTTTTCAGAATGGCTTAAGTAACATATATTTCTGTTTGTAGGATCATTCTATTCTTAGATTTGTATTTCTTTTTAGGAACCAAACCAACTCTTTGATCCCAATATAACTTAATATGGTTTCATAAGCACCTGAATTTGAATTAAAGTTTATAAGTAAAACAGACACAGTCAATCAGTAGAATTTATTTTATATATCTGTATGTTGTCCTTGACTTTCAGTCCTGTCTTATTTTATGACTTTTTTTTTTTTCACTGTAGAATATCTAGTTCAGAAGATCTTTTGAAGCAATCTGGATCATGCTACATTTCTTGTTTTGTATAGTGTTTTGAGTTGCTGGAACATTTTAAATCAAGAATACTTTCAATAGATATTTTGTCTTTATTGCTAAAATATATATTACTTTTTTATTGAATTGCAGCAGATCTTTCTTGTATATCGTCTCAAGTTATCTTTTCTCTAGAACAGTTATACACATAGCAAACATTCGTAATTCATCTTTCTTCCATAACAAATAAATAATTAGTATCAACCATAACATTCAGTTTGTTGGGGGAAGATTAATATGATGAAATTTTGCTATGAGATTTCATTTTATTCTGTACACATCTATTTAAGTCTTTTGTCTATGAAACAGGTATGACACAAAGATCTATTTGAACTACTAGGAAAACTTGATTTAATCAGGAAAGATATTAAAGTAATCTGGAACATTACCCAGGAAGAAACCACCTGCATATGAGTAGAAAATAAATGGAACAAGTGCATAGAAATTGATAGGGGCATAAAAAAAGGTTGTATTTGACATTGGATTTATTCAACATATACAGCTAAGTAATCCGAGATTTGCAGATGACACTGTGTTGATGGTAGACAGTCAAAGGAAACTGAAAGAACACCTTGACAAGGTAGTAAAGGAGACCAAGAAGAAAGGTTTAATCATTTATTGTAATGCAGAATGTATAGTCATTAACAAGACAGCCCGAGATGTGAGCTATAAAGAATTCATAGCTCACATAGCTTGCTTCAGAAACAATCAAGCACAGAAATTCAACTATCTAGGAAGTATTATAACAAAGGATGGAAATTGTGACACTGAAATCTGAAGTTGCATTGGAAGGGTCAAAGCTGCCTTTTAAAAGCTAAAATATTAAGAGACAGTAAAAACTTCACAAGAAACAAAGAAAAAAGTGCTGAACTTCTATGTAATATAAATCCTTCTATTTGACTGTAGATGCAGAACAATTTCATTACAGTTGAAACTTGAGGCAACTGAAATGTGATTGAACAGAAAGATGCTGTTGTAACCTAATAAGCATGAGTTATAACCCAAATGGAAGTTTGAAATAAATAGTAATATCTATAATATCATCAAATACAAGCAAGCTGTATAAAGTAATTAACCACTGCTAGTAGAGAACTGCTAAACAGCAAGGAAATACCACTCTCTCAATAGTTCAATGTATTATATAAGGATTGCGACATACTTAATACTGTTCATAGGTACATACATAACAGATGATGAAAATACCATGGCAACATATGACCAACAAGAAAGTTTTAAAGAAAATAAGAACAAAAAAGACCATTGTGCTTAGAATCAGAAAGTTTAAACTTTCAGGACACATAATCATGGAAGAGATCACAGAAAATTTGATTATCACAGAACCTATTGAAGGCAGGATGAGACAAGTAGGTTACATTGAATAACCTACCTAACTTGGGTAAATGGATGGTAAATCAGTGATTAGAAGGGATAGTAAAGTGACATCTGTGAAGAATAGGAAGTTGTGGAGAGTCATTATTGCTTGTGTCTTGAAGAGATATTCCACTTGAAAAGTTTGTTTTGTGTAAGTACATAATGTTGGCTGTTTTGTACTTGTGTATTGCTTAATATTGCATTTTATACTTAGATGTTCCTGACATTATTAGGTTATTCACTAATTAATAAAGTCATTGCACAGGGTGCGATGGGTAAATTATCACCATTTTATATTTGTAATTTTGTGCATTCATGCTATTTTTAATTTTGTTGACTGCACAGTATAGTAGGGTCAGTTGGGCACTGTCTGTGAGAAAAAGAGCATCATGACACAATTCAGTCTTCCAGAAATGTGCAAACAGCAAGCTGTACTGCTTGATATTCATATTAGAAGCTACAGTACAAACATTTCAGAGTCCTCAGAGAACAGTGCAGAGTATTCAGAAAGAGTTGGATAAGTAATTATGAGGGTATGGCAGCTTGTAAAACTTACTTTGATCATTCTGGCTGATGGTCATATATGTTGGCTTGGGAAAGAAGATATTTGAATATAAAAATGAGGAAATGATTATGAGCCTGGTAACTGGATTAAATAGTTATGTATTTTCTACCAGTGGTTAGTGTTTACATCCAGGAAAGCTGATTTTTAAGGCAAGCATTTTCTCTTCATTGACATTGATGTTCCTGTCCTTTCTGTTTGGCACTGTGTTAAATTGAGTAAATATTATAAGGGAAACAAGGAAGAAATGAAGAGTGTAGAAAAACTTCTTTTCAAATACCATTTCATTTTATGTAATTTATGTACTAAAAAAGGAGCTAATATAAGAAAAAAAATGCCAATATGAGTTTCGTATAGCTTTCCTATTATAACTTTAAGGCAAACAAAATACAAAAATCTGAGAATATATTTTGAAATTTAAAAATTATTCTGGAAAATTTTGTATTCATTTTTATATCATAGATGATTCAATTTTGCCATATTCTGCACAAGAAAAAAATTAGAATTAGACACTAGAAATGAGATGAGAATAATGTTTTCATTGTAAAGCTATTTTTTGAAACCAATAGAATTACTTTATTAAACATGAAAAAAAAGAAAAAAAAACTTGTGAATTTTTACAATTTAAAACAGATTTTTAAAAAATTCTATGAGTTTGTCCCCCAAAAAGAGATGCATTTTTAGTCTATAGCTAAATAATAAAGCAAAAATACAAAAACCCAGATTAATAGAAATTTTCAAGACCAATGCCCTATACTTGGTGTATTTGTTCCTTTCTCAAGTTTTTAAGCTCAACAAAGGTTAGTTTCAGAGATAGGTATTATTTATTGAATAAGACTTTATATATATATATATATATATATATATATATATATAAATATTTCAATAGTTAAACATTTTTTAGATACAATTAAAAAATTTTCTATAAAACAAAATTTATAAGTATTATTAAAGATAGGTTTACGTTTACAAATATTTAAAACAATCTGTTGCTTTCTACGTCACGTGATGTAAACAATCTCTTGGACGAACGCTCTCGCAAAAATGTTTCTAATTTAAATTTTAAAAGCATTTGTTTCTGATGAAAGGGTGAGGACAGTCTGAAATATCAAATATAATAATAGAAATAAATAAATACTGTCAGAAAAAAACATTTTTAAACTTACAACTTTTTAGTAGTTTTTCCTATATATATATATATATATATATATATATATATATATATATATATATATAATGCAAATAAGCAGACACATGGAGCTACTGGGGTTGAAACCCAGCTAACTTGGTGCAACTGCTCATTTGCTAAGTATATTTTGCTCCACTTGCTGAATTTTGTATCAAGCACTTTCTTATTATATCATACCTTGGGAGCAGTTGTTTTCTGCTTCCCTCTGTTTTGCTCTTATATATATTGTTATATGATATATTTTAGTTACTAGATATTTCCCTTGATATTTATTTTTGCTTTGGGTTGAAAACTCACTGGATAATTACTCTAAGAAAATTAAGAGGTTTCCATCTAATCTCACAAATATAATGCAGTAATTACTGTTTTCAATATTAAGAATGAAATTTGAAATGAGGATGCAGAAAATATGGCCTGCAGGTTTTTGAGCCATTCTATCTATTTTGCCAGACTATTTAAATCTTAATAGCTTTCTTTCAAAAAGTTTCTTTGCATTAATGAGAATTTAAAGTCATTTTTGCTTTACATAAGAAAAAAAAGATGCAAGATTTTCTTTTAATCCTGATAACAAATAAATATAGAAAGCAATTATTGTTCCTCATGGATCTTTAAATGATAAAATTGAAGATTTATTCCCTGTGGAGGTTAATATTTTTTTTCTTTCCTACAGATTTGAGAATGAACACTAAAATGTTCTCATGTTTAACTTTCTCTGCGGAAATAAATACTGTCCAAACATTCTTATCATACACTCACAGAGCTAAATGAACATAGTACACATTAAAAGTCCAGGCAGTGGAATATGTTCACTTCATTTTGATGTAAATATTTCATGTGAGAATGAAAAGGTACAAAACAGTAGCTTAATAGAAGTATTAATGCTTTTATTATAAATGTATATGTGTTTACATATGTTTTTTTTTTTGTATCAGCTGTTTTTTACAATTCACTGCAGGGTCCAGGCTTTCTGCAATATCTGAAAGACAATATGCCTTACTCTGCTATCCTGGTCTATATGTTTGGGAAGGTTTAGAATTCTAAGTTCTTCTCCTAGATTGGTTGCTATTTCCAGGCTAGAGTGTCCTGTTGGTTTTATTATTCTACTCTTAGCTAGCAGAAGATAAGATTTGCATTAATATCCTTTTTAAGGTAAGAGCAACAACTTTGGCCAAAATTTGAACTCTGCATGTTGATTCCATTTTTGATGTCAATTAATGCTATGTCACCTGTGCATGTAGGCGTGCTCACATACACACACATTCATGTTGTCAAAAAAATAGCAATATTTAAGTAATTTTTAAAAATTCTATTACACTGATAAAATATTAAAGATATTTTTGTTCTGCATTTTCTTGTTCGATGCTTCCTGAGCCTTAAGCTAAAAAACATTCTACTGAATAATTTTGATTTCAACATCATCAGGAGAATAAGTTCTATATCATAAGTCTACTACTATGTAGAAGTTGTATGTAGTGAACACTTATGGTGTCGTAGAAAAGTGTTATGTAACAATGAAAATGTACATTGCATATATATATATGAGATTATACCAGGAGGAAAAATTAGCTATTATGTTGTTCCCAGACAAAAATAAATTGCTAAATGAAAGAACAGAAATTATGTTCAAGTGTAACCATACTAATAAATACCTACTAGGATTATAAAATCATGGATAAAAGTGTTTTAAGACCTTTAAGTAACGTCTCCTAATTTTGAAAATTGCACTTTCATAAAAGATCCTTGTTATGTGAGCATTTAAAAAACAGTAAAATCAGTTATTGTAAATCGCCTGAAGACACCGAAAGGTAGAAACCTAGGTCATGTGCAAAATAACTTGTTTTTAAATGAAATATATATATATATATATATATATATATATATATATATATATATAACATTACAAAGTCAGTCTAAATAATGACACAAGAGAGAAAATATCTTAGATAGAAAATACTTGTGTGTGCCGTTATCAGATCTTGCCAAAATGATAAACTATACCCGAGATTTTTCCAAATATCTTTTTTTCCAAACTAACATATTTTCTTTATTTTTATTTTTATTTTTTAACCATATCATCTCAAGCAAGGCAGTACTGCCACTTGTGTGCAGGGGATTACATAAGAGGAGAGTGAAAAAAAGAGGGACTGGTTACAGTGGGTGTCAGATAATGGGCAAGAGAAGGATGGGAATGCTGGTGTGAAGAGAGTTGTGTGAGAGTAGAGTAAAAAAGGTGGTGTTGGGGAATGGATAAGAGATGGCGATTGACATTGTATTTAAACTCTTGGAGATTGTAGCTATCAAGGAAGCAAGTATATGGAAGGAAGTTCCACTGGTGGGAAGTGTGAGAAAAAAAAGCTGATAGAGTAGAAGTGACAGCTGTATTTGGTTGTTTTGACTGCAAAAAGGTGGGACCTTGTTGCCAGTCTGGTTGCTTGAGTAAATTCTTGTAGAGGGGGCAGCAGGGAGCTAAGCTTGTTGAAACAGAAGCCAAGATATATTTGTGAAAGGGACAGAGGGAAGCCACATCTCATCTGTAAGAAAGTGGCTGTCAGGTTGAGATTGATTACATTGCAGATTCTTTTCTGGAGCCTGTCGAGAACCCTGAGATGAAATAGCAGGGGTGCATGACCAGATATGACAACAGTATTCAATGCACTGGCAGATGGTTGATTTGTATATGTGCAAGATGAACTTAAGCTAGGAAAAACTTCCTGACCCAATCTTCCCAGGTGTTGATGAGTGAGTGAGGCCAAGGAAGCACAGTATATTGCTTTTGGGAAAACTAGCTAGATCCATGTTAATGGGGAGCAGGAGGGACTGTCTGTGGTGGTTGATGGAAAGCAGTTTTGTTTTGGAAGCATTAAAGTTTACAAGCTATTTTTTACCCCAGTCCACCACAAATTGGATGTCCTTCTCAAGATCAGCAGTGAGGTTTTCTTTTGTCCACCTTCGCATATTTCTGACAGAGGCAAGAGTAAATGGTGGTGTCCTCAGTGTAAATGCCAACTTAATATTTGATCACATCAGTGAGATTGTTGAAGATCAGAGAGTCTAGCCTAAGATGGAGCTCTGGGGGACACCTGATAGGATCTGGAGGCATGCCAGTTCAAGACAACCTTCATTATGTGGTTTGATAGGAACAATTGAATCAAACTATGCAAGCATTCAGTGATACCATAACCCTGTAGCTTGTGCAGAAGGCCATCATGCCAGACCCTATCAAGTACTTTAGAGATATCCAGGGCAACACCTTGAGCTTTGCCATTCTTCTATGAGGTTTAGGTTAGAACTTCCTGACTGGAATGAAAGCATTGGGCACAATCCTCAATGGGAAGGCTAAACACTTTTTCCCAAGGGATGTCACATAGAAAATCGCAGAACAAATCTTGGTCTGCTTTGGTAGCAGTAAGAAATTCTCTTGGTAGGAAGTTCCTGTGGGAGTGGAGAGAAATATTAATGGAAACAACAGCAAGTGGGAATTGTGTCAGTGCTCAATTTCTAACAGATCGTGCTCAACTGACCTTAATTATATTGCAGTCAACAAAATCAAAAACTAGCAATGTGCATGTGCAAAATTAGAAATATAAAATAGTGGCAATTTACCCATTGAAGCCTGTCCATGAATACATGCTGCAAAATAAAATCCATACATTTGCTTTAATAAGGTTCATTAGAGGATGGAACATGTTGGTAAAGAAGTTTTGTTTTATTTGTAAATAACATTTTTTGATTACATATCCATTAACATATTGTCATGTTGGGATAAAGTGTCACTGCCAACATTTGGTTCTGAACACAGTCAACATCATTCCCAAGTAATTAGTGGTACTGTACTGCTGGGATCATGTGTCACGTTGAATAAATATACATTCATATGGGTATAGAGTGATCAGAGAATGTAGAGTTCAAGGAGAATAAGTGTCTAACACAGTATTGTTCGAAGACATAATTATACTTGTATCTGTGACTTTACAAAAGTAGAAGTTATAAAACTAATGTTGTGTTTCATTGAGCTTAACAAGGTTACAAAGCGAACTAACAGCTTGATTTTGTTAACCCTAGCAAGGTTACAAAACATGCTGTTTTACCCATAGAGCAATTTTTCAAAATCAGGAGTTGTTATCCTTGGATGTTCCTGAGCTGTACATTTATTTTTCACGTTTAAGATGAATGTAGCAGTGTGCTGACAATTTTAAATTATTTAATTCCTTTTCCTTTACATTCAAGTTTTTTAATTCTATGATTTTCAGCTTCTACTCCATACATAGATTGTAATTTCTTCCTATGGTTTTTTCTTTTTTGTTATATTCCATTCTATTATTGATGTTTCTCCTTTCATGTCAAAGTTCTTTCAAAATATTTAATACATTATATATATATATATATATATATATATATGCATGTGGGGGAGTTCTGGAACATACTAAACACACAGAATGGACAATTTTCAAAGAAAACTAATTCCCTTCATCTTAACGTCACGTGACTTTGCAATTACACATGAAGAAATTCTAAAAACTGAAATATTCCGTTAATTTTTTGAAATGATTTGTGAGCGTATTTGTGGTTACCAACACTAATTTTGTTTATAGATACGTAATTAGAATAAAGCTCATTTCGTCTTTCTGCCTTGAAAAAGTCCATCACGGACGAAACGCGTAGGCGATTTAAAATACAGTTTTCCTCTTGTCTTTATTTTAGTTACCCATATATATATATATATATATATATATATATATAAAGCCATAACAACATATTAATTGATGATGAATAGAAATGTAACAAAATGCAACTTAATTTAAAAAGGAAAACCCACTTGATGAAATTTATTTGTTAAAAAGTGTGGAATATGAGGCCGCAATTTCAAATAAAGATAAAATTAATTACTACATTGGAGCAGCGCAAGATGAGTGAAAGAGACAATACTATAGCTGCAGAATGAGTTGAAATAATAATGAAAATAGGGGCAGTGCATCCCTGTCTATATATCTGGAAAATTGTGGAAGATGGTTAATGTAGCCACCAATATAAAATGGAGAATAATAACTAAAGGTGGGACTTTTGCCTCACAGTGAAACTGATGAACTTGCAAAGACTGAATAACAACTTGTTACATGAAAGAAACCAATTGATGGTATGCTGCAAGTGCAGGAAAATTTATCTAAATGATATACATCTATTTTGGATCATCTGAATCAACCTACAAGAAAGAAAAGGGCAAGGATGGATTTTATATATAAAAATATAAAATATTTTAAATTTTGTATTTTTCATGACTAAATTTTTCTTAGTATGTATGAGTTCTTACAGTCCTTGTTTGTAGTTGTTAAGATTCTTTCAATGTGTATGTGAGCAAAAAAAAAAAAATAAGAGACAAGGGAGAAAGTGAGGAAGAAAATATATGTGACATGTGGCTTGTTGAAGAAGACTAGCTAATAAGTAAGGGAATTTTCTTTTAAGTCATGATGAACTGATGTAGGGTTTTTTTTTTCTTGCTTGTCTGGTTTAGAAACTTGGATCTTGAAGCATGGTTTTATTGTCAGCAGGAAAATGTTAAATATTTATTTTCAAAGGAGTAATTTATGACTTGGAAAGATGTGTGACTCCTCTGGCTTAGAAACAATTTTTTGTCATTTGGTGTTTGACTGTCTTTCTGTTTATTTTCATCTTTGCTTCACGCATACAGGGTAACTGCATAAATCCAGAGACTAATGGAATATGGACGATATGAAGTGGCACCTAACTGATACAGTTCTATTGATCAATTCCACCTGAAGATTGCTTCTGGTTATAAATCTATGAGTCATGGTATATAGAAGCATAAATCATTATATATATATATATATATATATATATATAATGTCTTATAAAATATTTGAATGATCATACTTTTTTATTTTTGATTCTTAACCTCACTTATGTTATTTCTGTTAAAACCTCATTGAGAATTGATAAACTTGCATTTGTCTAATATCTTTTTATTGAAATCTGGAAAATGTTTTGCTTCTTTTAAACTTTAAAGCTGATAAAAGTGCCACAAGAAGTTAATACAGTGGAAAGAAAACTTATAAGTCAGTTATGTTATATTAAACATTTCAATGTTATATTTATGCTGAAAATTGCAAAAATCACTTTTAATTGATGATTTTTATTATGAAGATGCTGTTTTAAAGAGTAAATGATAATTGTTTTTTTTAACAAACAATTTTTGTATTCTCACTGCAAAATCTTGGAAAGGAAATAGTTGTAATATCCTATGAATTTTCTGCCTGTTATATGAAACCAAACTTTATGCAAAGAATGATTGTCAAATTATAAAACTTTGTCAAAATATTTTTTTAATTGTCCACTGTCACTTTAATAAACATCATAAATATCTTTCTATAATGAATAATTTTTTTTTTTACTATATGTTAAGTGCTATAATAGCATAGTTCATTTTACTTAGCTAAAAATCCCTTGGGATCTTGTTAGAAATACAATTATCCCAGAATCAATTAAAGATATTTTAATTTTGAATTAAAGAGGAACATTTCAAGAAAAGAAAATCTTGTGTGCATGTCTTTATTAATTTTTGAGATGCTAGGATACTGTCCAAAACTTAATAGTAGGTTGTACTGCAATTAAGTTATTTTTTTCTTTTGTTTTTTAACTCTTTGAAAAAACTTTTTTTGCAATCCTGGGTATTGTTGATTTGTTTAACAGCACATCAACTTCTTATGGATCATTTAATGCCAAAATTGAATTTTCTTTAGAGTTTTGAAATAATAAAAGTATGTTATTCTGCTTTCACAATTGAATACTTAGTAGATGATACTCAGCTTTTGGGCATATACATATTTGTATGGACATGATTACTAGAGGTAGTGTGATATGTGTGTTTTATGTTGCAGTTTTGTTGAAGCTATATTTTAGACTACAGTTTGATTTTTTTTTTTTTTTTTTTTTTTTTTTTAATATATCATCCTGAGCAAGGCAGTAACACCACTAATGTGCAGGGGGCTACGTAAGAGTGAAAAGATTGGAAAAGAGACAGCCTGAAACCACATCCTAAACAGGGAACAAGGGATGAGCCTCTTCACTGTTCAATAGACATGAGTGGAGTGTGAACTGGGCGACAGTTTAGTCTATCTACTCCAATTGAAAAAGAAAAAGAAGTGAAAAGATTGGAAAAGAGAAAGCCGGAAACCATATCCTAAACAGGGAACAAGGGATGAGCCTCTTCACCTGTTCAATAGACGAGGGTGGAGTGTGAACCGGGCGATAGTTTAATCTATCTACTCCAATAATATTGTAGAATATTACATGGATTAATGTCATGAAAGTTTTTTCATGTTTTTTGTTTAGTGGTATATGAACCGCTATAGGTTCTTTAATGCCAAAATGTAAATAATTGAATGTAATCACATGCTTTCAATTAAAGATAAAATGTAAATTTGGTCTTTTTTTTTTTTTTTTTTTTTTTTTTAAATAAAAAAATGTATTGTTGATATTTTGTTTGGGGGTTCACTGTTTGTTCATAGCTGGGACCCTAAACGGTTCTCTCACCCTGGGTTAGGGTGAATCTGAGAACAACAAAAAAAATTCCACACTCCTCAAAACCTCCAATCTCCCAACCAGAGGCCTTGTTGCTTGAGGGTATTGTTTTGTTTTGCATATATGTATTTGAGTTAAGCAGGTGTAGACTTGTAAAATCTTCATCAAAAGAAAGGCATAATTTATTATCTACTTATGAGATACAGATAGTTCACATGATAGAATAAGGACTGCTTTTTATCTTTTTATTAATGAGTGATTCAAAATATTTTTTTCACTAAATGGTATCAAGTTTTATGATCTTTCTATGATTTTTAAGAAAAAGTTCTAATCTGTGATGTAGAATTGGCCTAATGTTTGATGGCAAGGAGAGAGGAATAAATGAATAAATTTCAAATTATATTTTGTTTAATTTTCATAAATAAATTTAAAAAAAGCAAAAATCCACCTCTCCTAATAGCTCAGGTTACAGATTACCTTTTGTTGATGTTACCATGTAACCCGGTACAACCTGTCACAGTTTGATGCCTAATCTCCTCTCCAGGATAACTCTATTACATTAAAAGTATAAAGAAGTATCTATATTAGGATAATTTTTACTTGATTTAATATCATCATACATATGGTTCTTGATTTGAAAGACATTTTAAATTAAAGTGCTTATTTTAATATCATGCCTGTCTATAATGATCAAAGCTTTAGTACTGCTTCTCATTCTCAGTAAAAGACAGACTTTCATGTCTGATAAAAAGACACAAAGCAGTTATTTTGTGATAATGCAAGCAGTATGCAAATGCTTGCTTGATACATCTCTAAAAAAACATATGTACATCCCAACATACTGTGGGTTGTAAAACACACTGGGTATGTTTCATTTTGTATGAGTGTATATTTCTCTGACCATTTAAAAGTGATTTACCTCCAAAAACTTATAATTGAGTCTTTCATTTATTTCTATATTTTGTTCTTTCTCTCTCCCTTCAAATTGGCTCTGCATGAAGAGATAAGAAATTGTCCACTACATTAGTCATTCTCGTGTTTCTTGCTGACAGACTCTGATGCCATAGTTTAGTTAATTTATGATGTTACATTCCCTGATTCTCACAGTAGGAAGAATTGTATACATTAGCAAATGTACAAGAAAGTGAGTGAGAAAATAAGACCCCACAGAGTAATTGCAAGACTTTCAAATGGTTGTGTTGTCCTTAAAGTTATCTTTTTACATTTTCTAAAACCTTTTCTTTCTAGTGCTATATTCTTGAACCCTGATATATTTATTAAATATATAAGTTGTAATACACGTTATAATTCCTCTCCCTAGGTTCTTTTATAGCATGGGTTATTTTCAAAATTTAAACTTAAATGTAGTTTCTCTTATTGAAATATATATGAACAGCTTTTAAAATTACTTTGACAAATATGAATCAATAAATCATTAAAGTTTTATGATAAACTGAATCCTAATTGTTTTTTACTTTTGTGTCTGACAAATGTATTACCTGAGTTCTGAAAGAAACAATAATTAATGGAATTAATTGAAACAAACTTCACAAATATAGAGAAATGTTCATGTATCCATTTGAACTGTTTCATTTCAGGTGTTGATCTTACCTACTACAAAACTAACAATGCTTATTTTAGTAAAAGAATAATTTGTTGGGCAATATCAAGAATCACTGATAAATATCCAGTGATATAAAAAAAGTAAGATACTTTAAAAGTGGAAAATGTTTACAAAGTAATTACAATGACAATCTAATTTGTTTGAACCCATTGTATTATTTTAAACAGAATATAAGAAAAAAGACATTGACTTAATGAGAAGTTTTTTTTTGTATTCATTTTACTGCTGAGTAAATAAAAATTAAAAGGTTGTCATTGACTTTTGCTCATTAGTAGATAATAATCACTGTCTTTTTGTAGTTTTTATTCAACTCTTGATATCTTTGAGGGCAATCATCTGTAGTAGTCCATCTGTGTTGTACATGTTGGTGATATGCATTTGCTTGAAGTACTATGTCAAAAAAAAAGTTAATTTTCAAATATTGAATAAATTAGAACAAAATCATCATTAGATTTTCAGAATACTTATATTAAAAAATATTATTGAAATTCAATGGTGTGAGAAATAATCTATTGACAATTTTATTGATCTTTATAAATTTAAAAAAATGTGTATTTTTGATTTTGCTGACCCTACAGTATAGTAGGGTCAGTTGGGCAACATCTATGAGAAAAAGAGCATGATGACGCAATTCAGTCAGTTAAGTGCCATACGTGATACATGCTTTGGGTGATCAAAAGAGACATGACTGACTGGGCAGAAGATTATCCTGCAGTAGGTTGCCATTGTTTTTTGCCATAGACTGGCTGTCAGCTAAGGCTATAGAATCCAATCTGTCCTATTATTTAACTTATAACTGGAGGAAGAGATGGGTTAATACCTTTTTCAAGGGTATTTGTGTGTAAATTAAAGCAATGAATTCAACTGGAATTTGAACTTGGCACCCCAATCTCTCGTTCCAAGTTGATAAGTCAAGTGTATCTGTACTTTTTTAAAAAAATACTGAGCATTTAGGTAATTGCAAAATGAGTTTTTATTATTGATTTTAAAGTAGGTTTATAAAACTGAGAAAATACTTTTATGTTCTGTGTCCATTTAGAACATCGGTGATCATGGCTCTCCACAATTACCTGTTCTTTGTAGCTCTTAATAAATTTTGTCTTGTTGCTATCTTTCTCAAACACTGCACCATCATCCATTCACTCCAGCTTGCCAGGTAGGTCATGCAATGTTTGTAGAAAGGAAAACTGCTTACTTCTTGGAACATAAACACACTTGTGTGTCTTGTGTGCAAGATACTTGGAAGAAAACATGGCCAATCCAAAAGCTACAATTTAAGAAAAATCTGATCTTGTAGCTCAGAGAATTTATGAGATTAATTTGTGGCTCATGCAAATTTTCAAGCTTCAGCCAGTCGATAAAATGAGCATTAGTGATAGAACAGCAGAGGATGACAAGTTGGGTGGTTGTGCTTTGTGTGTGAAGTTTTGCAGTAATTTCATCGATTGTGATTGTAAAAAGAACAGTTACAACTGGTACTCCAAACAGATGCACCTTCTTGCAACAGTGTTTTCCTCTGTTCTGGGAGTATCAAATTTTCCAAGCCCTCTTTCCTCATTGTGTGCCTTAAAAAATTTTCAACTATCACTTCCTGATGTTAAGTGTAAGTGTCTTTTTAATTTCCATTGTTGCTAGAACATTGTTGTTGCTCATATTTTATTTTCAGCACCCTTCTTTAAAAGCACTTTTCTTGCTTTAAGTCTTTTCTTCATTTGTGATGAGATTGTCCAGCATTCATTGCCATATAGGAAGGCTGATATTACATAACAATTCAGTAGTTTTTTCTTTGCTTCTAGATACTAATCTTGTAAAATAGGCAAGAAATCCACATTACTCTTGATATAACACAGTTGCTGATAGCATCATTAAAAATAATTAAGGTTGTCAGTAGGGTGTTTAGGATCTGAACAAACATTTATTGGGCCATTGCTTTTGTAAAAATCATAAAAATGTATGTTTCTCTTTCAACAATTATTATTCTCATCCTTTGGTACTTTGTATACATAAAAAGGATATAAACTAAACAAACAGACCTCAAATTTCTTTGATTATATATGGTTGGGAGTGAAACTTTATCTACTCATTTAGGAGTCCGTTATCAGGCAATCTGTAAATATCATTTTGGCATATTAGAAAAGCAATGAGCTATAGCTATTATCAGTATGTATGCATTGTCTCTTTGTAGCTGAGAAAGTGATGGGTGTTAGTTCATATCTTTAGCTGTATATCAAGTACTACTCTAGGCTTTGGATGAATGACCACTTTAGTATTTGTATTGTTTGCAGAGTGGAGGTAATCTAGCATTTCCAATATTATTGGTGCCACTAGGATAAGTATCATGAGTCAGGTCTACTTTTGCTTCCTTTCACCTCTGTCTACTTCAACTCTTTAGATCAGCTGATAAAAAAAAAAAAAAGAAAGACCTGTGGGAAGTGAAAGGGAAGAGGGGGGCATGGGTTTATCTTGTTTTCATTCTTAGCTTTAATGGAAGAAGTAGAGCCCTAAAGTAGAACTTATCTCTTGTCTTATTATTAATGTCTTGTTTAAACACTAACACCACAATGTGATACAAATAATTAGATGATAATCTTTATTTTAAGTATTGCTGCTAAAAAATATCTTGACTCCCTCTTAATAACTGATTTATATATAATGTTATTTACTAAGCTTAGGCTGATAGGACAAGAACAGTATCTTTCACAGTAGGTAGCAAAAAGAAAGTATTAAACAGAAACTTCAAGAAAACTGAATGCATGGTTATTAGCAAAAAGAGGACCGCAAAATGTCAATCACAGATCGGAGATACTAAAATCAAACAGGTGCACAAATTTAAATTCTTGGGAAGTGTTCTGACAGAGGACAGAAAATACGACACTGAGAACCAAAGATGTATTGTCATGGTGAAATGAGTAGAGACGAAGTTACCTTAAGACATAAGGCTTTAATGAACAACAAACAAGGACTGGTTATCTTCTACTAAAGAGTTCCCTGACAAGGGCAGATAAATATACTGAAATTAAGAATTCATGTGGAGATCATTGAAAGGGAGGTAGTTGGACATTTAAGTAAGAATATGACATTCTCCCAGCCTTATAAATTTTGAGTTCCAAATATTGATACATGGAGTTAATATTTTGATTTTATTAGTTAGAAAATTGTAATAGATTTAGTGTGTAAAATAGTAAGGTATTTTTTTTTTTTTTCAGGATACTATGTCATGTTAGTCAAGTTAATGAGATGATGTGCTAATTTTAAAGTCCACAATATCAAGTTGGTTTTAGACGCTCTTGAGTAGAATGCCTGAGTACATCCGGGGTTTCTGAGATGGATGCAAAATTTTCAATATCAGCTGATGGATGGGATCTTTTCTTATTCATCATGTCTGTTTCTGCAAAGGTCATTTTCAACTATTTCTGTGTTCTTATTTTTGTGAGCTACATGCTGTTCTACAGTTATTGTATGTTGTATATTGGTTGATGTAGTGAGTTTCTCCCTATCCTCTGTAGTGTTGCTGTCAGTTGTCGATTTATTTAGCGACATGTTCTCTATCGGAGCTAAGTCATGCATGGAAACTGTCGATTCTCTTCCATCAGCAAAACGAACATGGGCATACTGTGGGTTTGCCTCCACTAACTGCACTTCTTCAACTAGAGGTTCATATTTGCTGGTCCTCGTGTGGTGTCGCAATAATACCAGACCTGGTACAGTTAACCAGGTATGTATAGAGTGACCAGAAGGTGACCGTCGCTGGTATGAAAATGGTCTCTCATGAGGGGTTGCATTAGTTGCCATACAAAGAAGAGATGTAATTGAGTGCTGTACTTCCGGGAGTACAATTCCCCATTGAGTTTCTGGAAGGTTTCTAGAAGCAAGAACTAGTCTTGCATGTTTCCAGACAATGCCATTATAATGTTTGCATTAGCCATTTCCCTGAGGATTATATGGAGTCACCCGGCTGGTAGTTATGCCATCAGCTGGTAAAGTGTTCTAAAAGCTCCTTAGATATGAATGAAGATCCATGATCGGTGTGGATGTAGGAGGGCATTCCAAACATCGCAAATAACTCGGACATCTGATCACCACATCTGTAGTCATATTTGGACATGCAAAGGTGAAAGAAAAGCGTGAATATTTGTCTATCATGACTAGCATGTATTGGTTCTTAGTGTTGGAAGGAAGAGGTCCTTTGAAGTTCATACTGAGTCGTTCCATAGGTTGTGTGGCCTTGACTAGGCACACTGAATCTGTTGAGTGGAAACGAGGTTTCCATCAAGCACATACAGGGCGCTCAGTACATATCCTCTTCACTTCTTCTATAGAATATGAAAGATTTCTGATTTTCACAAAGTGGACCAATCTGGTGATGCCTGGATGACAGACTGACATGTAGCTCATATAGTTTTTCTTTGCTGACCATAGCTCCACAATGTGCCCTTGATAGTGCATCAGCAGGAATGTTATTTTTACCTAGTCGATATATTATGTCATAATCATAGCACCCCAATTCCCTTCTCCGTCTTTGGATTTTATTGTTCTTAATTTTCCCTAGTTACCTAGAGTAGAACATATAGTGTACTGCTTGTTGGTCAGTGATTATGATGAGCAAACAAGTAGTGGGACCACTTTTTAATAGCTTCAACAATGGCACAAGCTTCTTTTTCAACTGAAGCATATTTACGTTCAGTTGGTGTTAGTGTGCGTGAAAAAAAGGCGACTGGAAGACCAGCTTGGTTCAGTGTTGCCGCGATAGCTGAATCTGAGGTATCAGTTTCCACTATCAGGGGAATGTTTTCATCAATAGCATGTAGCAAAGCACCTCTGATTTCATTTTTGAGATCATTGAATGCTTTCAAGGAATTTTGTTTGAGGAGGAATGTGTCAGCAATAATCAGGGGTCTGATTTTATCGGAGAATTTTGGGACCCACTGGGGGTTGTAAGAAAATAAACCAATAACTCTATATAAAGTTGTCTTGTCTTTTGGGAATGGTAGCTCTTTTAGTGGTCACAACCTTTCTGCATCTGGCTTTATTTTTCCATGTAATATTGTATAGCCCAGAAAGTCAAGCGGTTCAGTTGATATAACAGACTTCTCATTAAATGTGAGATTATGTTGTTGAGCAATTTTCCTGCATTTTGTAAGATTTTTGTCATGTTCTTGTTGAGTTTTTCTGACTACCCCTATATTGTCAATGTATGCATAAGTACCACATAGGTTGTGTTGTTTTATTATATTATTAATTGTTCTCTGGAAGCATGCTACTCCATTAGTAACTCCAAAGGGAGCCTACAAAACTGGTACAGCTTGTCATTAGCTTCAGAGGCCATATATTGTTTGTCTTCTTCCCGAATAGGTATTTGATGGTAGGCACTTTTCAAATCTAATGATGTGTAAAGTTTGTACTGTGAGATTTCCAATGTTAAATCATCCATTCTTGCTAAAGTGTGTGCATCTAATTTGGTGAATCTATTGATGGTTTGACTGTAATCCACCACCAGTCTTTTTCTTTAGCGTTCATTAGTGACAATAAGAACTTGAGCTCTCCAGGAAGATGTGCTATCTTCAATCACCTCTTGCTGAAGCATCATGTCTATTTCAGATTGGATGAAATGTCTGTACTCCTTTCCAAACCTCCTAGACTTTGTAACAATGGGTTTGCAATTAGGGGTAAGGTTTGAGAAGAGTGAAGGGCTGTCTACTGATGCAGATGGTACACTGCAGACAGTAGTTAGAGATGACAATACTTTTTCTAAGCCAACCAAAGGTAAAGGATACTCTTGAATGCTGGTTCATAAAATCATGACCCAAAATAACATCACAGCAAAGACCTGGTAACACAGTGTTGAGTATTTGGATAGGACTCACCTAATAAGTTGATGTTGACAGAACATTGTCCTTTTGCTGCGTTCAATGACGATGAGTCAATGGAAACAGTCCCTGAAGCAGGGTTTATTTTTAAATTATACTTTTTTGCATAGTCATAGGAAATGAAGGATCCAGAATTACCAGTATCCATCAATGCAGTAGCTTTATATTCCTCAATCAATGCTAAAATTTTGGCTTGCTTTAGGATTCCTGAAGAAGACGCTGTAACGCTAGAAGTTACTTTTCCAGGTAATAGTATACGATTATTTTTAATAGTAGCGAGTCTAGGAGTTTCAGTTGAAGTACGTGTTGAGGTGGAAGTATGTGTTGGTCTTGAGCATAATAGCTAATCATATTGCATCGGTGACATGTGCTTTCTCTCACTGGGCAATTTCAACAATAGTGATGCTGTTCATTACAAAAATAACATCGTGATTTTGTATCATTGAGTACTGCAGCACAGTTTTCCATTCCTGATGTGTTATTATTTTCTATGGTAGCGACACCAAATGGTAGAAAAGGTTGTGAATAAGATTCCAAGTTTTTCTGTACAGTATAGAGAGCTCTTGCCTGGTCAATGGCGGTGTTTAAATTAGGGTTCTATTTTCTAATAACTGTTGTCTGATAGTGTTCAAGTGTAGTCTAGTCATAAATGCATCCCTAACACTATCGTCTTGGTTTTGCACTGCATCAACTGCTTGGAAATTACATTCTGTTGCTAATAGAAGTAATTCCTGACCATATTCATCTATAGTATCCTCCTCCTTTTGTGCGCGTGTAGACAGCACATGTCTGGCAAAAATTTTGTTGGTAGGTTTTATGTACAGTTCTCAGAGTTGATTTATTACTGAATCCTAAAGAGTTTGTTCCGCTACATATTTGTAGATGTTCGGAGAAATATATGCAACCAACGTGTCCAGTCTATCGAGATCTTCTCATATCTTGGTCCTTCGTATTAGAGCTGAAAAAGTTTGGAACCAATGATTAAATATCCTTGTAGAGGAAGCAGTGTTAGGAAGAGTATCCAAGTGTCTCAGTTTTAAGATTTTGTCCATCTTTAATTTCTAGAATGTATGTTGTCCATTAAATTGAAATGAATAGAGACAAACTTACCTTAAGACGTAAGGCTTTAATGAACAACAAACAAGGACCGGTTATCTTCTACTGAGGAGTTCCCGGACAAGGACAGATAAATATACTGAAATTAAGAATTCATGTGGCAATCATTGAAAGGGAGGTAGTTGGACATTTAAGTAAAAATATGACACATGGTTAAGGGCACATTTAAAAAGCTAAGCTGAGTATTGATAGACAAGAGGATTTAATTGGAAACAAAGAAAAGAGTACGAGACTGTTATGTGATATTCACAGGATGGTGAGAGGGAAAGAGAGAAGGTAGCATGAGACATACTTGATGGGCTTGAGCAAGTGGATGGTGGAGCGGGGTCTGGAAGGGATACCAAGAGGACAAGTATTGAGAGTGACAAGGGATAGGTGCAAGTCCGTGATTGTCTAAGGCATAGGTTCCCAACCCTTTTGCTGCGATTACCCCAAAATACAATTTCACTATTATCCATTATCCCAATGAACAAATACCCGTAATATAGGAAAAGAAGTAATTACATTTTCATACATGAAAAGCAAAGTTAATGGAAATTTTTCAATACAATTGTACCAATCTATAATAATCAGAGGTATAGTAGCTGTAACCTAGCTGTGATTCTTAATGTGAGTGTTGAGCTTGTATTGCCTGTGCCAGTTTATTTATTCTTAGCTTTGTGACTGAAAGGGCTATTCAGGCATCGTTTGCCACGTTGAGTCTGCTATGTTTCTTGGTCTTCATTCCAAGGACAGTAAAAAAAGCTTGTTCACATAGATAAGTGGTTGAAAATCCTATGAGAATTTGTACTGCTCTAGAGGCTAGTGTTGGCATATCCTGCAGACGAGAGATCCAAAAGGTATCTAGACCAGACTTGGTCTCAAACAAGTTTCCATGCATTGTTCATCCTGAGTGTGAGAAATTCTTTTGCTGGATAGTCCTCATCAGGAATGATATCTTCACTCACAAGATATGGACTTCTTGCCCATTCATTGTTGGAATTATTCAAGTTTGGAAAGTACTTGTGTAAGTTTTCCAAGAGGTCATTTAGATGATCACTGATGTCTGCCTTTATGTGGTTGAGGGTATCTTCAGAATTAACTTTATCAAGAAAGGCATCCAATGCAGAAAATTGTGCAAAAATTCCCTTTCCAATACGTCTGGTCCATAGTTTCAATTTCCCACAAAATGAAGCAATATTGTTCTGAACATCCATTACCCCCAAAATATGGGCTCATTACCCAACTAGGGTAATTTTCCCTGGGGTTGGGAACCATGGGAAGGGATACAGCATACAAAGAAGTCATCTAGTGAGGCACTGAGTAAGAATCAAATTCATTATTATGCCATAGAATAACAGTGTTGATCATTATGCAGAATGTGTGTGTGTGTGTGTGCGCACTGATTTTAAGAGTCATTACTATTCTCATGAAAACTATGAATCAAACTTGTCAGCACTGGTCATATTTGTTTAACAAGTTGACTGTCTTCATATAAATATATATATATATATATATATATATATATAGTCATCCACATACAAGCCTGTTTCGCTGTATCACAGCTTATCAGTGTGGCTAGACACATCCACTTGCTTCCAGCCGGGATTGAAACTTGACCCATTCTGTGTCAGTTCGAGTCCCTACTCCCTAAGCCATTGGGTGTATGGAATAAGTGAGGGGAAATTGTAGTTGAAAAGGACATATTGTCTTATCAGTGAGGTTCATGAGTTCAGCTAGTCTAGTATAGATTCCAAGGCAACATGGTTTTCCTTGCTGAGGAAAGTGAGTTTTGGGGTAATGCTCTTGGGTCCCTTCAGGACATAAACAATCATGGCCCTCTACAACTTTCTGTTTTTTTTTAATTTTTACCATCTCTCTTTGTCATTGTTCTGCCATGCATTCATATAAATTTGTTAAGTAGGTTACTTGCTTTATCCCCTACATGTTTTAGGGGTTTAAGTTTGAATTGCCTTATTATTTGGCACTACTGAAATTGATTGGTCTTGAATGTTGATTTATTTATTTATTTTTTGTAACCTTTATTCTTTTTCTTATAGAATATGCCTAATGAAGAATAAAGAATGGATTTGGAAAAATCAATGAATAGCATGTATATAAAGAAGAGGTTCAGTTGTACGGACTATATGTTAATGACTGTTCCCAAAGTTATAGACACAAAAAACTAAAAGACAGTATAGATACAAAAGATAAATTTCAATCATCCTCACTTATTCACTGAAAATTTAATATTTTTTTATAATACTTGTAAATTATTTTCTTTTTATTTGAAATAAATTTAGAAAGATTTAACAGTAATAAGCAGATCACCAAATGTATATTTTTAAAGTGCTTGCATTTATCAATATACATTAAATTTTTTTTCTTTCCATTTAAGATATTTGATAGAAGTAAAATACATTTTAACATTCATTCTTTTTTATACACTTTTAATTTTTTTCTTTTTTCCATATTTCTTCATTTTTTTTCCAGCCAGATTTGTGTTTTATAATTATCAAGAATGCTGTAATTCTTTCAATAGATATATATCACTCTTACTTTTAGGCTTGAATAAATGAAATCATTAATAAACTCATAAATTTATAATCCAGTCATAAGAAAGGTCACATAGTAAAAGTTCGTTATAATAATAATACGTTGGTGCAGTTGAGATTATAGTTATTGTGAACCTCATGATCTTGTTGATGACTGTATTGTATCTTCTATGCTAGAGGCTACATATGGTTTGGAGTGTTGTACTTCTAGACTTTTTGTCAACCATAGCTAGAGAGCTCAGTCTACCCTGCCATTTAACCAATAACTGAGTTGAGAAGAGATGGATTATATATTTTTTCAAAGGGTATTTGCACAAAAGTGAATCTAATAAACTTGGCTTGACAATCTTTCATTCTAGATTATATTACATGTATATCCTATTGTGATATACCACCCTCATCTATTGAACAGGTGAAGAGGCTCATCCCTTGTTTCCTGTTTAGGATGAGGTTTCCGGTTTTCTCTTTTCTAATCTTCTCCTATGTAGCCCCCTGCACATCATTGGCATTACTGCCTTGCTTGGGGAGATATGATTAAAAAAAAAAAATATTAAAGAAAAGTAAAGTCCTTAAAATAATGTACAGAGTGAGATTGTTAAGGCTAAAAACAAGTCAAGAAAAAAGATGTTTAATATTCAGGTTGGAAGATTTAACTCTATAATGAAAGTAATGAGCTAAGTTCGAATTCTGGCTAAGATAGTTTGTGCTTATTTCATCCCAATACCCCTTGGAAAGACATAAATTAATGTCTTTTTTCTGCATCCCTAACTATGGGTAAAATAGCAAGGTAGACTGGACTCTTTCTAACTTTATCAGCAAGCAGTTTAAGAGAATAACTCTGAATTCAAAATCAGGAATGGAATCCATATTCCCCAGCTTTCTATGGATAAAAATAGCAAAAGTTGAAAACTAGTATGTGGGGTGCTGAAAAGTTTTTGGCCTTTCCAAGAAACATTTTTTTAAAACTAATAAAATAAAATTATCATATTTGATGGTTTAGGCAGATTTTGAGAAGTGGGTTTCAGCACTCCCTTGTGTTTTTCAGCAAAAATGTTTATTAGCCCATGCATGACAAATTGACTATGTCCTACTTTTTTTCACACTCTCTGCATATGATTAATGATATATGAAGTTTAATCACAGATAAATTCTGTGTTAGCAGCTTTTCCCTTTTTCTTTATATTATTTTAATATTCTTTTTTGATGGGAAGGGTAAAATATTTTGTTCTTTTCTGAAATTAATGTCATAACTGCTAATTGTGGTTATTTGCTTCTGTTTTTGCTACAGCTTTTGGTAAATTCATTATTTGGGTTCTCATGTTCTTAAAATCAGTATCTTTTAAAATGATCTTGCTTATTTAAGGTTTGAAAATGATTACAATACTATGAGTTCTTATCAGAGAATATGGAAAGAAGTTGTGATCATTGTTAGCATTATGAATCTAGATTTTTCATTAATATTGAAGCTTCAGTAAATGGATAAATTTAAAGTAAATAAAGGAAGGTGACCTATCAATGTAAGGTAGGAGGTGACTTTTTTAAAAGGATCAGTAACATAACAAGGATTAGAATGTTTTCAGAATGTGAATTCACTAGTAATAGTATGACATAGTTTGAGTATGCCTTAAAATGTATATAGAATATAAATCATATCTGTCACAGATTGATAATCTTTCTGGTGCCATGGACAACAAAAGACAATACCCTTTTTATTGTATATTCACAAGGGTAGCAAGATATGAGGTAATGAATTATTGAGATGCACTAACAGATACTGGATCATAGACTTTAGAGATATACAGATATGAGGTCTGGATTATAGAGATTCACAGACAATTGTGTATCAGGATAATTGTGTACCTCTGGTAATTTTTTGAAGTTACCATGTTTCCTTAAGAGTTGCTAATTGCAAATCAACTTTTAATTATTCTAAAAAAATCCCAAAAATTGTTAACATAACTTTATTATAAAAAATAAAACTGCAAATAAGAGTATCATAGTGCTATCAGGTAAATATACTCCTAAAAACAAGATGCATTTCTTAAAAGGAAAGAGTGCATAGCATTCATAACTTTTGATTAATTTGTGAAACTAGAATAATTTTCAGTTTTTGAAATATTTTTTAAAACACTTTTAATCGTCATTGCATTTATTACAAAATAAACTTGTAATTTTTAAAAATTTAATTCCTTTTTCAAAAATTTGCGATTACTACCTGTGCATTTTTTACAAAATTTATGGTAATTGCCTTTAAAGGCTTCAAAGAAATTATCAGTGGCACGCAATTTTCCAAGGATGTAAATGTACTGTTATACAATTGTCTGGTATACAACTGTCCTAGTACCAGATTATAGAGGTGCAAAAATAGATATTACTTCAAAACAAATTTCAAAATGTATATTAGTGAATTACAGTACTTAGTTGCTCCAGTAGGCCATTAATACATTGTGCTGAATGCTATCTAAAGAAGCAGATCTGAACTGTAAACTATCTTTTGTTATTGATATTCTAGAAAACTGAAGCAGTATTTAATGCAGATTAATTTAATTGCAAGTAGGCATTTTATACACACACACACACACACACACACACACACACACACACACACACACAGAGGATGCGATTAATAAATTGTCGTCTAAATTACACAAAAATGAAAATAACACATATAACATGTCATTTTAACAGATATATTTACCCCAATTATGCAAAACGATCTTGAAATACTAAAGAAAAGAGTAAATTTATTCAATAAAATTGCAATTAGCTTCAACCATGGCCTTCAGACAACTTTGAAATCTCCTGCATCTCTTCTGGATGGTCTCCTTGTTTAAGTTAGTGAATGTTGCCATAATTCTTGCCTTCATCTTTGATGTTACAAGGAGTTTTGTTGGTCTCTTAGGTGGCCAGATGTTAAGGGGTGTTATGGTCACAGAAATTGTCAGATGGCAATGACTAGATTCTCATACTAGTGTGGTTCTCTGCAGAGTTCTGTTGCCAGATATAGGGTTTTTCAGCAGACATCCTCTTGACCTAAGGCAGTACTGCCTTCTAAAGGTATTTGATGTCAGCCTCCAAGTTGAGTCTGAGGCCGATACCAACAAATTTGAGAGTGCTTTTCTTATCAGAACAAAGTGATTTTTCTGAGCGCCTGCATCTTTGCAATCACCATTAAACTCATCCAACTTTTTCCGCATTCTCTGCACTGTTTTCAGATTGACACCCGACCAGTCTGAAATGTTCATATTGGAGCTTCCAGTGTGAATGTCAAGCTGTACAACATGCTGTTTCCAAATTTCTGGCAGAGTGAATTGTGTCATAGTGCTCATTTTGTCTCAGATGGTGTTTGACAAAATCAATGACAATGCAAATGCATGAAATTAAAAATATAAAATGGTGACAATTTACCCATCATACCCTGTATATGTATTAGCAAATATACAATTTTTTTTTCTTCACTTGTAGCATGACTTGGAGTTTCATGCATAACACAATCTTCAGGTGCTGCTGAGTAAAATATTTATTAACATCAGCACTCAATGTGCAATATCTTATATTATATTTCTTAAAACAAGAATAGAATAGCAAAATAAGAGGTTAACAAAAATATAGCATTACTGTAAAGTGGTAAAATCTAAATACAACACAATTTTTTGTTCATTATGTTGTATTTTGATATTACCACATTATCTTTTTTTGCTATTCTTTTTTTTTTAACATTTCTAATTTTATGGTGTTTATATAAATTAATATATAATGTAAAAAGCTATAATTGAGCTTGCATTGAAATGTTGTTCTGTCGCAGATCTTATATTGATCAATATAGAAGATGAAGATTTAGCCAAATTGATCTTTTTTTTCCTGAAATAGATCTGGATTTTTGACCTTATTTTGAGATATTGACCTAAACTCATGAAATGAGTCTGTTGGAAATGATAGAAGTATTATGCAGAAGAAATGCTTGAATGATGAAGCCTAGGTACACACTGGAAAAAAAAATTGCTCTTCAAGGAACGGTTTTCATCCATCAAGACATAGAAAGTGATAGGTCTGTCAATAGTCAAATTTTTGTGAATGATGTCTGGATAAATGCTTGGTGGGTTTTGTCACTGAATACCCTTTCTCGTGCACATTTATACAAAGATTTGTAGGTGGAATTACAGAGTAAGTGTATAGAAATTTAAAGAACATGCTTGAAATATTTGGGCAAAAATCTGTATTGAATTCAGTATATTAATAAAGGATGTGTGTTGTGGTGCAGTGGATATCGGCACAAAATGTGAAATCGGAGAGAGCCAAGTATGAATTCCAGTTGAATTTGTTGCATTCACTTACTTGCAAATACCCTTGGAAAAGATATTAATCTGTCTTTTCCCTCCAGCTATCCGTTAAACAAGTCCAATTGGGTTTTATAGCCTACCACAGAAAGTAATGACAACCTACTGCTGGAAAATCTTCTGCTCAGTCCTGTCTCGAAAGTGATAGGATTAACGAGTGTATATCATGTATAGAACTTAACACATCACTCAATAAGTTCTGGGCCTGATATATAGATGGCACCACTAATAAAAAAAAAAGTCCATATGATTTTTATGAAGTACTAACCTTCAAATGGTATGTGACAAAATTTGAGCACAATTGGATTATAAGTTTATAAATTACAGTTATTTAAGTGAAGCTACTTTTGCAAATTTTCAAAACAATGGAAAAATCTGAATTTCGTGCATTGCTTTCTGATGGTAAAAAATACTGTTCAAGAAAAGCAATGGCATAAGTGTTATTCAAATTCTGCGCTATCGGAAATAACAGTTAAGAGGTGGTATGCTGACTTTAAACCTGGTCATGCAGATACAAATGATGCTGAATGCTCAGGTTGCCCAAATTAGCAGCTGTCCCAAAAAACACCAAAAAATTCACAAATTCGCTTTGACTGATTGTAAATTGAAGTTGTGTGAGATAGCAGAGGAGTTGAACATATTAGAAGACAGTGTATTCACCATTTTGCATTAACGCTTGTCAATGAGAAAGCTGTGTTCAAAGTGGGTGCCATGTTTGCTCACAGTCAATAAAAAAAACAATGCATCAACAGTTCAGAGTATTGTTTGCAGCTGTTTCAATGCAACAAAAATTTTGCATAAATATGTGACAATGGATGAAACATGGATCCACCACTTCACTCTGGAGTCAAATCAGCAGTCAGCTGTCATTATATTCATGCAACGAATAAAGTAAAAAATGTTTCCAGGGGAAAAAATTCATATAGATTAATACTTTTTAAGCACTTATTCCAAAACCAAATAAATACATGAAATCTTATGAAACAAAATTTTTCAGTGGTAGTTCAAGAAATAGTAGTAATCATAGGAATATCCAGCCAATATCTTAGTAAGTAAGAGCATCAATTGCTGCAATTAGTTCCTTGATGACCTGGAACTGTATACAATTGTGATGCTTAACTTTGTAATGTATTTCACATAACTGTATTTTATCACTTTTTACAGTATATATTGTTTTGTATTCAGAGAGAAATTTAATTCTGTTTTTGTAGTATGTTCATTGACTAATGTAACATTGTGGATGTAGAATAAAAAAGAATAATTTAAGGTTAAAGATTAAGAAGAAAAATTAAAAAAAAAAAAAGCCAAAGGGTCAGTTGAAGTTTACAAGTCTGTTTAGGAAAAATAAGCAGGATGTGGTGAGGTTTTTTCATTGGTCTGTGCATTGACTAATCAACAACTAATGAGAAAGATTTCCTGATTAAAAAATTTTTTAGCTTGATAGTGAGCAGATGAGGGTAGGACAGCCAGTAGTGGCTGGGATCCAGATTGGGAGAATAGGGTGGATGCGGAAGCTATTCCAAGTGCAATTCGTGTAGTTTTGCCATTGCTACAATCGATTTGTGATACAATGTGTTGTTTTGGTGAAAGATCACTTTTTTTCTTCTTCATTTGTGGTTGTTTTTTTTTCTTTTCTTGGCACTTTCTTTCTTCAAACATACCAATAATGCTATATAATATTCGCTATTGATAGTTCTTCTTTTCTCAAGTTAATTGATGAACAAAATACTTTGTGCATCCCAAAATACAGAGGCCAAAACCGTGCCTGCTGATGTTTGCGTCTGGTCGCTTTGGATGGCTTTCATCTGTTGCTATCCTCTCAGCTGACTGCCGATTTGACTCTGGAGTGAAGTGGTGAATCCATGTTTCCTCCATTGTCACATATTTATGCAAAAACGTCTTCTTATGTTGAAACAGTTGCCACAATGCTCTGAATCGTCGATGCATTGTTTTTTGATCGACTGTGAACAAACATAGTACCCACTTTGAACACAGCTTTCTCGTTGACAAATTTTCAGGCAAAATGGTGAATACACTGTCTTCTAATATGTTCAACTCCTCTGCTATCTCATGCAACTTCAATTAATGATCAGCCAAAATCAGTTTGTGAATTTTTTTTGTGTTTTCTTGGACAACTGCCAATTTTGGGCCACTTGGGCATTCAGCATCATTTGTATTTGTATGACCGCGTTTAAAGTCAGCATACCACCTCTTAACCATTGTTTCCAATAGAGCAGAGTCTAAATAACACTTATTAAGCCATTACTTTTCTTGAACAGTATTTTTTTTTCTCATCAGAAAACAATGCTTTATCAACACACGAAATTCAGATTTTTCCATTGTTTTGAAAATTTGCAGCAGTAGCTTCATTTGAATAACTGTAATTTGTAAACTAATAATCTGATTGGGCACAAATTTTGTCATGTGCCATTTGAAGGGTAGTACTTCATAAAAATCACATGGATTTTTTTAATTAGTGGCACAATCTATATGTCAGGCCCGGGACTTATTGAATGATATTACATTTTTGAAAAAAATAATGTTTCTTTATTCATCTTACTTAAACCTAATTCTTTGGCATTGAATTATATATGCAATTAATAAATGTTTTGATTCTATTTCAAAAATGTATTTTTCGTTTTCTGCTAATTTAGTTTTTTTAAAGAAGTTTATTACTTTTGATAAATTGTGAAATTACTATAAACTATTTTCATGTTTAGTTGCCTTTATCAGATGCAATCAATTCTACTTAGATTTAAATGTTTTCCTTTTAGCAAAAAATGAGCTTTACTTATGTTTCCTTAAATTGTTCATTATTTTCTTGAATTAATACCCGATTACAACAGTGATTACCAATTATTTGAAACTTCCAGGATAAATAAAGTCATTGTATGAGTTGATGTCAAAAAGTTCCTGTGTTGACCTATTTGTCAAATTCTGGCCAAATTGAAAACATCAATTTTTTATAGGTAGAAATGCAGAAATGCATGCTGGAATTTTTTCATAGTCAATTAAATAGGCCTGTTCACAGTTTCATCTGACTCGGTCCTAATTTGCCTTGTCTTGAAGTCAGGACACTACATTTGTTTGTTCAAAATTGCTTTTGTGTGTCAGACAATGGAATATGTATGAGACGAAAGTATATCTTCATCTAAAACCTACATTATCTCTTGACTCAGATGAAAAATTTTCTTGATTTTATTTTGCATTCTTTTTTTATTTACTTTTTTTATTCCAAAATTCAAAGGAGTAAATGAAATTTTTCATTAAACTGCTATCTCTTATCTTTAGTCCAAAATAGAAAGGCTGTATTATATACTAGAAATAAAGAATGCATTACTGTTCTAAGTACAGCTACATATTAAAAAAAAATTTTTGTTATTGTTACAAGGATGCATTTATATATAAAAAATAATATTAATAATGTCCAAAAAAAGTTAAGTTTTAGTAGGGGATTCTATTGAGCCCTACTTGTTATTACAAAAAAGTTTTAATTAACGATGTAGTTGTAAAAATAGGGAAATTAGAAATAGAACGTTTGGAAGATTCTAGAATGTTAGAAAAATTTAGAGATTTTGAGAAATATGCAAATTAGGTGTTAGCCTCTAAATAGGTTTTGGGAAGAGAGTAGTTAGTTGTTAAAAGGATTTGCTGACATTATCAACTTCAGCCCGATCCAGCTGAAAGAATCTCTACTAAAAGTTGACCAACTAAAACCTGAAAGAGAACCTCATGGAACTAAATGGGTAAATAGAATTTTTTGACTCTTTCATTGACCAAACAAAAAATTATTCTTTATGTATATATATATATATATATATATATAGACACCTCCTATCACACTAACTCCCAATTATTCTCAGAACACTCTCATCTACCCAACACTCATTCTCGGTATCCTTACCTGCCTATTACCCACCCTCTGACATTTCCTATATTTAATCATCCTTTCTCCACTCTACGTAGCCCCCTGTGCAGTAGTGGCAGTGACATGCCTTGCTCGGGGTGAAATGCTTATAAAAAAAAAAAAATACATTTGAAGATTTCCAAAAAATAGCACTTAGAATACTCGCTAACCTAATGGGGTAAAGATATTTGACTCTCTCACCTTCCTTCTCCTTTGTAATACTTGCCAGTAGTAAACTCTGTTTTTTTTATTTGAATGCAAAAATTGTATATTTGTAAATATTTTATTTTGTGCTCTTTGTAAATTAAATATTTGTCTTTGATTTAGCTCTGTGTTTTGGTAAATCATTTCATTTGTTACAACTTAACACAACAAAATTGGGGGCTCGTCCGACTCTATAAATTCATTACATTATTAATTAAAAATACTGGGATTTATTGGCTATGATTTATTTTGAAATTTAAGTAAATTTTGTAATAAAACCTGCCATTTGTGCTTATTTTAGATATAAATATAAGAACAAACAATTGATACATGACTGTCTTTGTGTTATATTATAGTTACTGGTATGCAGGGTATCACAAATATCTTGCATAGTTCATTATCATTTGGAATGTCAAAGGAGAGAGAGGCTTGTCATGAAGTTGGGGGTTTATCATGAACAATGTTGATTCTTTTGTTCAAATCAGACCTATTAATTTAAAATTAACTGAACCTTTAAACTAAAACTGAAATATTCTTTAGTAAACAGATCACAGTATTAAATAACCTTAAAGCGCAAAAAAAAAAAAATTTCTGCATTTTATATTTCTGTTTAAGGGTGAAAATTACAAGTGTCACTGAAAATCACTATTTAAAATCTAAGTAAATTTTAAATTAAATGTGTAAAATATTTAATTTTGTGCTTGTTAAGTTTCAACTTTTTTCTTTATTTTTGTTTGAATTTTTAGGATGAGTAGTTATCATTATATACAGTATTTATATTTGGACTATCACCCTCATCTTTGTTGCTAACACAACATTTCAACCATTGAACCCGTCAGCCTTCTTCAGGTTTATATTGACATGGGTAACTTATATGGAATTTAAAAGTAAAACCTTTATTTAATGTATGGAAAGTAGACTGTTCTTATTCCTCTAAGGATATTGTCTACTTCTTATTTTTATTTAGTATTCCGTTATTATTTGCCTGTTATCACTGAGTGCAAGTACACACTGTCCAACTTAGGAATTGAACAAACAACTATGTTACCAAATTCAAAAATTAACATTTTTACCCACTAAGCCATTGTTTTTTTTTATTATAACATTAATTTTTCTACAAATAGAGAATCTATTTAAGTGAAGACATTGATTACTCATCAGTTTTTTTTTGTACAAAACTTATTTGGTTAAACAAAATTTACCATAGGAAAAACAACCAAGGAATTGACTGCTTTCTTCTAATTAGTTAGGCAAACTACATCTATGAATCAAATTATTCTATGTTGAAATATTTGAATAAATGGATTTTTGTTCCTAAATAGAATAAAAGAAATTATTTGTAAAACTACCCAAAGGCATTACACTTTAAGTAAATGTTTACACCTAAATGATTAAAAAGTAAGATAACTAATAAGAAATGGGAAAATTGAAATAATGTGATGAATGCCATTTCGGTTAGATACATAATTAATTCTTAAAGAAAAAAAATGTAGTAGTAGCTCATGTGCTATGTAATTCCTTTGAAAAAATAATATTTATACTAAAAAGTAAATTATTTTTCTTTAGATATTTTAATGCAAACAAACTATTTTTGCTTTTACAAAAACCTTAAGTTACAGTTTTAATTACAATAATGGATTTAATTGGAATGTCATAGATTTGGTTTGATATAAAGTTAGCATGTTTATTAAATCAGCATAGTTTTAAGCCTTGAGACCAATAACATTTTCTGTACTGCTAACACAAATGAATTCCATGCTGCCAACTCAAGTGGATATACTATTGGTATATTTACTTTTAGTATAAGTATACTATGTACATGTCTTAAAGGCTATATATATATATATTAGCAAAAATCTAAGTACAGATTATGAATTGGCATACTTAATTTAGCCTAATAAAGCATCAGTAACTGGCAAGGGATTTATTTTTTTAAAATTGTTTTGGCTGCCCATTGTAATTAATTACAATGGGCAGCCAAAACAATTTTCCATTAATATGCATGTATATAATGCAAAATCATGACATGATAGAACAATGTTGAGTATAGATTCAATGTACTTAATTTAATTGAAAACACATGCTTTTATTCTAGGTGCAAAATCATTGTTGCTCAGTGTTGTTTGTGTAAAACTTTTTGCCAAGGCTGAGATAGCTGAATACCATTGGAACACATGAAATAGAAAACTCTTAAAAGCAGGAAAATAAAAATTCTTGTTAATAGCTGTTTAAACAATAATTCTCTTTGAAAAGTTTTATTCTTTGTTTCTCTTTTTGATAAGAAAAATCTCTTAAAATGGTTTCCAACTTTTATACTGATTTGTTTGGACTAATGTCCATCTCTTGGGTGTTACTGCCACAATGTCTGGCCTTCAAGTATCATTGTTTTTGATAAATTTCCAGGAGTTTTAAGCCAAACACTTTATTCAATACATGGGTGTAGATATTAGTATTAATTATCCTTAAGCTTTTATAATATATTCTTTGATAGTAAAATTTGATTTAGATTGAGTTATGCTGCCATCTTTTTCCAAAATGAACAAACTTTTCAATTAACTGCAAATGTTCAGCTTTGTGCCTAATCAGTAGCTAAGGTTTTATACACATTTAAATCTTGATAATGCTTCCTTTGCGTGTGAAAAGCTGTTCCAACTATGGATATGAAAAGCTTTTAGGATTGACCTTTAACAATATCTTATTCTTCTCTAGTTGTTAAAAACATTTATAAATATTTTGAAAACTAGAATACATTTTTATTTTTACAAATCAACAAGGTTATTGATCATCTCTTGAGCAACTAACAGTTCAGGTTTCGAAATTCTAGGTTCACTGTTGATAACTTAACTACCATTACTCACAGAATCAGTAAGACAATAAATACATCTCATCGATGATGACATTAGATATTTCAAAAGCTTTTGATCAGGTGTAGCATAAAGTGTTAATACACAGGCTCTCTAGCTATAGGATGTGCGTTGTGGTACAGTGGATATCGGCTCGGAACGAGAAACCGGGGAGCCGAGTTCGAATTCCAGCTGAATCCATTGTATTCACTTACGCGCAAATACCCTTGGGAAAGGTATTAATCCGTCTCTTCCTTCCAGTTATGGGTTAAATAGCAGGACAGATTGGGTTCTGTAGCCTTGGTCGGCAACCAGTCTACCGCAGAAAGCAATGGCAACCTACTGCGGGATAATCTTCTGCCCAGTCAGTCATGTCTCTTTCGAGACATGATCGCCCAAGCGTGTATCACGTATGGCACCTAAACTGACTGACTCTAGCTATAGAATCACTGGAAAGGTTTTCTCAATTATAAAGTCCTTTCCAATGGGTAGATCCCTGGAGGTAGTTGTTAACAGCCAGTCTTGTGAGGTTCAAGTAATCAACACAGCCCTTTCCCATGGTCCAAGCTTCTTTCTATTTCATGTAAATAATTTGCTGAAAAGTATACACTGATCATTTGTGAATATCTATTCTGATGATACAGAACTTTCACTGATTGTAATGAATCAGTGTTCTCTCAGTGAGGCACTGTGCCTTGAGCACCTATTGGGGTTTAAACTCAACCCAGTCCCTGTATCCCTCCATTAAGTACCTGACTACTTCTGTTATCCTCTCTTTGCAAGAACCAGATCAGGTGAAAATGGAGTACTGCTGCCATGTATGGGTAAAAGCTGCCCAGTCTTTACTTTCCTTTCTCATAGTGTCTAAAAATGTTTCCACATTCTTCCCCAGCTTTCATGGCTAAGACCTGCCATACTATGCCCATTGTAGCAAACCACTCTCATTTTCTTTGTATTCCATTGGTGAGATGCAAGTTCCACTTGAGCAGATTCTCCCTATGAACTACTGCTTTGTGGAACAGACTCCCAAGGGGATTCTTCCCTGATCGCTAAAATCTTAACCTGTTCAAGTCTAGGGTTAACCATTTTCTTCCCCACATATCCACATAAGCTGTGTCTCTTACTCTGTAACTTTCTACCTCTAGTAGCTCTTGGGCTTTATAAAAAAAAAATGTTTCAAACTTTTACAAATGCTTTTTATTTTCAATAATTTCTAGTTATTTGCCAAAATAAACAAATATATAAAATGTGGGGAAAAAACAAAAAATGTATTGTAATTATTTAGTTAGTTCAGGATGATTTTGTTTTGCACAGTATATAGTAATTTTTAAAGTATCAAATTAAATTTTTGTTTAGCAAAATCTATCAAATATGGCTATAGCTTTTTTTTTATTCTGAAAACTTTGAAACAAGGGTGTATAGCTTTGCAGTTGACTCTGTAATCTATGATTTTAATATCATGCATCGTAACTTTACTGATAATTTTAAATGTGATTTGTTTCATTTATTGTATTGTATGTTGATTTTGGGAATGGTGAAATTATCCATATTATCTCTGAATTTTAACTTATTTAATTTTAGCTAAGAAATTTGAAGTTTAAAGGAACTTTGCTGAAAATTAATTATAGTAGTTATTCTGGAAATATTGTTTAATCAAACTTTGATTGTTTAATAAAAAATCTAATTTTCTGTAATACTGAGCTTTACTTTCAACAATCTAGTCATGTGCTTCAATTTATATGTTCTTCTAGGTGGGTAAATTTATCCTTTGATACTTACTATCAATTCAAAGCTTGATGTATCCAATGAAATGCTTTAGTGGCAGTTGTCGCACTTCTTTTTTTTTTTTTTTTTTTTTTTTACTTCTGTTAAACTTAGCAAATCTGTGAAAGCTTCACGCAACAATGAAAGTATTGAAAACTTGAAAGATTAGTTTTAAATTAGCCAAGAAGCTCACGTCCCTTTTATATACTCTTATCAACTTGAAGCTTATTAATGTGAAATGCAATTAGCTTATAATAATTTCTTTTTTCAAATAAGATTTCTATCAGACGTTAGATAATAGAACACACATCAACAACTCGGCACCGCATTATTTGCATTTGTTCATCATTTAATTAGATAAGTTTTTATCATTAACTATCATCCTACCATTACTATCTTTGCTGTAGATGATATGTTGTACTTATTTAAAATCTGAATGTTTCCTCCCCTCATTTCCCATTTGATACAATCTTTTATCTATTAGTGTATTTAGCATGCCTAAAGCTTTACAAACACTTTTGCTGTTTGCCAATTTTTTTCCACATCTTTCAGCAGTGCAACATATCTCTTGAGAGTAGCTAGCAAATAATTGAAACTCAAATGTGAGTTTGCAGTTTCTCTGCTGATTGCTTGTCTATCCTAATCTTTCTTAATCTTACAAGATGTTTCATAATAACCTTTTTCTGTGCTCTTATCTGAAATTATTGAAGACAAGCAATATTATGTGATAGAAAAATGGCATTAGCAAAATTGTTGTAATTGAAGCAGTTGGATAGCTTTAAACAATTTGAAACCATTTGGTACATGACCTTGCATAATACTATAATTTATAATATTAGATTTTCAAAATAGATTATAAAAATGTCAACATTGCTTACTTCCTATTACTGCTGAGCTGTGCTTTAAATGCTCAGGTTCTTACCACTGAGAGCAAAAAATGTCTTTATTTGATAATCTATTTAATTATATAATCAGTTAACAAAACAATCATTTATAAAGATTATGAAGGAAAATATTAGAAAAAAATCATAAAAACAAACTAAACTTTCTAATATATATTTAACTCAACAAATAACTTCTGCCTGAAAAATATACCAATCTGTTCATTTTCAAAGATTAATTTAAATTGAAATTTCTCAAGAAGATGAAAGGCCTATTCATTCAAAGTACATAAAAATGCATGACTATATTTTTCAGCCAAACTACACATTTTAACTTTCTGTTAAGAAACTTAATGGCATTGTACTTTTTAAAATTTATTTTCATTGAAAAAGTTCAAGGTGACCATTTGACTTATGTTTTCTTTTGTTTAAATAATCATGGTTTTACCTGAAATAAGTCCTAGAAAACTTTTAAATTAGATTTCTTACATTTTTAAAATGTTGCCAAAGCATTGATTATTGACTGCCTTTGGGAGGTTCATTTGTTATTTGACTTGATTTTAATAGAAATTATTTATATGCAGATACTGTACTCTTCTTTGTTATCACAATGTTTCATTTACATGTAAATAATGTAAATGCCTCAAATTTACAAATATAAGTGCTGAAATATATTAGCAGTTAAGTTTCATCATTTTACAGTTGAAAGGAAAAGTTTTAAGTTCTAACTACCCATTTTTTCACTGACACTTGTGAAACTCCTTTCCAGTCAACTTTGATCTTCAAAAATTTAAATGCAATACCAACTGTTCTTTTCTGCTTTCTTAATTTCTGTTCTCTTATTGTTATCACTCCTTATTGTTTTTTGTTTTCTCATATTCTTTCACACTCAGTACCCCTTTGTGTATTAGTGGTTTTATTGCGTTGCTAGGGGTGAAATGATTAAACAAACCTAATATTGATCTTCCATGTGCCCTGTCCTTTTAGGACGTAGGCGACCATGGTCCTCAACGTCTCCCTATCCCTGGTAACTCTTAGCATGCCTTCTCCTGTTACACTATGCAGCCCTTGTTCCGTCATCCATTTGATTAGGTCTTTCAAATATGTTATCCGCTGCTATCTGGCTTGTTAGTATCAGGTTCTTCAAGACCTCTTTCCTCATTGCATGTCCCAGGAACTTCAGCTGTCTCTTCCTGATGCTCAGTATTAATTTCCTTTTCATTTCCATCATTTCCAAAACCTCATCATTGCTCACATGCTTGATCCATGATATTTGCAGCATCCTTCTGTAGAACCACATTTCAGTTGTTTCAAGTTTTTTCTTTATCTTTGATGATATTGTCCAACATTCACTGCTATATTGAAGAACTGACATCACATAGCCATCCAGTACTTTCTTCTTTGTTTCTAGTGAAATTGTCCTGTTTCTTAATACTTTAATCAACTTCTGGAATGCTTCCTTCGCCATGCCAATTCGCCTTCGGATCTGTGTTGCACTTTTCGTCTTCTGTTATAACACTTCCCAGGTATCACTTACTTCAAAAAGATCCAGTTTTCTTTTGCATTGTCCATTGAAGGTATATGATGATTTGGCTCTTTTATTTAAGACCTAAAAGAAAACCTTTTTGCTAATTTCAAAATATCCATTGAATTTGTCATTGTTGTGAGGTGCTGTATCTCTGTATATGTGTAGATCCAAATGATAGAAAAATTTTCCCCAGATGATGTGGATTCATTCTATTTCAGCTTTTAGAATTCTAAATCTTAGAGATTTTATGAAAATCTCACCCACAGATAACTAACCTTTATCTTAAAGATTGTAACTGTTTTTCATTTCTAGTATACAGTGTGACAGCAGAAGCATTTGAACACATGTAAAATAATATACTTTTAATGCATCAGTTTACTTTAATTTTATACATGAGGTATATTTTGATAATAAATTTACAGTTACTAGGAACAAATACATTTGTTAAACCTCTTCTTTATGTTCCATGTCTCTTCAGGATGTAAGCAATCATGAACTTCCACTTGCCCTTATCCCTTGTCCCTCTCAACACTTTTCCTTTTGGTATCTCATTCAAACCCTGCTTCACCATCTACCAGCTCAAGCCCATCGAGTATATACAGTGTAGAGTACAATATAAACCAAATTAATGGTATTTAGACATGATTAAGAATTGATAATAAAAATATTATTTAAGAAGGAATGTAGGTTTAAATCTTTATACAACAGCATGGAAAATTTTGGAATCTACCAACAAATTTTAATTGAGTATAATGTCACCACTCACTATTTCACTTCTTGCACTAAGGCCAGTTTGAAGCTTTCAACTATACAAAAGAATTATATAATTCAACAACATGATAAAAATTTGAGTTTCAGGTCCAATAAGATCTTAAATATCAATGTCAATAACAATATATCAAGAAATTTGATGTGCAAAAGGTTTAGCACCACCAAAAATCTTCCTTGAAATGGCACACCATAAAAAAATTTGTTCTTGCAAGCAGGTTGATACTGTGACACAAATTCAAAAAGAGACTTCAAAACAGGTTTGCCACTGAGAAAAGAAATGTAACTCACTCCAACATATTATGCTAATAAATATTCATCAAGATTGTACACAAAACATTGTGTTCATTTAACTTCATTTAATTCATTACATTAAACAAATGAAAAAACATGCTATGGAAAATCAAAAGGAATTTAGTAACTTGAAAAGGGATTCAGTATGATTTAAGAGCACCTGAAACATCAGTTATTAAAAGAACAATAAGTAATAAAGTTCACAAGAACAGTTTAAAAAGCCCATACCTCCTTTTGGGGAGGTACTAAGATTCTTATGTGAAGTTTTCTCATGAGTATTTAGAAAAAGTAAAGTCTAAAAATATTTGGACAAATGTTTTTGGTCAGGGAAAATTAAAACAGAACTTTTTGACCACAACCCAGCTCATCTTCTATTGAGAACAGCTGGATGTACCATCTCCACAGTAAAGCATAGAGATGGAATTTTGGAGTTGTTTCTCTTTCAATGGTAAATGTACTTCATGTGTTTGATCGAACTACAAATGGAATGATGTATCAAAGTATTTTCAAAGCTAATTTGCTCTCTTTGGCACAACAGTTTAAATTTCAAAAGAGCTGGATTTTTCAAAGCATACAGCTAAATTAACTTGAGAATAGTATCTTCAGAACACAATGTAGATGTATTTCAATGTTTTAGTAAATCTGACAGAAATCCAATTAAAAATTTGTGGGGACTCTTGTATTCAGTAGAAGGACTTCGGAAACTGTAATGATTCAGAAGTCATTTAAAAGCTGGAGTGGACCAAGATTTAAAAATAAAATTTGTAAAGTCTTATGAAAAATGTTTTTGAGCAGTAACTTTAAACTGGGGCTATATAATTTTTAAAATATTAAAGCAATTTTTCTGATTACTGTTTTCATTGTTATTTTATTCTGCATTGCATGCTTAAAAATATGTATTTTTTTTTTTTTTTTTTTTTTAATACCATATCTCATCAGGATGTAGGCAATCATGACTCTCCATAGATTCCTTTTCTTTATTCATGAATTACTATTTCTTGGTAAAGATAGTAAAGTAGTTTCTTGTTACTTTCTCAACAAATTCAGAGTTTTTCTTCTCTTAAGCTGGAGTCCAGTCGATTCTGTTATTTAACTTATAACTGAAGAAGAAATGGATTTGTGTGAAATTGACTGCAGTAAATTAGCCCAGAATTTGAACTCAATTTGTCATGTTTTTCCTGGTAATTGTTAATTTTATATAATATATACACTGTCTGTAGATTTGAAGCATTAGAAATATATTTTCTTTTAAATGTCCAAATACATTTGCTCTTTCCAACTCACTGTATATTAAAATGTTGGTATACTATTTGCTGAAATATATTATGCAATATGTTATCATTTCTCTTCTCCTTTTCTGATAGTTAAATATTAAAGAAAGTATTTGCTCATTTTAATAAGGATTAGATTGAATTATTTGTCTCTTGAAAGAGTTGTTTAAATTGATAATATTTTAATGGAATTTATTAACAAACTTTAGGAAAAAAAAACTAAAAAAGCAAGTGAATAGTGACGCCTCACTTTTGCAACAATGAAGTAGACTTATTTGTTGCGTGACGGATGATACTGTGGCAGCAGCAGTATAGTTTCCTGTTGATATACCTTTAAGATAACATTTAGATGATGGCTGACTCCTTGCTTTACACTTTTAAACATGCATCATTTACAATGTTTAAGTATTAAGTGAGCAGGAAATGTAGACTTATCATTTCACACATACACTCCTTACTGCATTTTGTTCATATAAGTATGAAGGTGGCATGTTCTCACCTTACTCTCTATTAGTTAAACAGAAAGGGGTAGGACTAATATTATTATTATTATTATTATTTTTTTTTTCATATTGAAAATGTATTTATCTGAAACTTTGTGTTTCCAAATCTTAAAATATAAGACTTTGTATGCAATATATTTTAGATTAATAAAATTTAAAAGCATTTTTCATTATTTGCTTTAATATTGGGAATTAAATTGTCAAGCTTTAGATTTATTTCATAAACAAATGTTTATTAAACTTTAAAAAAAATAGATTTGGAGTATTTAGATATATTCATAACTGGAGGAACCACCTGCTTTCTAATCTATAATATTATTGCGCTATAATTTTTGTAAGTGAATTGTTGGTGATGCTTTTCAAGGGCAAGTAATTGATACAAATTTATTAAAGTGTATGCAGGTGTTAAAATTATATACAGTGGTTAAAACCAAGTAATCACCAACATTTTAGGGTTTTACTTATTTAACTACAAAGCCCTTATTAATTTTGTATTTTTATTAAATTAAACATTAGCTTACTTCTTCAAGTTCTTAATTTTGCATAATTTATCTTCATATACTAGGTACCAATATGGACTTTCACAAAAAAAAAAAATTAAAACCGAAGAACACATTTTAAGTAATTTAAATACCTACTTTGAACATAAATTTTGCTTCTCTTTGGAAAAATAATGACCTGAAGCTAATCCAAATTAAGACAAATTAATTTCTGTATAGAAGTAAGCTTTTTAGTAAATTAAGACTATTAGTAAATTTTAAGACTTAACTGAATTTTCTAAAAGTAGGCATCTATGTTTCTAGTGAGATAACGGTAGTGTCCTGTTTTGTCAAAACTCAGTCCTTTAGTGGTGAGCTTAGAGAGAAACCTCCCCCAGGGCGTTGTATATGAAGGCCATGTTCTACCTGCTCAACATAGTCCCCCTCTTGGTCATACTGACAAGAGCCAAGGGAATACAGAAAATTATATTTTGTGCTAGCTTGGTTGTAAGAGTTGCTGGAAAGTTGTCAGTATTGATAGCCAACTGTCTTTGGGGCTCCACTCTGAGTTTTCTGCCTGGTTTTACATACATAAACTTTTCTGTAAGTACAGTATATACAAAAGATAGTCAAGAGAGTTGCTCAACATCAATCAAGAATTGCACTGCATTTAAAAGCAGCCAATGTCAAGAAGAAACTGGAACAGATAATCTACAGGAAATAATGTTCTGTGATATTATTTGGCTTTTAATTTTACAATCAGATGTACCTATGTGTTGGGAAAGTAAACATTGTTCTGATTATATAAATTCTTATTTTGTTATACATAGAACAGCTGTCAATCACATTTTTTATTTTCTCTACAGGTGATGAATAAATTTTAGAAGTAATGCTTACATTCTACTTAAAACAGAATGAAAATAACTTTTTATTTACACACAGCAACCTGTGAGGTCAAAGGACAAAGTAGAAAATTGTAATTCTACCCCTGTCTGAAAATTTAAATCTGATTGTGTGGGCAATATTAAATTAATATCATATATGTGGCATCTGTCAATCTCAAAAGATCTTTGATCTTCATCAAAAAAGTTGTCTCAGCTGCTGATGGTGACACAGCATCTGCTATGGCAGTACAGAACCATATGGGAGAATCACAGTCTCGATTGCAATGAATGCATGTGAAAATGCTTTCTCTTAATGTTGCCATGTTGTTTTCTTTCTGTTAAACATTCTTCTCTTGGGCGGCAAGCCTTCATTTCTTCTATCCTAGCTCCAACTCTTGGTATAAATCACATTTCCTGTGTGAGCAATCATTGGTTACATTTTCCCACCTCACAATGTCCATGTCCATTGTCCTCACATACCTTTTACAAACTTTTTTTTAAAGCAAAGATAATGTTGCCCTTTTGCCGGTGGCCAATGCTATGAAATTCTATTGCAAACTTTCAGTTTCAAAGTATCTGATGTCAACAAAAATTGACATTAAACTTTTTATGAAGAATTGTTTTTACTTGACAAGTATTTAAATTTAATTGTAATTGCTTTTTATTTATTTTTTTAATTGTAATTACTATTTTAATTTATTTATTAATTACTTTAGTTTATAAGTGATTTGTTTAAAAATCTGATTGATTCATATTTAAATTTGAATTTACTAGTGGGTACCATACTGCCTTCATTCTGTTTCAGAATTGCGACTGACAATACAATGATGAGTTTGCCGTTAAATTCTGAAATAATGTTTCTCTACCAGTTATGGCATTTATATCTTGAAACTAAAAGACACATGTGAAGATGCAATGTTGTAGTTGCAAATGTTTTGTCTGAAATTGACTAAACCATCGTCTTGAAAAAATAATTTACATGTGCATGCATGTTCATTACTAATTTTATTAGAACATTTACCTGTATAGAATAAAATGAGTTTATTTTCATTCAATATGTATTGAAAATGGATATTTAGAAGTGTAATCTATCATTGTAAATATTTTTGGATAAGTAAATCTCTTTTTCAGTCTCTTCATCTCCTTCACCTGGTATTTAAGAACTCCCTGTCAAATGTATTTTTACATGAGTCATTAAAATTGCAAAGAAGCATGCATAAGTAATTTATTTCTGACATCAATCGTGACAATGAGTAAATGGTACTTGCGTTCATAATTTAATCTAAAAATCAGTGTCATATAAACTTTGTTGAATTTTCACAGCTACAGAATTAAAAGTCAATAAAAATTCTAAAGTTATGATTTGGAATTAGTGGTACGTATTTTCTTAGTAATGTGTGTCACTTAATAATCATTGGAAAGCTTAAATGATTTCACAGCGTGCATCTTACTGCTATATTAAAATATACTACATCAGTTTCTGCTACTGAAGAATAGAGAGCATTGTCTTCATGGAATTTTAATGATATAGGTTCTGAAAGAAATAAATTACAATATCAGATTATTTATATATGCTTGTTTCTATTAGTGAACATTATTGTAATGACTTACTCTTTCTTAATTTCTTTCTGAGTTTCTGGGATGGGGAGATTATAATTAATTAAGGTAAATAGTATAATTATTTACCTTCAGGCTATTGTACTCATCATTGTTATTTCTATACAATAACAGCCTATCATTTGGGAATATGGTGACTTAGTAATTATGAGTTCAGTCTCTAGGATTGGCAGTGTATATCTGAACTTGGTGAAAATGAGCTGAGCAATAACTGGGCAGTATTAAAAATAAGAACTAGATAAAATGGAACGCACTAAGAGTGGCTCTATTGACATCAGCAAATGAAATCATCTCAAAGAAAAAAGCACGTCAAAAGAAAAAATGAGTGGATGATTGAAGAGATTCTTGACAAAAGTGACAGAAAACAAGAAACTACACCAGGAAATAAGGAGCAAATGTAGACAAGTTAAAGAAAGATGGCTCAACAACAAATGTGCTGAAGTAGAAAGACTGAGCATGACAAATAATGGTGATGTGCATAAATAAAGTAACTGGACAAAAGACCTGCTCAGCAACAGGATGTATAAAAGCAAAGGACAGTACGCTCATACTAGAAAAAGAAAAAATACTTCAGAGATGGGATGAGTATTTTGTTGATCTTTTCCACAAAAACAGAGGGCAACCAACAATACACAAAAATACAGATGGACCAGAAATATTAAAAACCAAAGTGGAATCAGCAATGGCCAAATTGAACAGAAATAAAGCAGCAGGACCCGATAGGATTGTAAAAGAGATTTTCACACCCTTAGAATGCTTCAGCATAGACAGGCTCACAGAGATAATAAATGAAATCTACAACAGTGGCAATGTATTAGAGGACCTAAGCAGATCAATTTTCATAGTACTGCCTAAGAAGCCAGGTGCAAAGGAATGTGAACTCCACCAAACAATCAACTTAATGAACCCATAACAAAACTCATCATCCAGATTCTGATGAACAGAGTGCACAGCAGAATTGACCCAGAGATAGGACAAGAAGAGTGTGACTTTGTTAAAGATACTGGAACAAGGAATACAATATTTATGCTCAGAATGCTATCTGAAAGAGCAATAAAAATGCAGAAGGAACTCTATCTGTGCTTTATGTACCATGTAAAAGCATTTGACAAAGTACAGCACAATAACTTGACAGAGATGCTCAACAACATTGTCATTTTCAGAAAAGACATTAGAATAATCAAGAATATATATTAGCAGCAAACTGCTTGCATATGGATAGGAAGTGAATTTAGCAGGTATACAAAAATAAAAAGGGGTGTAAGACAAGGATGTGTTTTCTCACTGGATCTATTCAACAGCAAAACAATTCTGAATGAAATAAAAACCCTTGCCAGGATTCTTCATTGGCAGCCATAATCTCAACAATGTAAGATATGCAAATGACACGGTGCTGATAGCAGACATGGAAAGGAGAATGCAGGACCTCCTACAAAAGATAGCATGAGAACGCGAGAAGAAAGGACTAAGCATAAACTTCAAGAAAACTGAATGTATGGTAATCAACAAAAAGAAAACTCCAAAATGCCAACTACAGGTCGGAGAAACTAAAATAAAGGAAGCAAACAAATCTACCTGGGAAGCATGCTGACAGAGGATGGAAAGTGTGATGTTGAGATCCAAAGATGCATTGGCATGGCGAAGGACGCATTTCAAATGCTAACCAGATTACTGAAAGATAGGAAAATCTCATTGGAAACAAAGAAAAGAGTGCTGGATTGTTATGTGATGCCTGTCTTTCTGTTTGGCATTGACTATTGGACAATCTCCTCAAAGATGAATGAGAGGCTTGAGCTAGCAGAAATGTTTTACAGAAGGATGCTGTAGATACTATGGACTGAGCACATGACTAACAACGAGGTGTTGGATAGGATGGAAATGAGGAAAAATATAAGGAAGACAGATGAGGTTCCTGGGACATGTAATGAAGAAGGAGGGCCTGGAGAATTTAATACTCACAGGATAGATAGAGGAAAAGAGACAGTGAAAGCAGCATGAGACCTACTTGATAAATCTGAGCAAATGGATGGTGCATCAAGGTTTGGGAGAGATACCAAGAGAAAGAATTTTGAGTGGCAAGAGACAGAGCCAAGTGAAAGTCCATGATCGCCTACACCCTGAAGAGATATAGCACATAAAGATTTTCCTAGACATGGGTAGTAGAATGAGAACAATCTACCCTAGTAAATTAAATAATTCTGTTAGAATTCCCTATACCTGGATCAATGTACCCCTGTTGAAGGCTGGACAGCACAACGGTCAAAACATTGTGACAGCAACAACAAATATGAGGACAATAGTCTAAATATTTCCAAATCAAAACTCAATAAATATTTCAATGATATGAGATTGATGTAGTAAGTCCAGTTTGATATGTTTATAGAGAATCAAGGGTAATGAAGTGAGTTAGGTATATTAATTTATAGCCTATTAATGAAAAAAAAAGCATTATTTCACATAATTATTTTTCAATATAATCTTTCCTTTCATTGTTCTGCATTAAATGATGGTTATTAATTATACAGCTTGAACATTGTATAGTGAAAATTTCAGATCAACTCAGCTGATAACTGTGACAGGCTATGGACTTATTGATTCACTCTTGGAAGATCTTAGTATAAAACTGTAAATTCATAAATACATGTTGCAATAGTGGCATATATCATGCTACTCTATATTAGTTATTAAATAGGGTGAATATATTATCTTTTAATTACTCATTCTTGTATGAAAAATGTTTTCAAAAATTTAAAATAAATTTAATTTTTAGCTTCATGTTTTGATATTTGATAAATTTTATATATTTTTATTAGTCTTGGAACAGAGAAATATCAAGTTTCATGTTTAATTTCCTAGGAAAGATGAAAATTGTAAGGTGGTTTGGAGTGAAGACAGAACTATCAAACTACCCTCCACCCCAGGAGGAATGTGTGAATGCTGAAAAAAAAACAAAAAAAAAACACTAACTACAACACAATTAATACATACATTTTTGATATAGTTGAAAAGTAATTATTATTATAAATTTTCAATTGAAAAAGTTTGTATTTTATTACTTTAAATATTATTTTTAGTGGATAATTGTATTTGAGTATCTTCCATTTATTTATTAAACAGTATATTTATTTTTATCTACCTGCCTGAATATTTGAGAAATCTTATTAAAGAAAAATGTGTTCTTCAGCAGGATTCAAACCTGCATCCTTCTGAGCAAAGGGAACTGTTGTTAGATCTGACATACTCTAACCAACTGAGCTACATAGAATTTAGCTGATCAGGCAAGGTTGAAGAGTGCCTTTAATCAAAATTCTTCTTGTCATAGACTTTCATAAAATTTTCATACCTGCTCACTTTTATATCTTAATATATACAGAGCAGTTTTCTAAAGAATGGATTTTTATAAAATAAAAATCTATTACCGCTTCAGAAAATGTTGTTTTTTTTGTGTATAAATATAAAAGGTTTATGGACATATGTTGAAGTTCCTGTTCTCGTATGATCACTGTACAACATCAAAACTGGTTAGTATCTAGATGGGTGACCGCTTCAGAATACCAAATGCTGTAAATTTAAATGTGTAGGTGGTTTATTGTATAGCAGCTCTGAACAGAAAATTGGAAAGCTAAGTTCTAATTCAAGTCAGGTTTATTATATTCACTCACATGTAAATACACTTGGAAAGGGATGAATTCCAATACTTCTCCCTCCAGGTTGAGTAGGATTTGTATCAGTAAATCATTATCTCTGAAAAGTTCTTATAATCTAAAAATATTTTCTGGCTTTAAATAAACAGCAAAAGGCTGATAAGCCATAAAAAACAAATCAGTAAGTCATAAAAAATTATAAAGATAAAAATTATTATATGTCTTCATTTTGGCTTATGTATTTTTAAATCAATTCACCCCATGCAGGGTCACAATGCCACTAATATGCAAGGAGTTACTGTGAGTGAAAGAGAATGATAAGACTTTAGAAGGAACTAGAAATCCAATACAAAACGGGGAAACAAGAGATAAACTCATTCAAAAGACTGGGGGGTCAGCATGTGAAGCAAATGATCTTTATATCAAAATAAAGGTATGCTCTGTGTAGAATCCTTAGATAGCAACAGCCAGTAATCAGTTGAAGTTGAAACTGACAGCTCAAAGTTGCCCAGCAAATTGGTAGGTGGTTTATATGACAGCCTGGGAGATTCCACTCTGCCATGTAGGCAAGTCTATTCTGTAGATTCTGATTGACTGATGATTCCAGTGTGGATATTGTGCTCAATAAATATCAGCACAATATCCCCTCAATAGGTGAGAGGAGAGAGAGACATGTATTGAGTTACAACCCTGTTTATTTTTGTCTGCCAACTGGATGCTAGTTGGAAACATCCTTGTGAAGGTGAGTCTCATACTCTTAATTGTTCACTCTGTAACAAAACTTTCTTCATCCTGCACATTTATGTTGATATAGTAATATATAGGTTTTATATGACATAAATGACAAGTTTGGCATCCAGTGAGTGCTCTATAAATATGACCTTGTGGCAGACTTAGTCATATTGATGTTTTTACTTTATTTTTACCTTATTGAAAATGATAAAAAACTGCATCTGTTACTTTTATTTTGCCCAGATAAAAAAAAAAAAGTGGGTGGATGGGTGGGATTACATGCTATTGAAAGTGTTAAGTATTTAGATAATCATACCAGGTGCTTTCAATTATATAACATGATGTCTTCTGGAAGTTGCTTTACTCGTGTGAGACTGGGTGAGAGCATAATGAAGATTTTTGTGTACTTTTCATAAGGATGAACAAATTACACACATTTGGGTTAACATTAATTTTTCCTTCTGATGTGGCTAAATCAGCATAATTGTTTGCTTCATATAACTGCCTAAAGGCATCACCATGTTTCTCTAGGTCTGATTGCAATTAAACTAGTTTTCACATCGTATTTACTGTCCTAATATGTGTTGAACTTGCTTGACTGTCTGAAACCTAGTGTTTCAGAGTCAAGAGAGTTCAACAACCATTGTAAAAGTGTTTGATATTTGTCTCTGAGTTACAAATATAGAGGACCAGTTTTACTAGAGATGAATTTGTATGCATAATATTGTCAATGCTATAAAAATCACATCCTGTCTTTCCATGTGTAAAATGAGATAATTTAACTGGTTCTATTGCAGTAATTGACGAGATGCAGCTATCTGAGCAAAGTTCCTAAATTCTCAACATCACTCAGTTATTGTCAGTGTTGTTTATTGTAGACTTTCTAGACAAAGTCATCTAGTTCCTTTCATTGTAGATAGATTCTTGTTTAGTTGGTTAGACCCAATATATGAATACCACATTTGCTGTCGGTATCAGAAATATGATTCAATAGAAAGATCCATTTGCCCTTACTCCATTCTTCATGAAGTGAGATCTGCTATCATACCTAGAATAGTGAGATCAATTGTGCTTTCCCTTATTTTTCCTCTTCTTCTTTTTCTTCTTCTACTACTACTACAATAATAATAATAATAATGGCAGCAAGAGTTCACTATCCAGTGTATCAAAAGTTCACTGATAATTTGTTGCAGTTTGTTTATATTACCTTTTTTGTAGTTGATCAATTGCAAGAAGAAACATTTCAAAAGAAAATTGTAATTTTGCTTAATATATTTTCTTTACAAATACTTGAAAGTGTTAATTTATTTTTCAAATTATTTCCTACCCTACAACTCTTTCCTCACAAATAAAACATTGCAAGCTTCTCGGTACTCTATTAAAAGTGTTCAGATGAACATTCCTTAGATTCACCAGCTGTAACCTTCACAGCTAAGACCTGTCATGCTATAATGATTGAGCAAGCGGAAGTGTGTCAGAAAGTACATTTTCCTTGCCAGGGCAGTATTTTATTGTTTAGTCAAATGTTGAGAGTTCTGACCACCAATCTTGAATCTTTACATTCTTAAATTTTGTGCACTTTTTGTTGGAAAACATAAAAGCCACTGATCACTGATCACTAATCAGAGCAAAATGTTGATGTAATAAATAGTGACACCACTTCCATCCACCTCAATAAATACCATGGTCTCCTTTGCTATTATGTGATACTTCAATTTGTTTTCTTGTAGTGTTTTTGACATGAACACTTTTGCATGTCAGTTGATATAGTTGTTGTTTAGTTGTGTGACTTGACCCAAAGAGTTGTGAGTTCAATACCAGGCTACAGCAGTGGTGAACAAGTAACCTACAGGGTTAGAGTACTCTATACAAGGGATGAAGATCATATACCCCAGTGATTGTAATAAAGGGTTCAGTTCAAAATTCCTAGCACCTGAAGAAGGCCAGAGTGTACAATGGCTGAAATGTTGTACAAATGGCAACAAAGATGTAAACAATAGTCCAAATAATGTAAATACTACCTCATCTCAGAAATATAGACAAATACTTTTGTGAATTGGTTTTAGTGCAGCTACCACCAGTTCTTGTTTTATTTGATTAAATACTTTGAGCACTTTCTTTTTAAGTGGGAATTTTGTATTTTCTACTAGAGGTCGAATTTTTTTTTTTTGCGTAATACGCGAACATTCCCATTGTTCTTTTGACTGACTTAGAGTTTTCTGGGGGAGGTAGATTTTTAAAGGGATGTAATCTTTGAGTTGGGCTTAATAATTCCACCACTGATATAGTATCCTGAAATATTGATGGACCAAACTGAAGTTACAGACTTCGATTTGTTGAGGGTAATCCTGGACTTTGTAATAGCCTTTAGGAATCTTTTCACATTTTGGTCATGTTCTGTGTGTCTCCTGCAACAGTAATGTCATAAATATAAGGGAAAGTACTGCATAGTTATTCTTTTTCCACTATTTTGTCTATCGCTCTCTGGAATGAAGCAGCCCCATTTTTGACTGTAAACAACATTCTACAGAATTGAAACAAATGACTATTCACCTCAAAAGCAGTGTATTTTCTATCTGATACTTTAAGCTGCACATGGTGGTAGGCATTTTGAGATTTAATGAAGAAAAAAACATATTAAACAAGATCATTGATCATTTTATTGGTTCTTGGTTGGGGGTAAGCATCCAATTCTGTATACAGGTTTATTGTTTGGGAGTAATCTATGCACAATTTATTTATTTATTTATTTTTTTAACAGTTGGTGGGGTCCTTTATCATGACTGAGCTCACCTTTTTTTGATTATGCCTTCAGAAAGCAATTTCTGAATTTCTTTAACAAGAAAGATCAATCATTCATGAATAAAGTGCCTTGACTTGACAGCAATAGGTTTACAGTTTAGTAATAAATTACAATTGAAGAGTATACTGTTCACGGTTAATTTAGGCAATGGCCCACTGTATTTAAATGTTATTTTCTGATGCTGATCTAGAAAATCCTGGCCAAGAATATAAATTCTTCTGAACACCCAGTTGGGTAGCAACATCTGACTGACCACTAAGATAAAGAAGTAGATTTTAAACTACACATCCCTTTGAGTTAATGTTTAAATTTTTCTGGGCTATGGTAATACTTTTACAAGAGGGGTGAATTTCCAAATTTAGTTCTCACACTACTCTATCACTAATATAGCTTCAGTACTGCAGAAATCAAGTAGAGCACTTAGGTTACATGTGTTGCAACAGGGTAGAGTTCTTGTGGTACGTTAGTAAGCTTGGTCAATATATAAGGATCTGCCATTGCTACTAACAAAGGTTTGGACTGATATGCATAAACATAATATATTTTTTTTTTTTGAGCATTTTTTACAAGTAGCCTCATTAGCTGGACAAAGATCCCATGAATGATAGGGAAACCCACAAAAAAGCATTTATGTTTGACTTGGTAATTCATGGCTACTGCTGTTTCTTTAGGTTTGACTAATGCTACCATTTGAGCTTCTGGAATAGTATATAACTTATTTTGTTGTGCTAAATTCAGAGCAGAAGCTTGCATGTAAGCTGTTTGTAAATCTAAGGTCTTATTTTCTAATAGTCGTATTGAATGTGAACTTAAGCTGAAAATGAAGGTGTCATGCATAACTTCATTACTGCATTCCTCAACAGTATGGTCTCTGAAATTACAGGTTATTTTATTTGTTTTTTTTTCTAATTCTCTGAAAAATTAATTCAGTGACTTTTCCAACCTCTGTCATCTTGTAGCCAACAAATGTTTTGCAAACAACTTGCTAGGTGTTTTAATAAATATGGCATCCAGTTTTTTTATGGCAATGTTGAAGTCTGTACATCCTTCAATATATTCAAACACTCTGGAGCTTACACAATTCAGAAGGGCCCAGTATTTGTTTGGTATCCTGTCCTGGAAATTATCTATATAGTTAAGTTAAATAGTTTAGTCTCGATGGAGAACAAGGTTCAATGTTTACGCATTTTGATTTCCATGCTGTTTCTATGCTAGAAGTTGCCTATATATTTTAGTTGAATAAATTTATATATATATATATATATATATATATATATATGGAAATTAAAGATTAACGAAACTGGTTATAAACAACCAACAATTTGAAATGATTTGTTTGAACATTATTTTTGATCGATACTCATATTTAAGTAGATATTCTGTTTATAATCAAACAGTATTATATATTTATTTCTACCGGCCTGATTATTTATGATATAAATTTTTGTTATGTCACACATTTTCGTAACAAAAATTTAAGCTATTACCTAGTTTACACTACATTTTTCTCCAGATTAAATATAGGGAGTAAGCAGTGTTAAATGTGCATTTTATAATCAACCACAATTTTCAACATTATTTCTTTCCTATAAACCATTCTTAAAAATGACTTTGCATGCAATAAAGAGTTGATAAAACTTCCAAGATTTCCTGAACATTTGTTAGTAACAATTATGCAAAAGATGTTACTAAGATCTTTTTTCATCATGTTGAAAAATGAGGAAAGATAGCATTTTAGCTAGTATCTAGTTTAATTCAAATATATCCATTTCTTCTGCAAATTAAGGATGAACAGTATGGATTACTTTTTTGTTTTGTCTCCTGAAATGCCATTTTTCATGAATAAATTTCAAATTTTCTAAGATGAGAAGCAAATCTTATCCTATAATAAATTTGATCTTTACTAGGTGCTCGATACTTGTAGTCTTATGCTGTATGAAAATAAGTCTAGTAAATATTGATGACCATTAGATTTAGTGGTTTACATCTATTATTTTACATGCGTATTTTGCTTTCTTCCCATTTCATTTATTTTTCAATCAATAACTGGCCAAAGGCTGTGTTGCTTTAAGCAGGTGTTTACTATAAAAATTATATGACAGTAAAACAGGGAAAAATCTGAAGTTTGACATACTGTAACTGTTTCTCAAATTAACTCTCTCTCTCTCCCAATTTAATGTAATTTGTTGAAGGGGACTTCATATTTACTATATTAAAGACCATTTTCATTGATTAACTATCTCAATTTAAGCTATTGCAATTTATGGTAAATTTTATTTTTATATTTATGGCCTAGCTAATATGTATAACTGTATTAAGAAAACTGTGTAGATATAGATTAGTCTCAACAAAATCGATTTGATTCTGTGTTTGTTTTGGAATAATCATAGAAGCAGTTTAAAATGCTTGTCAGGTACAATGGCTTGAACTGTTTTTAAATATTGTTAAAAGCAATATGACTTGAATTTATTTGATATGAATAAATTTTCATAATTTTGCAAGTTGCCTTGTAAAATTAAGTTGTTTTTTTTTTTAAATTGCATAAATTTTTTGTTCAGCAGTGTTTCTTACTGCTACCAAAGAGCAGACTGAGACGCATTTTACGATTTTCGTATGCGACATTCCTTGGGGAAAAGCTTTCAATCTCCCACTTGAGGACTGTGTCTCTGAGATTTCTTTCTGGGTGGAAGCTGGCATTGATGCCTTTATACCGATCAGGAAGTTCCAACTCGATCTTCAATCCTCTGCCTGTTCGGTCACCATTACTCACAGGAATCACAACCTCTGGCTATTTTGGAGCCCTGCATCTAACCACAATAGGTGCCTATTTGCCTCTGCTTGTAATGAGTGTAAGAGGATCCTGAATGATGCCAAACTATTGTTTGCTGAGAGAATGAGACAGCCCATAGCTGCTCGCAAGTTTAGCTCCAAAGACTATTGGTGGATCTGCAAACACATGCTGAACAACAGCAAATCCTCCATCCCTCCCTTAATCAATGAATTCGTGCTTCTTACGGTATATGTGGACAAGGCCAGTCCAAGTGCATTGCTCACAGATTCTCATCAAACTCCACATTTGACTCATTTGGAGTACCCACACTCGACTTCCTTCTTAGAACTGAGGCTCAACTGAAAGATGTTTACATAACCCCGTCTCTGGTATCTAAGATAATATCAAAACTTGACTCCCATAAGGCGAGTGGAGATGATAGAATCTCTGTTATTATCCTCTGTCCACTCTAAACTCTATAGTTACTGCTTTTATGCTTCCTGCTTTCCTGCATACTGGAAGTCCTCCTCTGTGGTTCCTGTATTTAAGAACTCGGGGGAACGCTCGAACCCATCCAACTATAACCCTATCAGCTTCCTATCAATTTTCAGAAAAATGTTCAAGGTCATTATCAATGCTGAAATAGTTCAACATCTTACTGCCCATGAACTATTCTCAGACAGGCAGTACGACTTCCACTTTGCCTGGTCTATGGCCGATATGCTAACGACCATCACAGAGTACATATACCAGGCCCTTGATAAGTCTGGCAAGGCTTGTGCTTTTGTCCTGGAAATTTTCAATGCTTTTGATAGGATTTGATATGCTGGCCTTCTATGCAAGCTACATGGTTATGATATCACTGGACGCGTGCTTGATCTGATTCACTCTTTCCTATCTGACATATAATGAAGGTCGTCTTGATAGGCATGCCTCTACATCCTACTTCACGAACACTGGTGTCCCCCAGGAACCACACTCTGGTGTCCTCTTAGGCCCAACACTCTTTCTGATTTTTATAAATGATCTCCCAGATGTGATCAAATCCAAAGTAGGCATCTACGCAGATGACACTACAATTTACTCCTGCATCATTAAGAAATCTGGTGAGGCGGACAAACATAACCTCACTGCTGATCTTGAGAAGGACCTACACTCAGTGATCAACTGGGGTAAGAAGTGGCTCGTAAATTTCAATGTTTCTAAAAAGAAACTGCTGTCAGCCATCACAGACAACCTCTCCTGCCCGCTCCATAAGCATGGACCCAGTGAGTCTCCCTGAAAGCAATATACTGCACCTCCTTGGCCTTACTCTATCTTCCAACCTCAAGTGGAGTCATTATATTAAGTCAATACCTAAATCCACTGCTAGGAAGATTGGGTCATTGTGTTGGGCCAGGAAGTTTTTTTCTGCCTGAATCCATCTTGCACATATACAGATCAACCATCCATCCATGCATGGAGTACTGCTGTCATATCTGGTCAGGCACCCCTGCTATTCATCTCGGTGTTCTTGATAGGCTCCAAAGGAGAATCTGTAATGTGATATGTTGCCACTTGGCAGCTTGACTCTAGCCACTTTCTCACCGGTGAGATATGGCTTCCCTCTGTCTCTTCTACAAATATTTTCATAGTTTCTGCTTTGATGAACTTAAGTCACTGGTGCCCCCACCACAAGAATTTACTTGTGCAACCAGACTGGCAACAAGGTCCCACCCATTTAGAGTTAGCTCAACAAAATGCAGCTGACAATTCTACTCCATCTTTTCTTGCACTTCCTGCTTGTGGAACTCCTTTCCATATACTTGCTTTCCTGACTGCTACAACCTCCAGGAATTTAAATGCAATGTCAATTTCCATCTCTTATCCACTTGATTTCAATCTTTTCTACATCACCCCATATATCTTGTTGTTCTCCTTTCTCTCTACCTTTGCAACTGTCTTCACACCTGTGTTTCCATCCTTCTCTTGCCCTTTCTCTGACAACCCCTTTAACTAGTTCATCTTTCTCTTCATTCTCCTCCTGCCTAAACTTTTACTCTTATATAGCTCTCCTGCACATCATTGGTGGTATCACCTTGCTTGGGGTGAAACGAAAAAAAAAAATTGTTTGTTCAATAAATTTTTTGGCAGAATCTGCAGTGTTTTAACTACTCAGACAAGTTTTTTACTTTTTCAAGATGTTATCTTGTATGTTTTATTTAGATTTTATAAACAATGTCGTCAAATTGTGAAATATTTCACATTGTTTTAGCTTATGGCATTCATGATAGATTCTATTGTTTTATAGTGATTTACACTAAGAACTGGGAATTATGTATAATATATATTGGGAATTATATATAGTTTTTCTAGTTTTATTTGTCAAAAATTTTAAAAATTTTACATTTTATAATCATCCTCCTCCTAGTAAGGCAATAAAGCCACTAAGACACAAGGGATTCCTAAATGTGAGAGAATATGAAAAAACAACTTTATTAAGAAAAGAAAAGAAAACAATTAAAGAATAGGAATTAAGATAGAAGATAGTGATTGACATTGCATTCAAATTTTTGCAGGTCAGTGTTGATTTGAAAGCAAGAAACCAGAAGAGAGTACATGAGCAAGAAGTGCAAGAGAAGAAACTGTTAAGCTTGACCTTATGGGTAGCCATTTCAACTGTAAAATGATGAGACTTTGCCACAAATCTAGTACTGCTCTTAAGTCATAAAGTCTACGTGCCAGTGGGGAAAGTTTGTCAGAACAATTACCAAAAAATATTTATAGAAAAGACACAGAGAAGCTACAGTGGTTGAAAAGTGACTGAAGCTAAGATACCAGCTATAACACTATATAATCTTTTTTGTATTTTAGCAAGAATCTCTAAATATGGCAGCAACAGTGAATGCATGGAGGAGTGGTAGACTTAGGATAGATTCTTTTGTAATTTAAAATGAAGTGAACCAACTTTCCTAGCAGCAGACCTAGCAATTGATTCAATATAATGTTTCCTTTTGATGTCGGCTGAAAATATTAGCCTGAGAAGACTCAGTGTGGCACTCTACTGGAAGATCTCTAAGACAATTAAAAGAGAGCAGGTTTGTTTAGGAGTTGTTAAAATCAACAAGCCATTTCTTGCCCCACTTAACAGATTGTAGGTCATTTTGTTAAATGAGCTGTCAGTTGAACCTTATTGACCTGATCAGACTTATCATTAAAACAGGTATAAATAGTTTTGTTATCAACATAGATACTGTGTTGAGTACTGACTATATCATGGTTGTTGATGAGAATTAAAAACAATGTAGATGCAAGGATAGAGCCCTGGAGTACACATACATAATGCAATATGATCTAGAAGAGTGGCCATTCAAGACAGTTATTCTTTTGCAATTTAATAAAATTAGATCAAAAATTTGTCCAGAAATATAATAATTTTTTAATTTGTGAAGAAGACTGTTATGACCAACTTTGTCAAATGTCTTTGCCATATCTGAAGCAACAGTTCAGGCTTCATCATTCTTATCTAAAGCTTGATAGACTTTATCATCAATAACCATTAATACATCAGCAGTAGAGAGGCAAAAATCATATTGCTTATCTGAAAGAAAATCCGGAAGGATGAGATGCTTATCCTATTCATTTACTGATCAGACCATCTAGTACTTTGTCAAAAAAAGCAGAAGGCTAATAGGCCAGTATTAGGACCAATTTACATTTGCAATATCATACAAATTCTTCAAGTAAAGAATAATCTTTATTTTTAGATTAAAATCATTTTTATTAACATTTTACCCACTTGCAGATTTTATATAGTTTAATTCATCAACCATTTATGTATTGATAGTAATTCTCATATTTTAAAAAAATTGTTTTCTTTAAATAGGAGTGAGAAGTCACAAAAAGAAAATATATTATGCTGTAATTTTCAGAAGTATACAAAATTCTATGCTTTTATTATATATGTGAGAAAAAAAGGTTTTTTTTTTAACAATCCCCATACTGATGTACCTTTACAATCTCCGGGGGAAAAAACAGATCCATTCAATATTCACATGCTTTACTGCTATAACAGTCTGTTCTTTTTCCCCCAGTTGGACAGGATGACAGGTTTTTTTGTTTTTGTTTTTCAAATAGTTTGCTCATTCACATTTACTTGTCGTTTCAAATTGAGGAACATTCTGATCTAGATATTCATTCACTGTTTGGTTGGCAAATTAGTGGATATTTAAAGTGTTTACTTGCAAACAAATCCATGTCATGTGAACAATTTTGAAAAGGTAGTGACGGTTACTGACAATTCTAAATTGGAAAATTATCACATTTCTCAATACTGATTGTTTTTTTTCTCTTTAGTCCAACTAAGTGATCTTTTGGATAAAATTTCTCAAATGACTATAAGTATCTGTGAAAATCATTGTATAACCGAAAAAGTTTTGCTCACTCATATATATATATATATATATATATATATATATATATATATATGTGTGTGTGTGTGTGGGTGTATAAATATATATATATATATATATATATATATATTTTTGATCTGAAAACTAGTTATTTTGTGACCAAGGTTTCTACCTTTTGGTGTCTTTAGGTAAGGTCGCGAAATAACTCATTTCCAAATGAAAAATATTCAAAAGTTCTACAATATAATTATATTGAAAATTTTTTAATCCAACTGTGTACTGGTTTAATTTAATTATGACCAAAAACTAACGAAATTAACTAATTATATATGTATATGGTCTTTTCCAAAAGTATTGGAACAACAAGGCTAATTCTTTTGTTTTCATTGTTCACTGAAAACATTTGAGTTTCAGATCAAAAGATGAATATGAGACATGAGTTCAGCATTTCAGCTTTTATTTCTTGGTATTTACATTTAGAATTATTAAACAGTCTATGACATACCACCTTTATTTAACCCACCCATTTTTCAAGTGAGCATAACTATTGGAACATGTCACTGACAGGTGTTTCTTGTTGTCTAGATGTTGCATTTTAGATTGATTGTTTAAATATTAAATAGATTTGAAAGACTACTCTTAGATTTAGCCTTGGGTTTCACCAGCCAAAACTGCATTTCTTGTTAAAAAGGATAAACCAACATGAAGATATGAGAGTTGCTAAGGGTAAAAAGAAAGCCATTTTTAAGCTGAAAAAAAGAAAATTGATCAGAGCCATTGAACAAACATTGGGATAACAATTTGGAATATTCTGAAAAAGAAATAAACAACTGGTGTACTGAGCAACATAGAACAGGAAAACAACAGCATTTGATAAAGGAAACAATGTGAGAGCTTTGAGGAAAACACCCAAAAACAACAGTCAGTGACCTCACCAACCAGCTTTAAATTGCAACGATTAATGTTTTACAATCCACCTGTGGAAGAAGACTCTAAGAGCAGAAATATAGATGCTATACCATAAAACCACTCATCAGCAGTAACAATTGGAAGGACAGATTGGAATTTGCAAGGAAGTAAAGAGATGAGCAACAAAAGTTCTGAAAGAAAGTTCTATTGACTCATGAGACCAAGATTAATTTCTACTGAAGTGATGGAAAGGCCAAAATGTGGAGAAAGAACAGGAAATGCTTATGATCCAAAGCATACACCCTCATCTGTGAAGCATAGTGGAGTCACTATCTTGACTTGAGCTTGCATGGCTGCTTCTGGAACTGGATAATTCATGTTTATAGATGATGTAACTCTTGGTGGTAGCAGCAGAAAGAACTCAGTAGTTTACAGAAACTTTTTGTCTGCCAATTTACAGAGAAATGCATCCAAACTAATTAGAAGGATGTTTATCATGCAGCCAGACAATGACCCAAAACATACTGCCCAAACAACAAAGGACTTCATCAGGGTAAAAAGAGGGACATTTTTGGACTGGCCAAGTTAATCACCAGATTATAACCTAATAGAGCATGTTTTTCACCTCCTGAAGAGGAGACTGAATGAAGAACCCCCTACCGAACAAACAAGAAGTGAAAGAGGCTATGTTAAGTCTAGAAAAGCATCACGAAGAATGCAACAGTTTGGTAATGTTAATGGGCCTCAGGCATGATGCAGTTATTGCAACCAAGTATTAAATGTTACTTACTTTAAGACTATTTACATTATTTGAAGTATATGTTCTCATCTTTGTTGCTATTTTTATGACATTTCGGTTGTTGTACACTTCAGCCTTCTTCAACGGTTAGGAATTTCGACTGAACCCTCTATTACAATCACTGGGGTATATCATTCTCATTTCTTGGGTGAAGCCTCTTTTGGTAGTCATGAGTTCTCCTAACTGGATTCTTTAAGTTACTTGCTCATCACTGCTATAGCCTGGTATTGAACACACAACTCTTTTGGTCAAGTCATTGGAACTAATGTCTCTATCCACTGGGCCATGTGTCCTTGAGCAGCAGTGTTTGTACTTAAGAGTTCCTAGCACCTGAAGAAGGCCGGAGCATATAATGGCCAAAACATCATGAAAATAGCAACAAAGATGGGACAGCAGTTCGAATAGTGTAAATAGTGTAAACACTACCTCATATCAGAAGTATAGACAAATATTGTAGGCTATCTGTTCCTTTACTTTTGCTCACCTAAAAAATAGTGATCCAATTTAAAATGTGGTAGTCCTAAGTTGTTTAGCACATCCAGATGTAAATGCCATGAAATAAATGCTGAAATTCTGAACTCTGTTGATCTTAAACCAAAGTGTCTTCAGTGAAAAACAGACAAAGGAATTGGTCTTGCCATTCCGATACTTTTGGAGGGGACCACACATACACACACAGAGAGAACGTGATGGATAAATTGTTGTCTAAATTATACAAAAATGAAAATAACACTGACATCATTTTCAACTGCACCTCACACATAATAATCAAGGGGGTTGCAGTCTGGGGAGTTAGATGGTCAGGTGTAAGAGATGATGTGGTTGCAGAAATTGTGTGACAGCTATGATTGGGTTCTCCTGTTTGTGTAACATGGTGCAGAGTCTTGTTTCTAGACTTAGGGTCTTCTAGCAGCCAGGCTCTTCATCCCAGGCAGCACTGAAACAATGTGAGATGTTTAAATTAGTTAAAATCTGATTTCTATAAGAGTATTCAAATTTTAAAATGTGAATTATTTTTTGTCCTGATAATGTAGATTTTGCTATTGTGAAATAAGTTCTTTTTCTGATGATGGTAGTTGAAACAGCTAAAAGTTAAAATTTTTTATCTTATATATTTATCATTCTGTTAGATTCTCATCTATGTGTGTGCGTAAAAGTTTTATTTCATCATCATTATTAAATTTATTCATTTCCCTGTTAAAAATGGTTTAATAATTATTACTTACCATTACATAGGGAAAAGAATAGCCAACATATAGTGTAGACTATTGAAAATTTTTTATGAACATAAAAGATTTCTAGAAAATAGAAATACAAATTAAATATAAATATATTGCAATTAAATTGACTAATTATTATTCCATAAATATCTCTGAATAATTTCATGTTTTATATAATAACAACAGAAACCTTGTCGAGTTTCTAAATATCTAAAATTAATACAGTCATATGAGTTCACTCAAGTTGCATCACAAATTGTGAAAATCTTTAGTTGGAATGTTGATTCTGTTAGATGTCTTGTTTCCAAGCATTTAAGAATAGATTTTTATTTTATTGTTACAAATTTTCCATCAAACATAAATAAACAAATGTAAAATAAAACTCTTTTTTTCTAATTTTTAAAATTTTTCTGAAAGTAAAAATGCTGACCAAGCTCCAGTCCTGTACAAATTTTTATTCAATGTATGTGGATTTTTTTCAGTTAGTAACTTTTTTCAATTTCATTTGTATCAATTATTCCTATTCTTACCAAAATGTATTAGTGTGAAATGAATGCACATTATACCAGACAGTTTTTCTACTGCTAACCACTTGGCCACTAGCACTGGTATTTCTTATAGATAAATATTTACATAAATTTCTTCATTTAGAGCATTTCTGGTTTATATGGTATTATATGAAGAGATATCTCTTTTGAAGTTTGGCTAGAAGAAGCACTTTTTATGCACAATTGACCTCATGACTGTGGAGGTCATTGCCAATTATCCTATCTTCATCCTTGAGTCAAGTAAGTTTTATAAATTAATTTTCAGCCCCTGAGTCCAAGCTGTTTGGCCAGTATTAAGATGCATCCAAGCAAAAAAAAAATTGTTAGCTTTGCTACTTGTATCTATTACTACAATGTGTGAGAGTGTATGTTATTAAAGTCAATCTGATAAAAAGAAAAGACGACAGAAGAGAAAAAAAGTGGAAGTCAAATGATTTTCAGGTTGTTTATGTTGAAGTAAAGCAATATGAGTTTAGTGCATAATTAATTGCATTTTTTTCACCATTAACTTTAAAGCAGCATATCTCAGAATAAAATGTATTAATCAAAATAAGAATTATTGGTATTTATGTGTTGTTGCCAACAGTAAACAAGTTTATTTATTCCAATAGCATTTAGAATTTTGAAGTTCTGGAAATAATGAGTTTTTCAAAGATATTTTGAGCTGATGCTTGGTTGTTGAAAACCATCTCTTGTAGAATATTATCAAGATGCTTAAAAAAAATGATAGTTGGTTAGAGATGTCTGGTAAGTTAATTGGGTGAAGGTTTTCATAGTCTATTCCATTCAGTTTCTACAGAGTGATTTGCAAGATGCAATATTAGACATTGTCTTGGATAAAAACTGTTTTTCTTTGAGTGACCATTATTAGACATAACATTTCAGTCTTTGGCATATTTTGCCTATTTTCTTGACAATACTTCACTACTTCAATAACTTCCCCTAGATTCAAGAAGTTGTAATGGAGAATTTTACTTACTGACCATAAGAGTACCCATAAAATATTTTTTATGATATTAACTTTGGTTTTGAAATGTACTTTGATGACTGACTTCAGTTCACTTACTTTGTAAGGAATCAATTTGTTTTTGTCACATCCCAATGTGACTAAGAAATGGATTGTTTTTGTTGTGCAATTGCATAGATCTGTTTCAGTAATGTTCCTCAGTTGTTGTCAATAACTGTCTGTGACCTTCCTCTGCTCCATTAAGAAATTCTTGGAATTAATGTTGAGCTCTACATTTGTTGACAGATTTCTGGCAAAATGTTTGGTCGATACTGCTAGCAGTTTTCACTGTTTGATGAGCCATTTTGATATCTGTACAATAAAATTGCTCAAATTTACTTTCTTCTCTTATCTTCAACAACATGAAATAAACAATAAAAACAAAACCATAATTCTAGAAGAAGGAAATTACTGGAAAGTAACTGCAACTCACCTGAAGTGAGCTGAATGTGTAATGCTCCTGATGCTCATGACATTTCCACTGAGCCTCTCTACGGCATATGATTTCATTGAATTTCTTTTTATGTGTTCCTCTCAAATTTATATTTAAATTAATTTGGGGTCATCAGGAGAGAATGTGCAACACTGTTTGGGGCCTTCCTCTCAACAGTTTGACTTGCACGCTGCCCCTCCTCACTGATGTGATGCCCCATTATAATATACAAGTGTGTTGTAGATATGCTAGTTCAAATGTCTAATGGCAAAATTAGATTTATGAAAAGAAAAAAAAAAATGGCAAGCCTCGCATTCTGTGAATGCAACGTGAACCTTCTTACACATTCACGATCAGTCATGACATGCTGTCATGTTCACTGAAATGCTCCACAGAATATTTCTTTTTTTCCCATATCCACATAGAACTATTTTCAGTTACTTTTATTAGACGTTTTATACTTTTGGCCCTATTACGCCCTTGATTCCAATTTGGCCCAGAAATTGGTAAAGAGTGCCTGCAACGAAACCCCTTGCTCCAATTTCTGCTGCTCTAATAAGTACATTATACTCTTTCTTTACCAGCTCTGATTTTAGATTTTCATATTTATTAGTTTTATATTCGTGGCTTTGTTCCATCCGGCTTTCATAAGTCATTAATTCAACCAGGATAATTTTATAGTTCACCCTTGATAGAACAATATCTGGTCGCAGACCTTTACTTGATATTATTTTGGAGTAATCATTACGCCAACCAGGAATGTCTGCAGATATCTCCCAAATGCCACCAGAACTAAGGAGATTTTTTTCAGGGGTATAGCTTGAAATTTGCTTGTTTACTTTGAACTGATGTATATTTTTCCCTCTGCTACAAATTTCTGGGTTGAATTAGATGACTCAGACTTCATATATCTCTTTATAATTTTGACCAGCTCATCTAAAACACTATTGTGTCTCCAGGTATATTATCCATTGACAATTAGTGAAATTTTCACTTTAAAATGGTACACAGTTAATAGCTTGTTGCAAAACAAGAATTTGTATTGGTTTATATTTCTGAGCTAATTATTTACTCTATTTACATTATTCAGTCTTTTCTCATCTTTGTTTCCACATTCAGTGTTTTATGCTCTGGCCTTTTTCTGGTGATTGGTATTTCAAACTGAACCCTTTATTCTGCCTGCTAGGGTATATTGTTCTAGTTCCACATGCCATGCCTCTTCTAGATATTTTTTAACTCAACTCTCCAAGTTTTTGTTCACCTCTGCAGTAATCAGTTATTGGACTCACAATTCTTTGGGTCAAGTGGAGCTAGAACAATCTACCTTGGTTGGATGATTGTGTATACCTTAAAGCAATTGGAGTACTATAAAATAATTGTGGCAATCTTGTAAGCACTTTTACTAATTCATGTATTTGATGTATATGCATTCATTCATTTATTTTTGTTAAAGCTAACTTCCCAGCTCTAATGAGAAGCATATTTCTAAATTAACAAATTTTTTCTGCAGATGAAGAGAATTAAAAATATTTATACTGCTAGTCAGTAACAATTAACCAAGCAAGAGTCAAAATTTGGTATTTTATCAATTTCTAAGCACCATGTGCTATCAGGGCATATGATCACACCTCTCTACAGCTTTCTTTTTTCTTATACTATCTGTAAACTGTACATTACCATGATTATTTGAGGCGAAGTGGTTTTCTATGGCTTTAAAATTTAGAATTGACCCTAACCTGTTGCATCTTATTGTCAACCAAGGCATCAGTTTTATTGTAAAATGTATTTCCTTTTTCCTATCATTTATGCACAAATACCTTTTGGTAATGGCATGAATCCAGCTTTTCTACCCTTGATGTGGGTTAAGTAGTAGGGATTGTATTCAGAAAATTATTTTTATCTCCCAAAAATTAATACAATATACACTTGCAAAAAAAAAAAAAAAGGAATTATTCTTACAATCCCCAAAAATATAACCCTCAAAGGGTTGATAAACTGTAAAAAACAATCACTCTAGAATAGGATTATTGTCCTTTTTCCTTATAATTAGCTTTTAAAAGGAAAACCTGAAATTTATGTATACACTGATAGTGTATTATCTACAGAGAAATTCCAGAAAACTAATTACTTATGTTTGCATTTGTCTATGCATCTATGTTAACAAGATTTACTTTGTTTACTGTTCTTCATGTTTTATATAAGGCATGCTTAATATGAGTAAAATCATTGATGTTTGATGGTATCTTAAAACATATTTTGATTTCCTTGAGGTCAGACTAGATCAGTGTTCCAGCAGTTATTACATACTTATCTTTGAGAAAAGACAGAACCTAGAAAAATAACCGGAATTAAATTCCATAGTTATGTAACTGCATGATGTGATATTCACTCAAGCAAAATGAGAGTTAATTTAAGCAAATAATTACAAAATAAGTCTATGGTATGTAAATTAAAATTACTAATCATGATCTAATGTATTTTACATATTTGTTGTTTTATATTTAATTTGTTTTCTCATCATATGAATATTGGCATAATCAAGCACAGCTTTTGAGATTTGAAAAAAAAGTCACTTGACTGGCAGTCAAGAGCAAGGGAAAATTTACTCACCCCAAAATCATTTTGCTCAACTGAATCCATTTTCTTAATAGTCGCCTTATGTAAACATAGCATGAATCGCTGACAGAAAACAAAAAAATTTGAATTAAAATTTTGAATGTGTTAGAAAGGCTTTAAAATTTTTTTAAAAATAACAAAATTTGATCTTTCCTCTTAATAATAGCATAAACATTTTGATGATAAAACTTTGTTTTTATTAAGTTTGAGCCCTTTTAACATCATGATATGCTGTTTTTTTTTTGTTTTTTTTCTTTTTGGCATTTGAGCGGAGGTACCTAAATTCGTAGTTTCTTTCTTCTGTTTGACTACAACCTCCATCTCATAGATGATAAAAAATAACAAATCTGATTTTCTCAACAATTTTCTTTAAAAAAAATTATTTACTTGTATAATTTGTTTTTCGGTGTGTGGTTGAAAGAAGTATGCATAACTTTTTTTCTTTCTTTCAAATGTTCGTTTTCACTTTTCATAAGCAAGGGGAAATATAGATGTTGAGTCAAGGATAATATTTTTCAAAATTTGTTTCTAAAAATCTGTGAGCATCTTTTTTCTGGTTGACAGACATTTTGACTCTACTCTGGAAGTGTTAATTAAATGAATGTTTACACTGACCGGGATGATAAAAGTGAGACATAGTTCAATAATATCATTGTAGGTTATTCTAAGTAACTTGTGAATCTACTATGACATACTTTTGGGTTGTAAAAGGAATCAGATTTCCTTTTTCTATATTTGAAGGGACATGTTTCATTGCAAGATTTTTAATCACCCATGGGCAAGTAAAGCAATAAACTTTAATCATCCAATTAAGTTTTTAATTGACTCAGTTGATCAGGTGAATGAAATCTCAAAGGCTGATCAAACATGACACAAGATATCTGTAAATCATTATAATTGATTCCAGATATTGATTCAGGGCCTAATTTTGATACAATTTATATTGTATGGGCAGTTCCAGTGAAGTAAGCTTAGTAGTTGATGCTGAAAAGAAGGAATAGTGTGAGAAGAAAGCTAAAGTAAAAGAAATATTTTAAGTATATATATATATATATATATATAACAATAATAAATTAGAAATCAGCACTAAAATGCAACTTTATTAGTTTCTTTTTAAATTCTAACATCATTTAATTTTGTTGTTCTTGTTTTTCATATTGGATTGTTTTATGCATATTTTATTGTGATTGTTTCAATTGAGTGGCACTTAATCAAGTTCAATATTTTTTACATTTAAAATTGATTTCTATGTTTATTCTTTTAACTTGAATCACATGTTTTAAATCTGATGAATAGAACAAATATATATTAAATATTTATGTTATAATTGTCTTGTGATTTTTATGAAATTAATTTCTCTTTTTTCTCTCTAATTTTAGGTAAGTAACAAATTTGATACAAGTTTCCATGTTTGGTGAGATGCTATGCTTGCTTATTTTTTATTTTATTATATGAATTAAGAAAAATACTGATTTAGATATACATACACTCACTCTACACTAATGTCAGTTGTTGAGCAACATTTCTTGTTTATATAGTATTCATCAACTTTACTCTCATGTCTAATAGGAGATTGCAGTTGCTATTAAAAATTATTCATAGTATTTTAAATTTAATCTGAAGTCAAAAGAGAAACTCATGATTATTTTACAGAAAAGAAAAATAAGAATTTTTTACTTAAAATTTAAAATATTTGGTGATTTCAGTATTTGCCATAAGGAGTGTTTAGGTCACCTTTCACACAAGTGTTGAAGAAAGTAAATACTTCATTACTTCTCCATCAATTATGAACTAACCAAGTTTGTTAATAACTCTACTCATGTTGCCAGTATAGCTGGAAATTATGCTATATGTCTAGATCTTTTCCTCACCTCCTGATCTTATCAATTTTCTACTGGTACTATCTCATTGGGCACATCAAACTACTCACTAATCTGTCAGAAATGGTGCCATACCAAAGGTGTTTTTTGATGGTTCAATTTAAAGAACAGTCTATTCATACATCAAAGGTAACTGGGATGGCTTCAAATCTTACATTGTGTATTCTCCTCTGTCAGCTTTCCTAAAAAATAGTGCTTCTGGTACAGCCTCCTTAACTTCCAAGTGGTTTCTTTCTGGCATCGAAAGATTGTGTACCCAATGTTGAATGTTTTGCAACCATAGCTCACTATAACCACTACTAGCATCCCTATTAGAGGGAAGAGAGTAGCAAGTACTTTTTTTTTATATTCAAAATTGCTCACAACCACTGTAAGAGAGTCCTGAAAACTTCTAAGAGCAGTTTGATGTAATAGGTAAAGATGTAGTGTAGCTGTGACAAATGTGGGACACAGGATTTTGTGCAAGAAAAAATGAAACACTCTATTTTTAGAGTGGTAATTGCTGTGTTAGATCTTTCTTAGTTAATATTAGCTGTGGTTTATTTGAATTCTAAGTAGCAACACTTGAAAACTGTGAGTACTCAGACATAATGCATGAATGGAATCACCAATGGCTGACAAGAATACTAACAATGCAACAGTGTTGGTACCAATCAATCCATATGTCAATGGTTTGTACAGTATATGTTGAATTTTGTACTTCTAATGAAGAAGTAACCATTATTGCCACCAAACCATTGCTATTGGACCATAATTTATAGGTGCTCTGTTATATGGTGAGACAAGACATGTTTTCAAGTCTAAGGTAAATGGTTGAGTTTGTGTGAGAAGGAGACTTCACGTAGCTATTGAGCTAGCCAGTCAGCAAGAATTGTTCAAGATTATAGTGTGAAGCGTGTTCTCTTGCAGTTTGCAAAGACTATATCTTGAGAAGTGTGAACCATTTGCAGACTTTTAGGCTTGCTATATTTTCCAGTGATAAAGGTTTGTTCCAGCAAGTTAGCACATCAGCCAACTTTACTCTAATTATACTAGTTGACACAAAATTTATTCCAGTTTCACTTCATTGACTTCCAGCTGTTTCATTGCACCACTCTCATGCTAACCAGATTTAAATTCCATTTAGCAGATATGGGATATATTGTAAACCTCCTGAAATTTCTTGCAGCTATATTCAATAAAACAGACATGGAACCCTGAAATTTACCTGGGTAGATATACTGATGCAATGACTCTAGCATCACCTTGTAGGCTCCCTGTCATGTTGTATAGCCATTGTTATTTAGGCAAATGGAAAAGCTACACTTTATAAGTGTCTCTAAGATTTTTAGCACTTTAGTTTGTGTATGTATGCCACTTCAGATGATGCTAAAATAGACTTTACACTGTCCTTCAGAGAAGCTATGTACATTAGCAAGTTGAACTAAAAGATGACCTCCTAGCCACTACCTGCAAATCCACGCTTTACCCAATGTCAGTGACTGCCCCCCTGACATGTAAATATGTGATCAAGCTTAGGATGTGCACTCATGGAAGAAAAAAACAAAACACATGACAAATATATAGACATCTACCTTAGAAGGAAAAGAGAAGATCATGAGAAAGTTGAATCCATGTTTGGAGAATCTCCAAAGTCACATACTCAATCACTAACAGAAACTGATGAAATTGAGTTGAATAAACAATGGTGTTGCTCATAAGAGATTTTTTTTAATCGTATCACCCCGAGCAAGGTGGTAACGCCACTGGTGTGCAGGGGGCTACGTAATAGTGAAAAGATTGGAAAAGAGAAAGCTGGAACAAGGGATGAGCCTCTTAACCTGTTCAATAGACGAGGTTGGAGTGTGAACCGGGCGATAGATAGATCTATCTTAATTACATATAAGGGGGTGTTGAAAAATCCACTAATCTGGCCAAGTAACTAAACATCAATTTCTTTTTTTTTTTTTTAAAATAAAAGACTTCTTGATTGAGACAAAAAACATTTGTACTTCCATAACTTGTTTTAGTTAAGTGCAGAAAATATTAGTCTCATGTTTTTATTAGTCTGTACAATAACATTACACATGTGATAGTTGCTGAAAACATGAGCTCAATTTTGTACATAACACTTTGCTTGTTTTTTTGTTTTTTTTGTTTTCTTCAATAAGCATGTTTCATTTTTATTTTTAGTAATAAAACTTCAGTACTTCAGCAGATGTGCTTTGTGGTGCAATGGATATGGGCTTTGGACAAGAAATCAGGGAGTCAAGTCCAAATTCCAGTTGAATTGGTTTCATTCACTTACATGCAATACTCTTGGGAAATGTATTAATCAATCTCTTCCCTCCAGCTATGGTTCAAATAACAGAACAGATTAGATTCTGTAGCCTTCGTTGGCAACCAGTCTACCGCAGACAATAATGGCAACCTACTGCAGGATCATGTCTCAAAAGAGACATGATCAACCAAGTGTGTATCATGTATGGCATGTAACTGACTGACTTCAGTAAGAAAAATTATTGCAAAAAATTCTCTAAGTTTTATATTTTTTTCTGTATTCCTTAAAGTTTTTCTGCATTTTGTTCTCAAATAAAACTCAGTATTGAATTTGTAAAGAAGATAGTGCACTTGGGATATTTTAGTTCAAAGAATTCTGACAAAAAGTCACTTAGATAATAATAATAATAATAATAATAATAATAAAAAAATTCACTAAAAGGTTTCCTAGAACTCTTTACCTACTAAATCTGAAACTGCTGTGTACTCTTATTCTGTGAGGGTTAGACATTATAAATGCATAGAAATCATTTAACCTTTCAGCTTAATCTTTTTGTTTTGATGCAAATATTATTCATTGAGGTATTTGATTGTACAAGACAATCAGTTGTCTTCACCCATCAGTTTAATGCGGTTACTGTGTGTAAACTTTTCATGCATATTTTATTTATTAAAACTGCTTATCTTGTATCTTGGTATGAATAACAACTCTAGACAATTTTTTTTACGCAGTCTAACAAAGAGAAAAGCTTTATGCATGGTCTGCTTTATAGTGGTTGAAGTTCAAAAGAACCAAACAGAAATGTATATAAAGACCACATTTAAGTAATCTGGTTGAAATAATCTTTCTTTTGCACAATATTTGCTTGAAAAAAATATAATAATAAACAGAATTCAGTATAAACAGCTTACTGTTACCATTTTTCTTTTTTTTTAATTATCTCATTTGAACTTTTTTTTAAATTATCTCATTTGAAAAATATATCTTAAGTTTATTGATTCTGCTTCTAAAGCTTTATAGTGTTGTTTTTTTTTTCTATTTTTCATAAAATTAAAATTATTTTTTATCTGATATGTAAATATTTTATTTGTTTTTATATATATATATAGTAAATTTATAAATAAGTGCATTCCTACCAATTTTTTTATAAAAGTTCATTTTCTTCTAAATAAAACATGCTGAGATTTTATTTCTATTGGAATATTATGCATTCAAAGAGATATTATTAGTATTATTTCCAAACACATATAAATATGTAGTTGTTCAAAATACATCTCTGTGAAAATTGTTTTCTGTATAGTAACTATATTTTCCAACCAAAAATCAATTTATTTTTTTTCTTTCGGGAAATTTAAGTAATTTTTGAATATAGACTACACGATGTTAAAATCATTGTTATAAAGTCAGTTTTCAGTGTCTAGATCTTTATTTAAAAAAATGTCTCAACATGTAAAAGAACTCTCTCTTGACTCAAAAGAATTTATTATGTATTTGCCAAACAGAACAATGATTAATAAAAAAAAAAGAATAGTTATCAGACTAATGTTAAAAAGTGCTGTTACCAAAATTATACAAAATTTAAAAAAGCAGAAAAGTCAAAAGAAATCGCTGAAGCAACCAGATCGACTGTGCAAACTGACTCCATATATCAGGAAACTAGTGGATGAAGATACAAAAAAAATGGCTCTGGATTTTGCTAATTAAGCAAAAGAAAAGAGGATGTGCTGTGAATGTTTAAATTACAACAAAAGAATGTCTTGAATAAAATAGACTTATCAGGCTAACTGAATTGTAGAAAACTGCTTCTGAATTCAAGACATAATAGTTTTGTGCAGGAGGATAAAGAAAAAAATTAAAATTTTCGGGACAGCATAATTAGATAAAAAAAAAAAACTCAATCTCTTCAGAACTGATAAAGTCTAACAACTTTTGCAGTGTCATTGTGAGAGGTACAAAGAGTGTTTGGCATCAACAGTTAAGCATGATGGTGTAAATATCAAGATCAGGTATTGTATGAGCTCTAATGGCACTGGTGAGCTCTATTTTTCATTAATGGAAATGATGTGTACCTAGTTTTCAAAGATGATAAAGTAGGTATTACATGTTTGACTTTGCACATGAATGATGCAATTCTGGTTTGTTGTTTTTCCCCTAATGCCTCCTAGTGCCATTGTGATAATAATATACATGTATTCTATTCAAGATAAAACAAGATTCATTAGACCAAGTAACCATCATCAATTGATACTAACTTCAGTTCTCCTGTTTATGTGTTCATTGAAGATGCTTTTGCCAATGGGCTTTGGTTAGTCCAAATATTTTGACTGATCTGCAACTATACATCACTTCTTCATTTATAACAAGGATTAATGTATTGTTTATTGTAATGCATTTCTCCTATCATCTGTAATTAGTGTCACAGTAGCCCATTTGTTGGCTCATACTTAATGGGAAAGCATCTGTTCAGTTTTCACATTGAAGTCTTAGTTGCCTCATGCTTTTTTGTAGTAATTGATTTATTTTTCTCTACATGACTCCTCTTGATTGGTAATCACCTTAATTGAATGTTACTGGGCATAATGTTTTCCCTCATCAGTGAGTGTTTGTGTGTGTGTGTGTGCAGTACTGTGAAAAGTATTACAACAAGAACTATTTTATCTTTTATGAGGCATCAAAATAAAGTTTAAAATCACCCCAGTCATAAGACTTTTACACTACCAGTAGTGTGCAAAAGTATTAGGACGGGTGATTTTCCTAAAAAAACTCACCAAAATACAGGGTGAAAAGCCAGACCTTTGTAAGAATTATTTAACTAAAGAGGAAGGAAGGCTTTGGAATTTGGAATTGGCCCCAACAAAGCTCTGATCTCAATCCTATTGAACATCTATGGGATATATTGGATAAAAAAAATTCATAAATCTAATGTTACTTTGCAAGACACACTTTGAGAACAAATACAAGCTGCTTGGCAGGAGATACCATTAGATACATTGAAGGAGCTTGTGATGTCAATGCCTGACAGACTAAAGGCTGTGATCAAAGCAAATGGCTGTTATACTAAATATTAAATTTATTTTGTAACAAGTATTTATCTTTTTGTTAAAGCATTTGTTGAGTAAATCAAATGAAATAAAATTACTTTAATTAAATTGTTTACTTTCTGTCAATATGCCTCATAAAAGATAAAATAGTTCTTATCCTAATACAGTACTATATATATATATATATATATATATATATATATATATAAAATGGGTGTTAAAAAGTCAATGTCGTACAAAGTTAAATTTTGTTATAAAGTCTTTACAAAAATCATTATAAGAGAAAAATTATTAAATATTAACCAAAATAGTTTTTGTTCCACTTAAGAAACAGGAAGTGGTAATGTTTATATTTTTCAAATCTAAATGTAGTCCATAAAGATAATCTTTCACACATTTTTGCTTTGGATGAATTAATTTACTCTTGGGACAGCAGTTAGTGTAATGGTTATTGTCATGGAAAGTGGAATTGTAAGCCAAGTTCAAATTTCAGCATAGTCTGTTTTGTTCACTTCACACTAATACCTTTGGAAATGCATGTCTTCTCTCTGCCAACTATGGGTTTAAATATCAAGGAAAAAACTGGGCTCTATAGTCTTGGGTGCTTACCACTCCAAGAGAAAACTAGTCAGAATTCAAAACTATGGAGAAGGTAGACTAATATCTTTCCCAAGAACAATCTTGGCAATCTACAGCTATTTAAAAGTGTCATGATTGCCTATATTCTGAAGGAATATGGCATTTTCAAAATGTGTACTCATAAAAATGAAAATAAAAAAAATATAATGGCATATATATATCGCCAATTTGGTTGGGTTTCAATCCTGGATTAAAAGCAATCGAAATCTCACTGTACTGATGAGCTGTGATACAGCGAAACAGATCTGTCTGTGGATGACTCTCTCTCTCTCTCTCTCTCTATATATATATATATATATATATACACACACACACACACACAGTCTGTAAATGGTGAGGATAATCCAACAAGATCAATTTAATATAAAATGTTAAAGAGCTCAATGCATGTTATCCAGAGCAATATGATATAAAGAAAAACTCAACATCTCATTTAAATTGGTTATAAATTATAATTCATTTCAATAAGCTAAATTAGCTCATTTCATCAGACCACACAATATTCGTTCCATTTGGTACAAAAATCTTTGCTGGAATGCATTTCCTTTAAGTGAAGAGAAAAGTAAAGAAAAAGGAAAAAAGACTCAGTACAGAGGCATTGCTATCATCCCAGTTGTGGGTATTCAGACCAGTTGTGAAGATGTTGATCACCAAAGCATTAACCACCTTCTTCTAATTCCATGGATATGTATGTATGTGTAACCCCACAAATTAACACACCCATGTACATTAACTTATATCCACATACACATATGCTCCACACATCCAGCTATGAACATACAAATGTGACTGTGTTTATGCTTATATATACCTATAGACATACATTTATTCATGTTCACATTCAAATCTTGCGTTCATATACTAACATATATATTTTATAAAGACGGGATTTCTGCATCTATAAATAGTGTTTTGTGTGTATATATATATATATATATATATATATATATATATAATTTTTTTTTTCTTTGCATGATTTTTATTGCATTTTGGCAAGTTGATTTTTGTTTCTCATTAGCATCTAATTAAAAACTGAAATGCAATGTATTATTTAATGCAAAATATTTTTTATATTTTATGCTGTTATATGGATTATGAAAAAAATTCTTCTTTTACCCTTAACCTCGAAAAGAGTTATTGAGTGCCAATGCAGTGAGCTATTTACCATTCTCCTCCATCTCTCATGGTTGTGTGCCAAAGCCTGGGGCTTTGCAATTGGTTTTTTGGTGTGCTCATCATGTGACATGTCTAGGGAGTTTTAACCTGGTGGGGCCCATCCTTCTCCAGATTAAACCATAGCCAATGTCCTCCAACTAGGTAGTTTACCTTGGTCGCAAACATGTGGCTGTTGTAGTTCATCTGAGGAACCCTTCCATCTTGGCTGGTGACCTGTGTCGAAGATGTCCCTCACCCAGTGGTACCATGTTAACACCATCCCCTCATGAAGAAAATTACTTGTATATAAATATAAAACACTAAAATCCAAACATATAAAATATACATATGAAAGTTAACATTTCAGCAGAATTTATAGAGCATTTGTGATGCTAAAAAGCCTACTCATTTGTCATCAAGATCCAATTGAGGAAATACTAATAAAGTGGTAATTTTGTAGCATTATCAAATTCATATGTGGCAACTTTTGAGAAGGTTGTGGTTTAATTAACATGGAATTAAAAAAATGTTGTTTGGACAGATTTTATGAAGTAGGTTGTTATAAGAAATTTTGATTACTATTTCTTGAAATGATCCTCACTCAGCAGATCTTAGACTTCTGATAATAGGTTCAATTTGTTTTATATTTTAAAACCTCTGTATTCACTTAATTATGACCTGATGATAAAACTATAAACTGGTAGCTTAAGTGAGTTGCTTCACAATCTTCAGTTTCTAATTTATGATTAAAACTATAAATATGGTTTATAAGGATTGCTTGAAAAATTTTCAGAAATTATTATCTCTTATGATATTAACATAGCACCCAGAAAAAATATGATAGGGTTATTTATGTATGGACTGGAATTTCTGGCAAGAGTCAATATATACTATCTCTGCATTTTGTGAAAGTATGTTTTATATCTTACTATATTTAGTGGTTTTTGCTTAATGGAGATTGTTTTGTTGATGACTCTTGTAATTAAACTGCTTAGTTATTCAATAAATCTATTTTCTACCCTAAAAGAAGATAAGTACCTTAAAATTTAGATCATAGCTTGGTTGAAAATATAAACCAGCAATATATGATGGGAAATAAGCATTGTAGTATTGTTTTTTTATATATATATTTGATAATTTAATAGAATTTACAGGTTATGATAATATTAAAGTGTAGGGAGCTGGTTAATGTTTCTTTGATTTGGCCATAACCAAACTCTCTACAGCTTACAGGATTTATGCAGAATTATTATCAGAAGGTTGGTTGTCGGCAGGTTGAAGTGTGTAGAATTGTGGAATAATAGAATATACATTTTTCATGTTAAAATAGAAATTTATTAAAGGGAATTAAAAAAAATGTTGTTTGGATAGATTTTATGAAGTAGGTTGTTATAAGAAATTTTGATTACTATTTTTTGAAATGATCCCCACGCTGTGATTAACTTCGGCAGATCTTAGACTTCTGATAATAGGTTCAATTTGTTTTATATTTTAAAACCTCTTTAAATAAGTTGTAGGATTTAATGTACAATTAGAAACATTAAGAAGTTAAGGGTAGAGTTCTACAAAATGTTCTAGTAGTAATTGTTGAAATAGATAAGGAGAAAGGGAAAGAGAACAATGTCCAGGTTGGGTGCTTGAAGTTTGAAGATACCTTTTGATTTGTGGCTTTCTTTTTGCTGCTCCCATCTCTGACTCTTGACTGAGGTCATTTATATAGTCCTTTTGAATTTCACACTGGATCGCGATGTCCTTTTAAGTCTTACAAGTTGCTCCCATTGGTCAAAAATCATTTTAACATCTACTTGTGAAATCTGGGTATTTTTTCTGTTAAGCACATGGTTAGTCCTTTTTCTATTTGGGAAAACCAGGATTTCACAAGTTGTTGTGAATTTTTGTAAAGGTGAAGAGAGTTGATTTAATTCATGCTGTCTGTGAAAGAAAGAACTGCTTAAAGCTTTTTGGCATACTTTAATTATAACAATTTTTCACATATCATTTTACAACATACAAAACTCTTTTAAACAAAAAAAAAAAAATGACTGTATCATGGAGTGAAGGAAAGAGATTTAGCATATGCAATGTCAGATATCAACTCTAGTGTTTATATATATATATATATGATGGATGTGCATTGTGTTTTATATCCATAAATTACTAACATTGGTTATGTTAATTTGAATTTGTTTATACTATTTTATGGTAATGATTATGAAACTTAAGATATCAAAAATATTGAGATTCATGAGATTATAAACCGTTATCTCTCATTGCATAAATAAATTTGAACTCATACATGAGTGAAATTTTACATAATTTCATAAAAGGTTAGGCACAATGCTTGTTAATACAAATCTGAAATGCGTAAAAATACTTTCCATACATTTTAGAGTAAAGATAGATATGAGTTAAAAAAAGGCTACTACTTATAACTGTAAATCTTTATAAAATTTTATTGTTTCCTAAAACGAATGCTTCATTATATTTTTAATAAATTCAAAGTCATGTTAGCATTATTATTGTTTAATATAATTATTTAATGTGCCTACATTAAGCACTATGATTGTTTTATTCAACTTCCTGTAATAAAAATTTTTCACACTTAATTTTATTTGATCTGAAGGTGATTAAGGGAACATACATTTTATAAATAGTTGAATCTACTATAATTTTTGTTCTTATTGATTTTTGTCCATATTGAACATAAAAACAAGTTTCAAATCACATGGACTATAAGTAATTTTGTTACAAGTTGCTAATGTATATTTGCTAGAAATAACTTATTGAGGTGCGATATTAATAACACTACAATTTTGACTTGTTTTTCTTATATTTAAGATTACTACAGTTTTTTGTATTTGCTTTTGTTTTTTATTCTTTGTCTTAAAAATAAATGTTTAATTTATTTATGTTTTATTGGGTGAATATTTATCCTTTAAAATTGAACTATTTTATTTTTTTTTAATTAAATCAGAAAAATTTTAGTACATATTTTTTTATTTCTTTCAACAAAAATAAATTTGGCAAACTATAAAATCTATGTCAAACTTGGACCTTCATGAATGCAAAAAAAAGTGTTTAAAGGGTGACATTACTATTTTAATTCCCATCCCTCCTCAGCAATAAATTTATGAATAAAGTCATTTTCATATTTCTTTATAAATTGAGAAATGATAAATAATTGCATTGCATTAATTTTAATACAATTTTATTAATTTTTAGAATGTTGTAAATATAAAATAATTCTTGTAAATAAACAGTATAAAGTATTTAATATTTTTGTAAATTCTCAAAAACAAAGAAAATGTATGAATTCATATTTTTAGGTTTTATTAGAATTCTAATTAAGTGGAAGTAGTTGAAATAGCAGTTTTAAAAAATACCATCCTTTTGATGTTTTTTTTTAGCATGAAAGTCCAAATTTGCCATAAATTTTATATTTCTCCAGCTGTCTGTTAAATTGCATAAAACATTCTAATAATTTATTGAAGTATTTCTAAATCTTTTTATTCATTAGAGTATAAAATATATCAAGTAACTGAAAATGTTCTAATCTGTTTTTTGTTTTGTTTAGGTTACAATATTGCTTGTAATCAAATCAAAGACAATTATCATTTTACAAGTGGGTGCTTAAAAGTTCTTAGCTAAACTATGAAGACCTTTAAAAAGAAAAATCTGTTGTTTTAGTTATTTGGTTGGATTTGGAGAAGTGGGTAAAGACAAAGAGCTTTTCAGAACCCCCTCACAGGCTTTTCCTATAAATTATCAGAAAAAATGTTGATTACAGATCCATCATACTGTACTTCATTTAGCAAAGTTATTTCCGATCGGCCTTGTTTTTATCGGTTCATATATGGTAATCACTCATAAATATTTATGGGCAATAGTCTCCATCAGCATGTTGACCACTTCATTATCTGCCTTGTCTTTTGTAACATCATCTTGGTGTTCTGTTTGACTAAATGTTAGTCTGGTTTGCCTGCTACAACATGCATATAAGTCACTGTAGTAGCAGTATTTACTGTAGCATATGCATTAGTCTCATTTGTTATATCTTATCCATAGGACTATAAATTGTGGAATATTTTTCTATATGAAATCATGTTTGTTTTCATTAAATTGCTTCAACTGAACACATTTTAATTGGGTGTTAATACAATGTACTCTAGCACTTGTTTCTTTCTTAGAAATTTAGTGTCCTTATATTTTTGAAAAAAAAAACACTATTTTCTGATTGAAATACAATTTATGATAATAGAAAGTATAAGACATTTTATCTCAGGGTTCTCAACAAAATCTAAATGAGGATCTGTTAATGTAATCAATCCCAATATGGCAGCTTGACTTCAGTCACTTTACCAATGATAAGATGTGGTTTTCCTCTCTCTTTTCTACAAATATTATCATGGCTTCTGCTCTAAACAGGTTTTTGCCTTGGTGCCTCGACTACACAAAGTTACTCATGCTACTAGATTGGCAACTAGGTCCCACCCTTTTACTGTCAAAATAGTCAAATGTAACTGCTACTTATACTCTATCAGTTTCTTCTCTTGCACTTCCTGCCTGTGAAACTCCCTTCAATATACTTGCTTCTTTTATAGCTACAATCTCCAAAAGTCTAAATATGCTGTCAATTGCCATCTTCTATCTTATTTCCAAACTTCCTCAGTACTGTGTTCCTTCTTTCTTTATCTTTACTTTTCTCTCACTGCAGCACTCCTGTGCACCAGTGACAGTGTTGCCTTGCTTGGGGTTTAACAATTATAAAAAAAATAAAACAAATAATTAAAAATTACTTTTATCTCAAAGATTATATATGTTACTATATGGATATTACACTCACTATTTTTTTGGCTGTTGTACTTTCTGCCCTTCAAGTTGTGTGATTTGTACTTGGTAACCTTTTTGGAATTTCGAGCTAAAATAACAAGATGAGCAACCCGTCTAAAAAAAATTCCAACAAAAATTATCTCAAATATATCACTGATGCATGCACCAAGTTCATAATGCAATTTAATATCAGTCAAGCTGAAATTCATGATATCTTTGCACAACTTCTCTCATATTCAGTCTAATATCAACTGTTAATAATCATGTACATTCATATTTGGGATCACTTTGTGCTCTTTTATTTATAATATTGCATTTTTTCATATTTTTGTATGAAAGAAAATAGGCAATACTTATTTGTGTTTTACTAGAAATATATATTAATTTTAAAACCTTACAAAGGTAATATAATATTAAAAAGATATGTTGAAATGTTCTTGGTTTAACCAAGTAGCTTTTCCTCATAAACTTTCTGCTATTTGGTCATATTTTTAGAAATTGATTCGGCTGAAAACATTTGGGCACCAAATTTGTATTTTTAGAAACTTTACTATTCTAAATAGCATTAAGATTTTTCTAAATTATATATTTAAAACTGATATTACAGCTTTCATATGTAGCTGGTAAGACAAAGAAATATAAAGTGAATCATTTAGACTTTTTAAATTTGTCTCCATGAAACAATAACATTACTATTTATGTATAAATCAGCATTTCTCTAGGATCAGAATATTTGCTTTCTGTTAAGCGTCAAAGTGTTGGGCCTCGGCTCTCTCTGGAGATTCCAAAGATATAACAAATTCTCCTCCACTGCATCAAAGGAGGATCGGCATATTCTGACACCTGCATAGTGTTCAGGGAAATATAAAACTGTCCATGTGTGAAATCCTACCACTTTTGCAGAGGTTGAGTAAATATATGATCAAAGTATAATATTCTGTGTTCTGTGAAAAGTGTTACATGTACATGTACAAAAGACACTGATAGAAAATAAAATTGCAAAACCTTGAATAATGATACCAATTTTGATCTAGATACAGTATGTATATATTAGTTGATACTAGATATTCTGATTAAATATTCAAAATCATTGGCAATCTTGTAACATAGAAACACTCATACTTTCTGAGTTTGGACTTTTAGATGTTGTTCATATGATTCAGCATAATTAAAGAGTTCTGTGCAAGCAGTGTTATACCGCAGAGGTACATGCTCTTTTTGATTAATTAGAACCATTAGAGAAGTTGGCATTTTGATCTTTGAGAAACTGGATAGTAATTTTGGAGAATTGCTGCACATGTTGGACATTATGCATTAGTGGTGCTTAGATGTTGGCAACAGTACTTAAATGAAGGTTACTATATAACTATAGACCAGGTTCTGGACACACATGCAGCACTTATCAAGAAGTATTTTAAATGAAGCAGTGATAGACTGTATAGTATCCACAGCATAGATCAGAGTAAATGTAGCTTCAGCAGTGTCATCATGGACCATTGAGAATATTTATTAGCAGCAACACTATAAGCAGGTTTATCTTAAGCTAGACTACAATATTGTGCATATCTTCATTGGTGTTGCAAGAGGGTTGCTTGAGAAGTCAAATGACACTGTGTAGGATTCAGGGATGAGAACAGGTTTTGCATTCATACAAGTGGAAGTCGCTTGCATGTGCAATGTTCACTTGTAGATTTACTTCTTCCAGAATATTATTCATTTATGACAAAAGGGCCAAATCTATGGGGTTGAGAACTATAAATTACTACTCTTGCTTGATTTGTCGAGGGATCTTTAATGGTACCACATGTATTCAGAACATTGCTCAACTAATTTTTACTGCACTATTTACCTTTATTCGGACTATTGTCGTCATCTTTGTTGTCATTTGTATGAAACAATGTTTCGGCTGTTATATGCTTCGGCCTTCTTCAGGTGCTAAGAATTTCAAACTGAACACTTTATTACAATCTCATTCCTTATGTAGAGCCTCTTTTGGCAACAAAGATGAAGACAATAGTTCGAATAATGTAAATATTATCTCATCTCAGAAATACAAATACTAATTTTTACTACTATTTCTGCTGGATGATGACATTGTGCTTTTCAACAGAATAATACTCTTTTATTTATTTTATTTTTTTTTAAATCATTTCACCTCAAACAAGGCAATAAAGCCACTAGGTTGCAAGCAGTTACTGAGTGTTAGAGTATATTAGGAAAACTACTATTAAGGGAAGAGGACAAATAATTAAGAATCAAGCATTTAAAATTTTCAAGATCAAAGTTGCAGGGAAAGCCAGAAGTCAGCAGAAAGTTCCACAAGCAAGAAGTGCTATAGAAGAAAGTCTTGGTACAATAGAGAAAAGTTCATCAGAACAATTATCATAAAAGTATTTATAGAAAAGGATCAGGGAAACCATGTTGCAGTAATGGGAAAGTGACTGAAGCTGAGATTCCAGGTCAGAACCAATAACATTGCAGATTCTTTTTTGGATTTTATCAAAAATCTCTAAATATACAGCAGGAGTACCATACCAGATGTGACAGCAGTATTCAAAGCAAGGACAAATTAAGATAGACAATTTTTCATACTAGAATCTAACAATTTTACCTGCCCACACAATGCTTGTACTAGTCACTATGCCCCACAAGATACTGAACAATTTTTCAGGTGGGTAAAATTGCCAGACCTGCCTCCCACTGAACATCTATAGGAAACGAAAGAAAGATATCTGACTTGTTCAGCACTCCCACCAACAACTCTTGAACTATTGTGTCAACAGGTGCAGAATTGTGGAATACAATAGTGTTTGTCATCTGTATGATTGTATGCATGCAAGAATACAGGCCTACATTAACAGTCAAGGAGAAAGAGTGTTTTAATATGGGCCTGAGTGCTGTTGATGTAACCCTTATTTTTGAATCTCTGAATGTATTAGGATTTACTGTAATTCAGCTATATTATCTGTTTGATATTTAATAAACTGCTCATATTCCATGAATTTTAGCTTCATTTTTTATCAAAGAGTATGTATATACGTATGACTGTGTGTGTATATTAATAGTGTGCGAATGAATAAGTTTGTGTGACAGATTTACTCACTTAGATTTACTAATGCAAGTCTGAGATCATTTTAACAAAGCGTTTTCGAATATCTTTTCTAATTAAAAATGGCAGTGTAATTTCTTGTGCAGAGTTATGCCTAGTGTAGTAGTGGATATTGTTTCTGAAAAGTGGGATGGACATGCTGAGATCAATATTCAGACAAGTCTGTTACATTTGCTTTTGTACAAATATCCTTAAAATAGTTTTTAATCATATCACCCCGAGCAAGGCGGTAACGCCACTGATGTGCAGAGGGCTACGTAAGAGTGAAAAGATTAGAAGAGAGAAAGCCGGAAACCACATCCTAAATAGGGAACAAGGGATGAGCTTCTACACCTGTTCAATAGACGTGGGTGGAGTGTGGTATGAATTCATCTATTCTCCACCCCCTGCTAGGGGTTAATAGTAGAGCAGACTGGGCTCTCTGGACTTAATTGACAACTAGTCTAAGAGAAAGACAACTGTAAATTCAAAACTGATTTGCTGTGGGGCTAGCAATTTAACTCCATTTTAAGGAAACTACAGCTGAATATGCTGAAGCTGTGGTCTGATATTAGACAGAGGAATTCACAGAACCTACTACTTTTATTAATTTATGTAGTTATTATAATTTTTAATTAGATATGACTTTGCCGTCAACAATTAAAAACATTTGTCTTTGAATAATTTTAATGCAAATTCAATTTTCTTTCAGTAGTGATGAGTATAAAAAAATATAAAGTTTTGCTTTATATTATAAAATCTTTCATCTCAAAATAAATATTTACTGAAAATGATTGATAAATCAGTTACTCTTTATTTTCAAGTTAACATTGTCTCATTGTTACGTACAGGCTTTTTTAAAAGTTTTTTTCAGTAAAACTTTTTTTTAGTCAGAAAGAGACTTGAGAATAGTTTACAAAGTGTTTTATCTTCTTTAAGAGCTTTTATAATCCTAATAAGAGTTGTTCTGTGATATTCCTATATTGTTTTTACTCTTTTACTGCCATGGCTCTGAATGCTGTACAGCTTTACTTGAAGAATATTCAAGTATCTCTTGTTCCTTCTTTATTGTTTGTTTTACATGTGTTCTTTTTTTACATTCTTTCCTTCCTTTGACTTATGTTCCCTTGTCTGTACATAATATTTTCTCCCTTATTTTTTATCTTCTCTCTTTTGCTATTTCTACTTAATACTTATCTCCCTTTTCCCCTCTGTAATAATTCCTTTCTTTTTACCACTCCTTATTCTTTCTAAATAATGTTCTTTATGATCTACTTACTTCCTTTGATTCTTTTTGTAATACATTTTCCTTTTATACTTTTCAGCCTATTTGCCTTTCCTATCTGAAATACAGCTTTCCATTTTCATTATTTTTCCTTTTCAACTTCTTCATTCTTTTCCCTTTTCTCTATTAACTGTGTATAACACATTGTCACTATTTATGTAAAGTGGTAAGAAAATTAGTTTACATACCAGTTATCTCCATTTTTCTGCCCACAAGATCACAGATCTTTCTCTTTTGGGCTAGTAAGTGCTGATGGTCCCAGCAGATGGAAGGCCAGTCTCATTATATAGCCTATCCTCATGAGCATGCTCCTCCCTATTTGTAGTCCCCTGGCTGTCTTGACATCATTGCCACTAGACCCTGACTTGTACTTACATCTCCCATTGCATCTTGTTTTGCTCTTCTTATTACAAGGTAGCCCCTACCATTTTTGCACATGCCATTGATTCTAATTTTGCTCATTTTCATGTACCATGAATTTATTTCAGCACCACACACTCATTTCATCTTATTCCATGCAAAGATCACTTTTATCACTGTTTTCATATAATTTACATAGATTTTTTTTCTGATGCATTGTAGTTCAATAAGAAATATTGAATTATATTTAATCCCTAGTTTTGGATCCTGAGATTTCAGTATGTACTATTTGGCATCTTTTACAGTGTAAAACTAAATGTTATTGAAATATAATGTTATGTTTAGTTCTTAAAAACAGTTGATTTTTTTTATCAGAGAGTTAAGGTAGTATTTAGAAAAACTTTTCAAAGTTGATTGGTAAATATGAAAGAAGAAACAGCAATTATTCATTTTTTATTTATATATATATATAGTTGATAATAAATTTTGTTTGATAGATTTCTTTTTACAATTAAAAAAAAATTGTTTCATCCTAAACAAGGCAATAAAGCCATTAAGATGTAAGTGGTTACTTAGTGTGAAAGAATATAAGAAAAATGTAAACACTAAGGAGAAAGAATAACGAATGAATGAACAGAAATTAAAAATATAGAAAACAACAATTGATATGGCATTTAAATTTTTGAAGATCAAAATTGATTGTAAAGCAAGAAGCCAGAAGAAAGTTTGAGAAGAAACTGTTAGCATAGAACTTACACCCTTGTGCAAATTAATTGAAAGAATACAAATACCTTCCTAGGATCTTTCATACTTTCCCTGATCATGTATACATCATTGTTTTTCTCTTCAGACTACATTTTTTAAAATTTTTTTTTTACATTTTGGACTGATGGATTCAGTTTATTTCTTCAGCTTGATGACACAACTGACAGTTGAAAAGCTGACATCAACAATATCTACAATTTCTCTGTAAGGTTTGCCAGTGTGTTTGTGCAGTGTTATTTTTTATTGGAGTAACATCCAACACAGACAATGGCTGGAGGATAACTAATCGACAATTGAGACAATAGTGCTTGGGTATGATAAAAATCTTATTCAATCATGGATGATGTAATATTTTTCAAGGCCAAACAAATTTAATCATACACCTTGAAAATAGATTCATATTACTGCATTGGTGTCTATTAACAAACAGCATGCTGTAATGCAAGCATTTTCATATTTTTCACTTTCACAGCTGTGTGTAATTGAAAAGCAATCTATTAATCCAGTTTCTGTTTAACAAATATGAATTGCATTCCTTGGATCATAAGGAGAGCAGGATCTGTAAGAATAGTTTCTATTGTACATAACTGTAAGCAGCAGCAGCAGCAAATAAAGTTAAAGACAAAAAAGTTCTTATTTTGATTGTGTGCCAAGATAAATAACAAATAATCATATTCTTTTTGACCAATTTTTGCTTATGTCAATAAATATTTGTCAATTTCTCATATTCATAAAGTAATCTGGGATTAGATGCTGAAAGAAAAATTAGAGCTTGTCCATCAGGAAACGATTTGTGGTAAAGCTTTAAAAGACTTTTACTCATTCTAGTCTTGTTTGTATTGAACAAATCAGGTTATCTGATGTCAATATCATTAGAGAACTATTTTGATCTTTAATGCACATTAAGAATGAATGAAAAATGTTATTCCTTCTTTAAAGATTTGCACTTATATTTTTGATTTTCCTTTCTCTACTTATAACTGGACATATAGCTGGAGGTTTTAGATGACCAATGTACATCATAAATACAAGCTGCCTTGCAAAAAAAACAAAAAAAAAAACAGGAAATTTGGTACAGTTTATTCAATTGTTGGAATTTTTGTTACAGTTATTTGAAACAAAAGCAAGGGATAGGAAGAATTCTTCTTTTTCTATGTGCCCTGTCCCTTCAGGACGTAGGTGATCATGGCTTTCTACGTTTCCCTATCCCTGGTGGCTCTGAGCATGCCTTCTCCTGTTACACCATGCAATCCTCATTCCGTCATCCACCTGATTAGGTCCTTCAGATATGTTATCCGTTGCTTTCCCCTGTCTCTCTTGCCCTCTATCTGACCTGTTAGTATCAGATTCTCCAAGCCCTCCTTCCTCATTGTGTGTCCCAGGAACTTCAGCTGTCTCTTCCTGATGCTCAGTATTAATTTCCTTTTTGTTTCCATCATTTCCAAGACCTCATCATTGCTCACATGCTTGATCCATGATATTAGCAGCATTCTTCTGTAGAACCACATTTCAGTTGCTTCAAGTTTTTCCTTCATCTTTGATGGTATTGTCCAGCATTCACTGCCATATTGAAGGATGGACAGCACATAGCAATCCAATACTCTCTTTCTAGTTTCTAGCGAAATTGTCCTGTTTCTTAATACCTTACTAAACTTCTGGAATGCTTCCTTCACCATGCCAATTCGCCTTTGGATCTCTGTGTCGCACTTTCTGTCTTCTGTTATAACGCTTCCCAGGTATTCAAATTTTTGTACCTGCTTGATTCTGGTATCCCCAACCTGTATTTGGCATTTTGGGCTGCCCTTTTTACTGATGACCATGTATTCGGTTTTCGTGCAGTTTGTTACTTTCTTCTGCTACCTTCTGTAGGAGGTCTTGTAGTTTCCTTTCTGTGTCTTAGTAGCTTAAATTTATGTTTTTGTTCTGTTTTAAGCTACTAAATTTCTATATATTTCACATGCATACATTTAAAATGATCCATTGCTTTAATACATGTGATACATTTATGACCAATAATAACTAACCCCAAATCATAACATAACAGTATACTGTTGCTTTGTTTTTTCATTTTTCTCTTGGTCTCTGAAGAATCATTAATAAAAGTGAAACATATTAAAGTGAGATATGTTTTCTATTTGTTTTTATCATCAAGTCAAATAATTCCAGCCCACATACATACATATATATATATATATATATATATATATATATACCTACACTAATACCCTTGGGAAAGGTATTAATCTGTTCCTTCCCTCCAGTTATGAGTTAAATAACAGGACAGATTCGGTTCTATAGCCTTGGCTGGCAACCAGTCTACCACGGCAGGTAGTGGCAACCTGTTGTGGGATAATTGAAAGCCTGAGGGCTATTGTCTGCTTCATCTGTGGCATTTATATGCACCGACTGAGTGTATCAGTAGTCCCGAAAAGTGTGGATGGTTCTGCACAAACCTTCACCACTTTAATCAAATCACTTGTGTATGTCTTCTAGTGCTTTACCTTGGTTTCATAACTGAAGCAATTAGACCGTCAGATCCTCATATGCCGAATCCAATGGGAAAGTCCATTATTGCATTTTATATACATGGTTTGATGGGTAAATTGATGCCATTTTTATATTTTTAATAGGTGCATGTTATTTGTTTTGATTTTGTTGACTGCACAGTATAGTAGAGTCAGTTGGGCATCAACTGAGAAAAAGTGCATTATGACACAATTCACTTTACCAGAAATTTTAAAACGATGTGTCGTACTGCTTGGCATTCATGCCAGAAGCTCCAATATAAACATTTCAGAGTGTTTGGGTGCCAATTTAAGGATAGTGCAGAGGATTCAGGAAGAGTTGGGTGAGTTTAATTGTAATTGTGAAGGTATGGCAGCTTGGAAAATTCACTCTGATTGTTTTCTTAAGGAAAGAACTCCAAAATTTATTGGCAAGAGCCTCAGACTCATAGAGGCCTACATCAAGTAACTTGAGGAGGTAGTGTTGCCCTGGAACAAGAGGGTGGCTATAGGAAGACCCTATGTCTGGCAAGCACAAGCAGAAGAACTCGGTCATTACTGTCAGACAATTTTTGCAGCCACATCATCTCTTACATCTGGCCACCTAACTCCCCAGACTACAAGCCCCTTGATTATTATGCATGAGGCACTGTTGAGTGAGAGACCAACAAACCTCATTGTAACACCAAAGATGAACAGAAGGCAAATATTGTGGGAGCATTCATCAATTTAAACAAGGAGACCACCCAGAAAAGTTGCAATAGATTCCAATGTCATCTAAAGACTGTGGTTGAAGCCAGTGGTGATTTTATTGAATAAATTTACTCTTTAGTATTTCAAGATATTTTTGTGTAATTTTGGTATATATATATCTGTTAATTTGAGTTGTCAGTGTTATTTTATTTTTTGTGTAATTTAGATGACAATTTATCCATCGCACTCTGTATTTTAATCATTTGAATTCAAAGCAAGACAATAAAGCCACTAAAATGTAATGGAGTATTGAGTGTGAGCAAATATGAGAAAAAAAAACATTAAGGAGAGAGTATAGTAAAAGAACAGGAATTAAGATAAAACAACAATTGCTATTGCATTTAAATTTGCTATTGCATTGACTGGAAAGCAAAAACCTGGAAGAGAGTTTCATAACACATCACTCAATAATTCCCAGGCCTAATATATAGATGTCACCACAAATAAAAAATCCATATGATTTTTATTAAGTACGACACTTCAAATGGCATGTGACAAAATTTGGGCCTAATTGGATTATTAGTTTACAAATTGCAGTTACTTCAATGAAGCTACTGTTGCAAATTTTCGAAGCCATGGAAAAATTTGAATTTTGTCTGTTGATAAAGCATTGCTTTCTCATGGGGGAAAATACTGTTGTGTTATTTGGACTTTGCTCTGTTGGAAACAATGGTTAAGAGGTGGATGCAAAAGGTATTTTGTTCAGCAATTACCTTGAGAAAGGAAATTCACCTATCACTCAATACAACAAGAATTTTATGTTAACCCTAGAAAACAAAAGATACATAAAGCAACAATTTACACCTGTTAATTTGATATGTTAACTGAAAATACAAAGTCAAAAATCTGTGATAACTTCAGTCACTTTCTCAACACTTTCAATTGGAGTAGATAGACTAAACTATCGCCCGGTTCACACTTCACCCACGTCTATTGAACAGGTGAAGAGGCTCATCCCTTCTTTCCTGTTTAGGATGCGGTTTCCGGTTTTCTCTTTTCTAATCTCTTCACTTTTATGTAGCCCCCTGCGTATCAGTGGCGTTTTCGCCTTGCTTGGGGTGATATGATGAAAAAAAAAACAAAAAAAAAACTATAATGTAGCTCCCATGGAGCTACATTATAGTTTTTTTTTTTGGTCCCCATTTCATGGTAATTGTTCTGATGAACTTTTGTCTATGATACCTAGATGTTATGAATTTAAGTACAGTACAAGATTGGTGGCAAGGTCTCATCATTTTATAGTTGAAATGCCTAGATGCAGCTGAAAGCTCTATGCTAACAGTTTTTTTTCCATCATAATTCTCACTTGTGGAATTCTCTTCTGACTTCTTGCTTTTCATTCAGCTTTGATCTTAAAAATTTGAAAGCAATGGCAATCATTATCTTCTGTCTTCTTAATTTCTGTTCTCTTATTGTTCTCTCTCCTTAATAGTGGTTTTTTTCTCATATTCCCTAATACTTAGTTACTCTTTGCATCTTAGTAACTTTATTGCCTTATTTGAGGTACAATGATAAAAAATGCTGCATGAATGAATATAAATCATATGTGTAATATTAATTGAATTACTAATTGTAAAATTGTTGCTGATAAGACTTTGAAAGCTAAAATTCTTTTTTTTTTTTTTTTTTTTTTTTTTTTTTTTTTTTTTTTAGTGTGAGGGTACAATCTTCAATTTGAAAATAGCTACTGATCAAATTTTTTGTCTGAGTTAATTTTAACTTTTCAAAAGAAAAATAACAATAAAAATAGGTCAGATGAGAGGAAATGTTTAGTTTTCAGTTTCAAATTGTCTGACTTCTTTATTTATTTTTCAATAAATCGGATTTCATTTGAACTAGATTTCATGTTATTTCATGTTTTATTTTGTTGGTTAATATTGTTAAAATATCACAGAAAGCCAATATCATTAACTGTTGCTTACTTATTATTTAATCTATTAACTGATTTGCTTTGTTAAATTTTAATGTTTTTGAAATTAATTTCTCAGATATAATATATAATATGTTTTTTCATTCAGAACAATATCCTCATAGGATATATTATTTCTTTTACTTAGGTGCAAATTCAAAGATCTTTTTTTAACATTTTGATGCTTTTTATTTTTGCTATGAATTGAGAAAAAAAAATTGAATAGCAAAGATTTTATCTGATCCATATGTTTGATGTTGAATGACATGATAGATATGCAGTCATACTTATTTAGTATTAGATTGTTCTATTTATCATATCATTTTATCATTTAATAATATGCATAACTTGTTTAGGAAATTAATTTACTAAAGGCTATTTTATCAGATTTTGGCATTGTTCTATCAAAACTGAATCTGGGAATAAAGTGTTTACTTAAAAAATAGGTTAATATTCTTTATTCTGTGAATTATTCAAACCAACATCTTCATCTTCATCTTTATTGCTTTGATTATTGTTTTTTCCAGTCCCCTTATTCAGATAAGGAGTGGTTTGAATTATTCATGGAATAAATCATGTCTATATATCATCACAGACTTACAAACAACTGTTAATAACTTCTCTTTCATATTATTCAATTTGAAACCTATCCTCAATTTCAGATTATTACATTTGTGATATTTACTAATATTCGTTTTGCTTTTGGCATATTCCTTTCTTTTCTTTATTACATGAAAATAGTTATTGTGAGCCGCTCTGAGTAGATTTTTCTTTGCTGGAATTTGTTTTGTGAAAGTTTAGTTATTATATATTTCTTTCTTGTTACAATCTGTGGTGTAAAAATCAGCTGCAGAATCTGTTGTTTTGTGTAAGTTCACAAAGTACGGCATTACTGTGTTATTTTTTTTTGCTTTTTTTTTTTTTTACTTTTTGCAAATCTAAGAAAACATGACCTATTTTTCAAGTTACCAGTTGAATTTGTCTATTTCAGATGTAAATCTTGTGGAAAGAAAATAATTTAAACAAATGTTTTTTTGAGATTTAATTCTTTCAGAAGAGATAAGTTCTATGTAACTTTTAAAATGCTTAAGTATATTTTGTAATTGCAAAACAAAAAAGAAAAGCAGGTCAAAATAACCCAAGTCAGCTTGAAAGAAGTTTGGTTTAGGTTTTTAGCTTTTTGTGCTTGTTTTAGGTGAATGCTTTGGATTTTATGCTTCTACACTGGGCCTCTGGATTTAATAATTAGTAAGATTCATACTGTATTTGATTTAATTAATTCCTTTTAGTCTAGAATGCTGATTCTATTTTACCCTTTAGTGCATAGCTTCCAATTTATAGAGGGAGGTTAGATAAAATTTAAAATCAACTAGCCCTAAGATTACCAGTGAAAAAGATTAGGTAAAAAAAGAGCTCAAATTTTAAGGAAGCCTTATACACAGTAATGGGTTAATTTTATTATTATAATTATTGAATATATAGATAAAACCTTTTGTGAGCAGCTAAATTAGTTTTGAAAAAGACAGGCAATCTTCTATTTTTAGGTAATTCTTTAAAATCCAGTAAAAGTGGGGTACCCTCAAATAGTTTATAATAACTTGAATAAGAAAATTGATGTTTTTTTTTTTAAACACTAGTTAATTTTCCAAAAACAGATTAGGCTGATATTGACAAAAACTGGACATTTCTGTTTTTCAAGAATTTATATATAAAAAATAATGTCTATGATATAACAAAACAAAAATAAATTACTATGTAACAGTCAAAATATGGGAGAAATTAACAACACCAAAGACAAAAACAGCCTTGAGAATCACGACAGAAGTGACTAAAAGTGGTTGGGACAGTAAAAATTATGGACAATTTTTATATTCCTTAGCTTATAAAAACAGAAAAAAGTTAGGATGCTGGCAAAAATTAATAAAATCTCCCTTGTTGGCTGTGTTTAATGAAAACTGTTTGAAAGAAAGGTTTCTGCCCAAATATATATATGTGTGTGGTAATATTTTTATTATAAGTTTATGATAAAAACATATTTTACTCCAACACAAGAGCCATTGTATTTTGGTAATATCTTCTTAGCATATCATCAGGTAGTGAAAACTGAGGGGCTAATAAGATAGTACCAAAACATAACGGCTCTTGTGTTAAAGTAAGCTATGTTTTTATTATAAACTTATAATAAAAATATTACCATATATAATGCTCTACTAAGTATTAAGCACTCTTAAAGTAAATCACTAAAAACAGTGAACTGTCAACCCATTAGTTTGTACTACTTCTAGGATATATATATATATATATATATATATAAGTATTAATCATTAATGTAAATAAATGTATAGAGTTCGATGCACTAGAATGAAGAAATAGTTAATTTTACTGGATACCAAGTTGGTGACACAGTAATTGTGAGTTCAATCCCTGGGCCAAGTAGTGCAAAAGTAGAAACAGTGAGCAGTACTAAATAAATAAAAAAAGACAAAATGTACCAAAACATTGTCAGTGAACTGAGAACACTCTATATCCCATAGATTAGGTACTTCCACTCATTTTCAGTACCAATGTTTTAAAGTGAATTTTTAAAAATAATAAAAAAAGCTTTCTTGAAGCTTTCAAACTGAAGGCTAAATGATTAAATTTACTATTTCCAGTAAGCAAAATATTTCAAATTACTCTTGTGTAAAATTCAAGGAATTATATTGATTGGAATTTCAACTTTTTGAGAGTTTTGGAAAATTTGGGAAATGTAGCTACTGTTTGAAAAAAAAAATTGATGATGTACATTTCCCAAGGAGTCCTGCATTAAAATAAAATGAAGCTTGTGGATGGCAGTTAATTTCTAAAAAAATTTTTAAATTGAAGTAATGAATGTAAAATAAAAAATTAAAAATGAAATAAAAATATTTTCAACAAGATTTTATAAAATTAATAATTTTAAAAATAACTTTATTCATTTGTGAATAAGTTCTGAAAGTTTCATTAAAATCAGGCAAATATTTGATTTTTGCAAGAATTTCTACATTAATGTGTTTTTCACAAAAACCAGTGCTAAAATATCCATAGTAATCTTTGGTGCATTGCTGACGAAAAAGATTTTTAACCAATATTTCGAATGTGTTAGAGAGGATTAAACATTTTTTAAATAATTAAAAAAATACTTTAATAAGTTACTTAATTTATGTTACTTAATAATAACATAAACATTTTGACAATAAAACTTTGTTTTTATTAAGTTTGGGGGCCTTTAACATCACTGTTTTTTCAGTGAATGAGTGGGAGTGCCTACTATAGATTAAATAATGGGTTCAATTCAATATTTTCTGAAGGTTACTTGGATTGACATGTTTTTGGAGGCACAATGGTCAAAATGTGATGATAACAACAAAGATGAGAACAATAGTCTTGGTGTAAACAATGTAAATAATAACACTTAATCCTAGAAATTGAGACAGAAACCAAGAATATTTGCCAGTTACCTAGATAAATGATGTATTGAAATAAAATGAGTATACTGATTCCGAATCTGTATTCAGAATTGTTTTAACTCATTAGGTTTTTTAGATATGTTCATAGTATATTTATGGTCACAGTAAATATTATATTAGTAAAAAGTACATTTTTGTTCAAGGAACATTTAAACGGTTATGGACAATAACTGAATAAATATAAAATATTCACTTTATTTTTGATATCTTGAGAAATGTTTCAGACTTTCTCTTGTGCTTGTGCTTTGAGCTGGACTCCCATTGTAAGAACCAGCAGTAGTCATTATTCATATTTCAGTTAAACTGACCTTGATTCCATCCAAGAGATATCTTAATGGAAGCTCAAATTATGTTCATTGCTCATGACACCAAGATCTGTTAGGAAAAATTGAGATGAGAATGCAAGAAGGGTTTTTAAGATACATTTGGCATCCTATTCTTTGATATGCTCTTAGCATCTTAAATTGGTTTTAAGTTCTAGGAGACTCAAGAAGTTTCTGTACAGCTAACAGAAATGAATCCAATACTATGAGTGCAGGTGGATACTAATATGCACTTAATATTATCATGTACATAAATATACTAGGCACAGATCTCAAAATCTTGACTGAATTCCAACTATAGGTTTGGAATCATTGTGGTCTAGTACAATCTTATTTGTCTCAGTAACAGACCAAACTTTTTTCATGTTGACTAATATACAATCTCCCCAATCATACACATAATAGAAATCCTAACATGTGAGAACAATGCATTATATAAATTTGAAGCCAACATATTTTATTTGGTCTAAAATACATATATTTATCCCAGCATTAAAACTTTTGTTACTCAGTGTTACATACTTTATATACTTTAAACTCTTTCTCTGATTCAAATAAACAGTTGATGTCATTTCATTCTTTTTCTATTGCAGATGCTTTTTACAATTAAAAACTATTTAGTTTGGTTATTTTCTAAGAATTGTTGTAGGATTTGTTTTCCTTTCATAGCAGTTGCTATTGTAAAATCCTAGTTAATTCAGTCAGTTAAGTGCCATGCGCGATACACGCTTGGGCAATCATGTCTCGAAAGAGACATGACTGACTGGGCAGAAGATTATCCCGCAGCAGGTTGCCATTACTTTCTGCGGTAGACTGGTTGCCGACCAAGGCTATAGAACCCAATCTGTCCTGCTATTTAACCCATAACTGGAAGGAAGAGACGGATTAATACCTTTCCCAAGGGTATTTGCGCGTAAGTGAATACAATGGATTCAACTGGAATTCGAACTCGGCTCCCCGGTTTCTCGTTCCAAGCCGATACCCACTGAGCCACAAATAAATATTAGCTGTGTGTAAGTTTCCAGCATTTTTGTTTGAAAAATTGTTCTTATTGTGAATTGAGTTATTAGTTTTCAGAAAAAAGGATGCTTTTAAATTTAGCTGTTTCAACTCAAAACAGCTTCACCATGAAATTGTGCTTTCTGTGTTTATTTGTACATTCTTTAACTGAATAAAATATAAATGTAGATTTGACTATTCCTGCAGAATTAAAAATATTACTTGAAGCTTTTGCTGCTTGTTCGTGTTTGATGGCATTAGCTTCAGTAACCTTTTATTAAAAATAAAAACATCTGGTCTTTCTGTAAACATGATACTTTAATGGTATATTAAACTGTGAAAAAAGGACTAATGTACCTTATAAATACACATATTGTGTTATGCTTACAAATTTATTAGTGTTTTTTTTGTTTTTTTAAATAAATGATAGTAAATGATTATGATTTGCATATTGTTCTTTTTTATATCTAACATATTTTATTGATGTAAAATTCCATAAGATACATAAGAGAAAGTTGATCCCAGCAATTGCTAATAAACTGCTATTTTGGTGGGGGCCAAATTTAGAACAGACATTATGCAAACAAACTGTATCAAAATTATAAAAAAAATATATTAAAACTTGTTAAAGATAAGACATAAAATAGAAATACTGTTTGTTATTTTAATGTTCTAAAATATAATTGGCTATCAATTATATAAGTTATGCAAATTCTCAGTCACGTATCATATTATGATCTGGAATTGGAATGAAAGCAGTGAGGGCATATACATTGAATCATAAGAATTCAGGATGTAGAGTTACTAAATACTACATATTTCATTATTGATTTTTGAGGTGGAGTGCGGTAGTGGATTGAGCTGATAACTTTTCAGCACCTCTGCTGTTATAGGTATTTTATTTCTAATGGTGTCCGTCTCTCTCTTTCCATAAGAAGTAAATCTGTTAGGAAAAGGATTCATTTATTTTATAAAGGCATATACGGTTATAATGACTTTAAATCTTCAATTATTCATATTGTTCTAAGTAGGAATAGCTAGAAAGTAATCTTCAGATCCCTGGTGCATAGTCCACCTGAATATAAGTGTGCTACTAGATTGGCATCTAGGTCTCACCTCTTTTATTGTTGAAATAGTTAAATGTAACTGTCACTTCTGTACCATCAGTTTCTATTCTTGCACTTCCTGCCTCTGGAACTTACTTCCATTTACTTGTATTCCAGATAGCTAAAATGCCATCTTCTATCTTCTTGAATCCTGTTCATCTTTTACCCTTTCTTCAATATCTTCTGTATATCTTTTCTCTCACTGTAAATCCCTGTGCACTAGTGATAGCCCCAACTTGCTTGGGATTAAATGATCAACAAAAAAAATATTCTGAGGATGAATTTCTTTCTCGCAGCTTAGAATGTTTATATGTAACTAACACACAACTCAATAAATTCAGAGCCTAACTAATAAAACAACAACAACTTTTGGGCAAAATTCGACTTTATTCATCAACATAGTCTCCTTCTAGGGTGATACACTGATTCCAACACTTCTCTAACAATTCAATGCCTCTTTTTAGAACAATTTATCTTTGGCCTCAAAATATATTTCAGTTTCCGAGGTCACTTCTTCACTGGAGCCAAATCTCTATCCCTGGAGCATTCTAATCAGGTCTGCAAATAGCCGGTAGTCGCTGGGAGTCAGATCTAGTGAATAGGGTGGATGCAGAAGCAATTTGATGTGCAATTCATGTAGTTTTGTCATCATTGTGATCGACTTATGACATGGTGTATTGTCTTGGTGAAAAATCATATTTTCTTCTTCATTTGTGGTCATTTTTTGGTGATTTCTTTCTTTAAAGGCACTAATAATGCAATATAATATTCGCTATTGATGGTTATTCCTTTCTCAAAGTAATCAATAAATGAAATATCTTGTGCATCCCAAAATACCTTGCTTGTTGATGTTTGTATCTTTGGTTGCTTTGGACAGCTTTTACCTGCTGCTGTCCACTCAGATGACTGTTGATTTGACTCTGGAGTGAAGTGGTGGATCTATGTTTCATCCATTGTTATATATTTATGAAAAAACTGCTTGTTGCATTGGAACAGTTGCAAAAAATGCTCTGAATTGTCAACATGTTGTTTTTAATCGACTGTGAACAAATGTGACACCCATTTTGAACACAGCTTTATCATTGACAAATGTCCATGAAAAATGGTGAATACACTACTTACTGAAGTGTTCAACTCCTCTACTATCTCACACAACTTTAATTTATAATCAGCTGAAATGAGTTTGTGGATTTATTTGGTGTTTTCAGAGACAACTGCCTATTTTGGGCAATCTGAATGTTCAGCATCACTTGCATCTGTACAACTACGTTTAAAGTCAGCATACGACCTCTTAACCATTGTTTCCGATGAAGTAGAGTCCAAATAACACTTATCAATCCATTCCTTTACTTAAACAATAATTTTCCCATCAGAAAGCAATGCATTGTCAATCACATGAAATTCAAATCATTCCATTGCTTTTAAAATTTGAAACAGTAGCTTCACTTAAATAACTGTAATTTGTAAACTAATAAGCTGATTGGGCCCAAATTTTGTCATGTGCCATTTGAAAATTAGTACTTCATAAAAATCATATGGATTTTTTTTTATATGTATTCATATGTCAAACCTGGGACTTATTGAGGGATATGTTATAACTAGTCATGAAATTGACATGCAAGCAAGACTGATCACCAATATCTCAAGTTTAAAAAAATCAATATATTTGTGTGCAATGATGATAGTTCTATTGTAAGATAGCTGCGAAATCATATATGATGTAAGAGTGCTATGTGGAAACACACCTATTCCTTAGATAATGGACTCTTCCTCCTATATTAATAAGAGTTAATGGGAAGTTCATAGGAGTTCTTTAGACTTCTATTGGAGTTTAGTAGAACTACTAGGCAGTTAGCTGAATACTAAGGAGTCAGCTTCAATGGAAGATTACGTACCCAAAATGTTAAGAATTTGGTAAAGTCCGACATAGCACGATTATAACCTTCAGTGCAAAAACTACTCCACAACAAAGAGTTGAGTTTTCTCTTCTTCATGTGCCTTGTCCCTTCAGGACGTAGGTGATCATGGACTTACACTTGGCTCTGTCTCTTATCGCTCTCAATAATTTTTCCTCTTGGTATCTCTTCTAAACCCTGCTCTGCCATCCATTTGCTCAGGCCTATCAAATATGTCTCATGCTGCCTTCCCCTGTCTCTTTTTCCTTCTATCCATCCTGTGAGTATTAAATTCTCCAGGCCCTTCTTCCTCATTATGTGTTCCAGGAATCTCATCTGTCTCTTTTTGATGTTACGAGTTTTCTTCTCATTTGTATCCTCTCCAACACCTCATCGTTGCTCATTTGCTCAGTCCATTGTATCCTTTTGTAAAACCACATTTCTCCTACCTCAAGCCTCTCCTTTATCCTTGATGAGATCATTCAACGTTGACTTCCATACAAAAGGATGAATATCACATAGCAATCCAGCACTATTTTCTTTATTTCTAATGAGATTTTCCTGTCTCTCAGTACTCTGGTCAGCTTTTAAAATTCGTCCTTGGATCTCAATGTCACACTTTCCACTCTCTGTCAGCACAATTCCCAGTTATTTAAATTTCTTAACTTCTTTTATCTTAGTTTCTCAGACCTGTTGTTGGTATTTTGGGGGTCTTCTTTTTGCCGATGACCCTACATTCAGTTTTATTGAAGTTTATGCGCAGTTCTTTTTTCTCACTTTCCTTTTGCTAAATTCTGTAGGAGGTCCTGTATTTTCTTTTCCATGTCTGCTGTCAGCACCATGTCATTTGCATATCTTACATTGTTGAGATTCTTGTTGCCAATGATGAATCCTGGCAAAGATTTTATTTCTCTCAGAATTGTTTTACTGCATAAATGTAATAAATCCAGTGAGAAAACACATCCTTGTCTGCTCCTTTTTATTTTGTATACCTGCTGAATTCACTTCCTATCTGTACACAAACTGTTTGCTGCCAATATAGATTCTTGATTATCCTAACGTCTTTTTAAAAAATATTGAGGTTGTTGAGTATCTCTATCAAGTCTAAGTGGCATACTATGTCAAATTCCTTTGCATAGTCTGTAAAGCACAGATAAAGATTTGCATTTGTATTGCTCTTGCATATAGCATTTTGAGCATGAATATTGTATTCCTTGTTCTAGTATCTTTAATGAAGCCACACTGTTCTTGCTCTATCTCTGGACTGATACTGCTGCATGCTCTGTTCATCAAAATCTGGATGACGAGTTTTGTTATGTGGCTCATTAAGCTGGTTGTTCAGTGTTCAATCCTTTGCACCTGACTTCTTAGTGCTATGAAAATTGATCTGCTTAGGTCCTCTGGTATATTGTTGCTGTTGTAGATTCCGTGTATTATTTCTGTGAGCCTGTCTATGCCAAAGCCTTCTAAGGACATCAACATCTCTATTATGATCCTGTCAGGTCCTGCCACTTTGTTTCTGTTTAATTGCCGATTCCACTTCAGTTTTGAATATTTTTGGTCCATCCTTCTTTTCGTGTGGTTGCTCTCTATTGTCATGAAAAAGATCACCAATATACCCATCCCCTCTCTAAAGTATTTTTTTTTCTTTTTCAAATAGGAGTGTATCATCCTTTGTTTTTATACATCCTGTTGGTGAGCAGGTCTTTTGTCCTGTTAGTTCCTTTATTTTTTTTATGCATATCACTATTATTTGTTGAAGAGCTATAATTTTTTAGCCTGTCTACATTGGCTCCTTATTTCCTTGTGTAGTTTGTTGTTTTCTGTTTCATATCTTGGCAACATTTTCTGTCTCTTTTTCATCATGTCAAGAATCTCTTCATTGATCCACTCATTTTTCTTCTGACATGCTTTTTCCTTTGAGATTGTTTGCTGATATCACTAGAGCTACTCTTAGTGTGTCCCATTTTGAGCTTCCATTTTTCAATTTGTCCTTCATATTTCATTTTCATGCTCTCTCTATACATTTCTTGTAGATTCATTTCATTCATGAGTCTATTCTATTACAGTCTTTGGGCTGGGTTAGGTTTCTTTAATCTCCTTAGTTTTATCCTTAGTTAACATACTAAGTAGGTTGTCACTTCTGCAGTCAGTAAATGGGTAGGCTTTGCAGTGAAGGACTGCATTTCTGAATCTCTTGTTAATAATAATATAATTAATTTGGTTTTCAATTTCTCCTCCTGGACTTCTCCATATCCATAGTATTTTGGGGTGCTCTTGAACCAAGTGTTGGTTATTATCTGGTCATTCACAGTGCACCATTGAACCCATTTCTCACCACAGTCATTGTGGTGTTTTAGCCCGAAATTGCTGTTTCACCTTCTCTCTCTCCCTTGGTCAACTTCGACATTTAGATCTCCCATGATAATTCTGATTTTTTGTGGTTTGCACTGTGCCTTCTATTTCTTCTTCTGTACTTTGTGTTGTCGTTGCATATACCACTATTACTGATATATTGAGAGGCCTCCCTTTCAATTTATTTACTAGAAATCTTTCAAATATCTGGTAGTATTCCATAACACATTTCCTTGTGTCTTCATGCAGTATAATGCCACCTCTTTTTTATATATTTGATTAGGAAGGTTGAATTTCAAAAATTAGACATATTTGCTAATAGAATGCAGAATTTTTTTTTTATCACTTTGTCTGTACATGTGTCAATGGAGGGGACTCAAATATTGGTTAAGAAGTTCTATTTGTTAAATGCTATTTGGTTATTTGAATAATTTAAATTTAATTTTATATGAACACATTTGTCTTGATTGCATTGTGACAGCTGTTGTATTAAAACTTACTTTAAATTTTGTTCCAGTCTGTGTATTTTTGTTAATTAATTTTAACTCTGGAAAAGAAGGAAAATAATCAACATTTTTTATATATTATGCATTTGTATTTTAATAAAAGGGAAAATTTATTCAAATATTTAAAAAAAAAAACCACTTATAGAGAAGGTATCATGGATAATCAAATGTGTTAAGTGGTTGTGGACTTTCATTTTCGATGGTTTTCACTAAATTTTACCCTTTAGCAATTGATGCTGATAGTGACATTATATGAGGATACTCCACATGAGATACATCATATAGTCAAGAATTCAAATCAAACATTGAAAATCATTTATACCTGCATGGTTATATTAGTTACTTTGTTGTATAACTGCCATGTAAATTACCCCTTTTCCCACAAAAAAAAAAAAAAACAATTACAGGACTTTTAGATTTTGCTACAAATTGTGATATATGATAGAAAATGGATGACTTATAACATGGAATGGAAGAGATAGATATCTTTTATTTTTATTTAATACTGTAAAAGAACAATAACACATCTGTTGTATCTGATGTGTTTTTTTATTATTTATACCAATGTTTCTGTGTGTGGATGATAACACCCGCCTTAGTGTTATGAACTTTGAAGGAGGTAGTGTTATATGGATGCTATAATTTTAAAAGATAACTTAAGACTTTGTTAACACAAAGTTGTTTATCTTTTTCCCTACATATTTTCATTTTAAAACTTATTACAAATGCATATAAATGCTTAAAATAAGTATATAGAGTAAAAAGTTACAAACCAAAATCTGTTAGCTTATATGGTTTAATTTGGTGACTGCTGTAGGGCTTTCCATGTTAATCTTGCTTCTGGCAATTGGCTATAATGCATAAAAATGACATGACATTAACACTGTTGCATTAGCTATGCTCCATTTACCAGTGCAGTTTTAATCTAAGGGTACTAGTCTGTACAAATATCTAAAAAGGAGTGCTAGATAAAAAAAGAAAAGGGTTAAGAACTACAGATTTATATTTTATATTCAAAATCCAGGCTGGTCATTGTTGTATCCAGTTGTATTATTAGCTCACACTAAATAGCAAATAACCTTTTGATTACTTTAATTGTAAATTCAGTTTGTTTTAAAAAATGTTGCAATGAATGACTTGTTTATCACACTTGCATTTCTAAGAACTTCAAAACCTGTTTTCAAAATGAGTCTCTGTTCCAAATGCTATAATACACAAATATAGAAAATTGGATTTCAATGTTTCTCCTCTATGCTCAACTGTACTCTATTTATAGTCTTGGAATTCTGCCAAATAAGTCAAATTACATCACATGAATAGTGAGAATATCCAACAACATCACACAAGTTATAATTTCTTTTATATAACTAACAAAATGATAAATTCATGAAATTGATTTGCTTAAACAAATCTGAGAGGACAATCATGATAAATTAATGAAAAACTTTATGTAGCTATTATATCAGTATAAAATATTTCAGATAATTACTGAAATGAAAGATTAATGTTCTTTCTAACATTTTTTTGTAGTTATTATTCTATCATTGGCTTAATTTTGAAAACTTTTTAGCACCAAATAGAAAAGGACTGAAAATAATATTCTGAGAATTCTTAGGAGTCTAGTCTTAACTTAATTTGTATCAGTCTATTTCTTATAAAATGAACAATTGCACTAAAAGTTGTACATACATATAATTAATATTAAAGATGAAAATAATTTAATTATTTAATACAAAAAATAAAACCTTAAAACATGCTTTTGTATATACTAATCAAATAAAAGAAATATAAGCTTGTTGAATAACCTTTTTCTAATATCTTTTATTCTAATTTAGTTTATTCACTGACAATTTTTCCTAATAACCTGGCAAATATCTTTTTGTTAGCATTTTACATTTAATGATATTATTATTTTCTGTTTATATTTACCTTAAGCTTTGTTACAGAGAAGGGAAATTTAATCTAATTTAGCCTTTTGCAGTTAAATTAATGCATTTTTTTTTTTCAGATAATATATAATTTAAAATCAACCCATTTCTCTATGAAAAAAGATTTCATAGAGAAAATCAAAATTAAGTTAAAATATTGACTGTAATTGTCTGGTTATATAATATGTAAAAGTTATTTTATTTAAAATTTGGTAACAGTAAAAATACATCTAAAAGAAAAATTTTCTTGATAATTTCAGTGTCAAATGCTATTAAAATGCTTTCATGAACAGCTAATAAAAAAAGGTATAATTCCAAGATATATTCTGGATGGAACACAGCTTATATTTATTGGAATTTGTGAACATTGCAATATTACAGTATTGTCTCATTAGGACTTGATTAATTCAGAGAAATGGATACTATAATTGTCTGTGCTTTATAGATTATGCATAAGTGTTTGATAAACTAAGTCACAAAAAACTGTTGGGACTGCTAGATAACCTTGGCATATTTTAGAAGGATATTAGTATAATTGAGAACCTATACTGGCAGCAAACCACATGTTTACAAGACAAGAATGTGTTTTCTCATCAGTCTTATTCAACCTGTACAGTAAAGTGATTCTGAGAGAATATGAAGTCCTACCAGGATTCATTATTAGTAGTACGCAGATGACAGTATTGACAGCAAATATAGAAAGGAAACTGCAAAAAGTCTTACATAAGGTAGTGAAGGAAAGCAAGAATAAGGGACTAAGACTTGCAAATTACAACTTGGAGATACCAACATTAAACAACAATTTAAATATCTGACATGTAATTCTAAAAGAGGAGAGAAAATGCAATACTGAAATCTAAAAATGCATTGGGAAAGCGAACGATGTGTTCCAAAAGTTAAGTAAGGTATTAAGAAACATAAAAATTTCATTAGAAAAGAGTACTGAACTGTTAGGTAATATGAGTCTTTCTATATAGCAGTGGATGCTGGACAATTTTCTCATAGATGAAGAAACTTGTAGCAATAAAAATATGGTTCTAAAGAATGATGCTTCAAATACCATGGACCAAATATGTGAACAATAACAATTTTAGAGAAAATGAAATCTGAAAGGACACTTAATGTCACAATGAGATAGTTAAAATTTCTAGGGCATATAATAAGGAAAGAGGGCTTGAGAAATTTGATACTCACAGGACAGATTGAAAATCATAAGAAAACAACGCACAACTTATCTAGCAAATCTTGAGTAAATGGCTGGTGAAGAGGTTTAAGAGTGATAACAACAATACAAAATTTATTAAGTGCTACAAAAGACAGAAAATTGTAGAGCGACATTATCGCCTATGTCCTGAAGTAGGCGATACTTCATGGTGAATAGAAAAAAAAATGATTGACTTTTGATTCTAACTGTTTTAATTATATTTGGAATGACTGTAAAAACATAGACTGCCACATATTTATAGAAAAGTGCAGATTGACAGATGCATGCTGGAATATCTTTCTAACCAACAAAATGAACCACTTCTTGCTCTCATCCACCATATTCTTATTCTTTCTTGTTTTGTAGTTCAAATGCTGCAATCACTTGACTATATTCTTTTTGTATGTTGACATCATTATTACTTTGCGGACTTTTGCCTGATTACTGTTGATGTGCCATATATTGTTTGTTTAGTATTATTTTGGCATGTTTTCTTTTGTTATTGTTTATTGGAAAGTTTGTCAATTCCATTTATTGGGCATTTTTGCCAATTACCCTTAACTATGACCACTTACTTCTACACTAACAATTTAAGGATGAATGGCAGAAGCCATGTTGGGTGGACTGCTGAGAGAGAGGATATTGGAATTAATAGGCCCCATATGTTTGTTGTTATTTCAGCATATGGAGAAACTAGAAAGCCTTTTTTGATTTTTGTAAATAACTCTGTAATGAACAAAATTATAATAATCCTCAAAGGTTAATCATAAAGCATTGAGTAAATGTCAACAGCTATATTTGGTGAAGATATATATAACTGTGAAAGAAATATTACATTTGGATTTCTTTTGTCTTGTCTGAAATGCATGTAGAAAAGTGTGGATTGACTTGCTACCAAATTTGGATTGATACAATAGGAAGGTAATTTTTATTGTGTAGTTATCTTTGAAAAATGAGTGATACTGTATAACATTTTATGCAGTAATATATTTCGCATTTAGAATGTCTATATAGAAAGCTGGGCAATTTGTGGCTCGACCAATTTTGTGTTAATTTATTATAAGTGTACCATTGATTTATGTGTGTAATATTGCTGCCACATCTAGTTTGATATTTCTGCTATAGCAATGTTATTGGTCCTGAACTGGCATCTTAACTTCAACTTTTTAATCACTATTTTCATAGTAATTGTTCTGATCTTTTATGGTACCTAATCTTTAGGAATTTAATCATACTTCTAGATTGGCAGAAAGGTCTCATCAACAACCAGTCAACTTTGGTCTTCAAAAATTTGAATACAATGGTAATCATTATCTTGATTCCTGTTCTTTCTCCTAAATGTTTTCTTTTTCATATATTCTCTTACACTCAATAACCTCTATTGTCTTTGTGGCTTTAGAGAAATGATAAAAAAAAATTTCTCAAAATCTGACCAAACAGAATTATTTTTTCTTTAGAAATCCCTTCTTATTCAAACTGAAAATCTTTTACCATTCCTTGTATACTCCATCAAAGAAACAGTTTAAGAAAAACATTAAAAATTTCACTTTATTTCCTTTCTGTAGATGTAAGCATAAACTGTACTTGGTTTTAATATTTATATTTTGCACACTTTCTTACATTTTCATCTAGAATCTCAAGGTTAACTGCTTTTTCATTAGCTGTACATTAAAATGTTTTAATAGCATTTGACAGTATAAAGAAATCTTTCGTTTCGGATATGTGCTTATAAAGTAGATATTTAAAAAAATAAATTTTATTCCTTGTTAGTCTTTTACATAGCAATGTTACTTTTACTAATTTTGATGCAGTAGTGTTTCCAAATTAAAGATTTCATTGTTTTGTAGCATGATTTAGAGGCACAGTGTAGTAATGGATAGTAGCTTGAATTGAGGAATTGGAGAACCAAGTTCAAATTCCAGTCAAATTCACTTACATGCTAATACCCTTGAAAAAGGTATGAATCCATCTCTTCTCTCTCAAGCTATGGGTAAATAGTAGGACAGATTGGGTTCTGTAGTGTTGGTTGGCAACCAATCTACCACAGTTAGAATTGTCAACCTTCTGTGGGAAAATCTTCACACCATACACGGTTGGAAACTGCTTGTAGAGCCAAAAAAGTCCCATGAAGCTTCTAGAGAAGAAACTGGCTCAACCTGCCCAGGGTGAATGCCACCATAAATACAAGTAAGTAGTACTTGTTAAAAAATTTGTAAATTATTTATATGACTAGAAAAGCATATCTAACCATTCAGTGTCAAAGTAGTACAAATTTATACACATTATATGTGAAGATTTAATTTTAATTTGTTGATGAAAAAAAAAATAATTGGAAAGAAAATCATAGAAAAATAAACTTTATGATACTAACCTTGGTCCTGTAAAAAAAAAAAAGGTTTAAAATATTAAACACAAACCAGTAGATCACTAGCTTTACATTCTTTTTTTCACCTTACATAGTATTTTTGTTTTATTTTTTCTCTTCAGTAAATTTATTGATCTGAAGTAGATCATCTTTGTTATTTGATAAAAAATGCTTTTCTGAGTTATTTAGCTGTTTCAGTGCAGAGTGTCAAAAGGGCTTTCTTAATGAGAGATTGGAGGTACTAGCATCATGACATGAAATTTACTGGCTACCTATTCTTGTTCTTATTGGATTTAAAAAAAAACAAAAACAAGCCACTTGTCAATTCACTTTTAAGGATCTACCAGGTGATTATGGATCATAAATTTTATGCATTTTACTTGAAAATGCAATAGTTTCTGCTCAAACCATATGTTATGTCTTAGACCATGTAGCAGTGACTTGCCTTGGTGACCCAAACAGGCCAGAGTCGGGCGTATGTTTCATAAGGAAGTGTGGCGACAGTGAATTGGCGAGCGTTGGTCAGATGGAAAATTGGACAGAACTTCGTAGTAAACAGAATTGGTATCGCCTGTAGCCATTTATATTTACTGTGCTGAGCGCTGAGCGCTCATTGGCTGAGTGGTAGCCAGGTCAAGTGCATAAAATGTGGTATGCTCATTTTGAGGGTATCGTCGTCGTTATTTGAGCTGTCGTTTGCGTGAGAATAGCACTTTGGAGATTAAAACAAGACTTGTGAATTTGGTTTGCCTGTTTGGAATAATTTCCTGTGGTTGCTTCTTACCAATACATATTTTTTTTCTTTTTGCAACAGACCATAATGCTGAAAATGATCTGAATGAATGAATTCAGTCTGCTTTTCCTGCATTTGAAATGTCTTGTAATGGTTACTGATGTGTATTCAATGTTTTTATTGAACATTTTTGTTGGTGTTATTTTATAAATAAAATCTTGTAGAATATTTTAGTTTTTGATATTGATGATCATTAACTTGGTCATTTTGTGGGGAGGCATCTCAAAATTTTAAGGGACTTTTTAATTTTATCTCGATAATTCTCTTGCCACACTCTATGTATGTATAAAATCTGATCTAAACATGACTAATTACAAGGATTTTAAATTTTTCCTTCATACAATCTTTTCAATAATTTTAAAAAACACATCCATATTCTTTTTCAGTAATAATGTTTTTTATCTAAAGAGCATTTTTATGTGGGTTTAACCCTGTTGAGTTAATCTACTGTGGTTTTGTTTTGAGTAATATTTTAACCACTACCATATTAATAATCATTATAATAGTTACATAATAACCAAAACATGCAATTTAACTCTGTTGAGCTAATCTACTGTGGTATTTGACTGAACTGCAATTCAATGGCATTCAAATATTTTTAACCATTAGAAATTTTATACTTGTTTTGAGTAATATTTTAATAGCAACCATGTTAATAATCATTATAGCAGTGACATAATAATTGAAAAAAGCAGTTTTTTTTTTCAGAATTGGCCTGCCTTGGTTTTAATCGGATTTTCACCTGGCAGATACTCAAAAATTCAGAAATTGGGAAAAAAATTAATGAAAACATATTCAAAGGATTAATATCTTAAAAAACTGGTAGCCATTATATTTTGAACATGGCTCTGAAAAACTTATTTGTACCTCAAATCTCTATTTGTATTTCTACTTGGTGATTATTATTCCTTCATTTATTGATTCTTTATACAAAATCAATGTTTCTTCTTAGTTATGTCTAGATTAAATTAAAATATTGTCTCATTTCTTGATTATTTTAAATACTAGATATTTCACCTGTAATATTAAGCTATATTAACATTTTCCATATGATTTTAAAACTGTTTCTAAAATAGAAGCATTCTTTTGACTAAGAACTTTTTACGTTTATGACCAGTATTGTATTTTTTTTTTTGTTTTGTTTTATTTAATCATTTCACCCTAAGAAAGGCAAGGCTGCTAAGAGTGCACAGGGGATTACAGTCAAAGGAAGAAAAAGAAAAAAAGCAGTGTACAGGGGGATGTTGAAGAAAGAATAAAAAATAGATGAAAATTCAAGGGGGATAGGAAATGGCATTTAAACTTCTGGAGGTTGTAGCTATCAGGAAAGCAAGTAAATGGAAGGGAAATGCACAAGCAGAATGTGCAAGAAAGGAAACTGTTTGAGTAGAAGTGGTTACAGTTAACTATTTCAATGGTAAAAGGATGGGTATCCAGATGTCCATCTAGTGACACACTGAAATTTGCACAGATTTGGCACGCAGTAAAAATGCTTGTCAGAGCAGTGGCCATAAAAATATTTGTAGAAAGGATAGAGGGAAGCCACATTAGCGATAAAGTGACTGAAGTCAAGCTGCTAAATCAAGATCTATTACATTGCAGATCCTTCTTTGAATTTTGTTGAGAACATAGAGATGAATAGAAGGAGCACCTGACCAGTTATGGCAAGAGTATTCAATACACAGATGAATGGTAGATTTATAAATATCCAAGCTGGATTTAAAAAAGAAAAACTTCCTGGCCCAACACAGTGACCCAATCTTCTTAGTGGTAGATGCAGCTATAGATTTGATATAGTCATTCCACTTGAGGTTGGTTCAGAAATTGGGTCCAACAAAGGTGCAGGTGCAGCTTTATCTGGGTACCTTTCATAGAGGAACAATTCCACACTACAAAAGTTATTGCAAATACCATGAGCATTAGAGAAAGATGTTAAGGAGTTTAGGTGTTTTTTGTTTGGGTGGTTTAGTTATGTCTCTGATTGTATTTTGTCATGTTTTAGTTATATTGGTAAAAAATTGGCCTAGAGTAGCAGTCTGTTTTCAAATGCAGCATGTGTGGAAAGGGAACTGGCACAAATTGCAGTACAGTGTGGCTTTAGGGTTGCCCACTGGAGGCACTTGCACTGACATCCATTCATACACAACATGACACTGCAAGAACTTGGATATTATGCAACTGTTGATCAGAGCAGCCTCTCTAGACACTATACAAGAGTTCATGCTCCTAACTACCAGTTGGAAGCAGCAACCAGAAAACTGCCATCATTATGAAGAGGATGTTGCTACCATCCACACACACACACACCACAAAAAAAAAAAAAATACTTGCAAAAGCAACACTATTAAAGCCAAAGGAGAAGAAAATAACCTAGAATTCTTTCCTAAACAGGAAATAATAGATGAGTTTCTGCTCTTGTTCAAGAGAAGTAGGAAGAATATTAACTGGATGATATGAGAATCTATTTTCCAAATATCATTTGTGATGCTGTTATCCAACATCTTTTTAACTTTATTCTTTCTTATTTCTTCTTTAAATGTGACATTTTATGAAATAACATGGATAGGAAACATGTATCTCATTTGAGTTGGCTAACATTTAACACCATGTTGCATTTTACCATCTCTGGTTACTCATTGTGTATGCTTGCTTACAAAAAATCATAACCATAATGATTAATTTTAAAATAATTATAACAGAGTATGTTTACAAAAAGCCTGTTTACAAAAAATCACCATCACAAGTTTGTCATTACAACTTACCCCATGATTGATCTCAGATGAGATAGAAAGTACTTGGGTTTAAAAGAAATATGGCACCTTCCTTGATAAATTTCAATGTAAATCAAGAAATAATTCGAGAACTAGAACAGATTATTATAAAAATAGATATAATGTCTATATTATTTAATAAAACATGCTTGAATATATATATATATATATATATATCGCTCATTCACTAATGGATTAGAGCACTCTGGCTATTGGGCAGGTATAATGACAATATACACGCTAAAAAGTCTGCCTTCTTCTTCCAAATGCCTATAGCCCAGAGGTAGAATCGCCGACTGACACCAATTCAGTCGGGTTTCAATCCTGGGTTAAAAGCAATCGGAGTCTAACCGTACTGATGAGCTGTGATACAGTGAAACAGATCTGTCTGTGGATGACTATATATATATATATATATATATATATATATATAGAGAGAGAGAGATAGATAGAACATATGTAAATATAAAAGTAGACATTAAAGTCAAGACACAAGAAAAGTCAGTTTCATGCTAAACACAATTGTTAGGCCTGATGATTATTTTTCATTCAACTTTGAGTGTTGACTTCAAAGTCCACTAATATAGATATATATATTTTATAAATTTAATCCCAAAGAAAAAGCAGGTCGGTAAATCCCAAAATCCTGATTCTATTTAATATTAATTGAATTAATATTAAAATTGATTAAAGTGGAGGACTCAATGCAATTTATATTCAAATTACAGAGCCAATTATATATAAAATAAAATTCCTACATATGTTGTATAGCTATTTTAGTGAGAAAAATCTTGCTTCTTCAGCAACCATCAAAAACAAAAAATTTTTATTTCAAATATGGTATAAAAATTCACATACCAGAAGGACTCCAAAACCATATTCATACACAGGAAGTTTACATATAAAAAAAAAAGAGGTGGGAATTTAAGAAAGAAAAAAATATTTTAAAAAATTTGTTGTCTGGACATAGATACAAAGGGGCAGAGTAAGAGATTCAAGACTCAATATTAGAAGACTTTTAGATTATGTCTGTATTAAAGAATAAAAAAAATCAGAATTTAACTGTGTCACAGGAACAGAAGTGATGGAAGAGAAAAGGAAAAGAAGAATGGGGTAGACAGGGGAAGAGTTAAAGGAGAAATAAGACATAATAAAATGAAGGGGAAAAATCTTTGGTATCCATGGTGACAAATGACAGCTTCAGATGGTGAAAAGAAGGGAAAGTTATATTAAAAAAAAAAGTAAAGGAAACAGGAGGAAAGTAGAGAAAGGAAACAATATATTATATATTTAGCTCTGTTAAAAATTTAACAAAAAAATATTGTTTAAATGAATAATATGGCCGGACTATGGTAGTAGGTTTAAAATCTACTAATAGAATAAAAATAAAAATGAGGGTAGGTCTAAAATGAGAATTTAGCAAATTATATATATATATATATATCCTTACACATATATACATATAATCATTTCACCCCAAGCAAGGCATGACCACCACTGGTGTACAGTGAAATAAAAAACAAGGTACAGGGTATGTGAAAGAAAGGATAAGAGATAGATGGGAATCAAAAAGATAGAAGATGACAATTGATGTTGCATTTAAACTTTTGGGGATTGTAACTATCAGGTAAGCAAGCAAACAAAAGTAGTTCCACAAATTGGAAGTGCAAGAAAAAGACTGTTAGATTGTTTTCTCTAGAATATGGATTTCTTGGATAAAATATTCAGTAAGAATAGTGAAAATGGAATATTTCCTTGAGATTTTAAAATATAATGTCTATTTCATTAATTTCTGATATTTTGTATCCTTCTTGGACTTGATGGCCAAGCAATGTTTTTGAAAGTAAAAAAAGATTAAAAAAATTTGTTTTATTTGACTTTACATTTAACTTCTATAAAATGCTTAAAAACAATTAAAGATTGATTTTCTATTTAATTTAATGAACCCAACATGAACTTGGGCATTCTGCAAAGAGAAGAAAAAATTGAAAAGGTAAATGATTTTGCAAGCTATTTAATTTAAATTGTTTTTTGCTTTTCATTTCAGCTAGCTAATAAAATCTATCTATCTATCTATCTATCTATCTATCTATCTATCTATCTATCTATCTATATATATATATATATTCACCCCGAGAATGGTAATAAAAGGGGCGGGATTCAAGGAGACAGATTACAATTGGCATTGCATTTAAACTTTTGTAGAATGTAATTGACAAAAGCTGGAAAAGTATCTCATTGGTGAGAAATGTGAAAGAACCTATTAGAACAGAACTTAGATACATCTATCAATTTCCACAGTAAAATTATGAGACCTTGTTTTAGTCTACATTATTTTCTTTTAAAAAAGTAAATAATAATCTCTTCCATGAATTATAAGTGTTGATAAGGTTTATTTTTAATTTAATAAGCATATTTAGACAATCCTGGTTTTATATAATATTGCTTATATAAAAATATAATAAAATGGAACTTTGTGTGTATGTCTGTGTGTGTGTGTCCATTATTTATAGACTCCGAAACGGCTGAACCGATTTTCTTGAAAATTTACACAGTTGTACTATAAGCATCTGCAAGTGTTCTTAGCTATGTTTTGTGTTGAGGTACGCCCGATAAATATTGAAAATCGATAATCAAAAAAATTGGGTTATAGAAGGAGTGGTCTGATTTTAATCAAATTTGATACACTCATAGACAAAGACATAAGAAACAACATTCAGAAGTTTCAAGGTTGCAGTTCTTACAATAGTGCAGAAAATCAATAATATATACATATAAAAGGCAAGATGTTTGTGTGTGTGTGTGTCGGTTTATCTGTCTGTATGTCCTTTATACAAATCCACAATTTTTATCCGATTCTCACCAAACTTCACACAAATATTCTTTAGGCTGAGTCTGAGCTCCAGGACCGTGGATTAGTTTTAAAGCTTTCATTACACCCGAGCAACACCGGGCTATACTGCTAGTTATACATATGAGAAGGTGTTGAAAAGTTCTCAACCTGAATAAGAATCCCTTCCCAAAAACTTGAATCATTTCAAATTTTTGCAAATAGGTTGAATGGGCAACTTTAAAACACTCCCTTGTATACACCATTACCAACAGAAAATAAATTGACTGAAACAGGAAATAATTTGTGGAAGATGATTTTTTTTAGACAGTTTGGTAATAATTGAATAATGAACAATGAAAACAAATTTAGTGTCATTACAAAATATTAGTTGAAATTGCTGTCCTCTAAATAGCTAATGCATGTGATACTGTTAGAAATAACTTTTTAATTTAAGTTTAAAGTAGGTACCTCCGCTCAATTCTGATACCTAAGTTTTAAAGTAAACTTTTAAAAATAAAATAACCTTTTTTGAAGCTTTCATTTTAGCTTTAATTTACTATTTCCAGTAAGCAAAATACTCTGGTGTATTTCAATTAGAAATTATATTAATTGGAATCTCAACTTTTTGAGAGTTTTCAAGTTACCACTTTTTCATTTATTTTTGACAGGTTTGTAAACAAAAGTTAATACTCAGTTTTAATAATCATTCAAAAATAAAATATACATTTGTGACATGTTATTTTTGGAAAATTAGCAAATTTCAATTAATCTGATTTGAAACATATTACTTGTTTTTAGGATGAAATCTAAACTTATTTATAAATGGAACTTTGTGTTTGTGTGTGTCTGTGTCTGTGTGTATCCATTACCTATAGACTCCGAAACGGCTGAACCGATTTTCTTGAAAATTCACACAGTTGTACTATAAGTGTCTGCGGGTGTTCTTAGCTAGGTTTTGTGTCGAGGTACACCCGATAAATATCGATAATCGAAAAAATCAGGTTATAGAAGGAGTGGTCCGATTTTGATCAAATTTGATACACTCATAGACAAAGACATAAGAAACAATATTCAGAAGTTTCAAGGTTGCAGTTCTTACAATAGTGCAGAAAATTGATAATATATATATATGTATAAATCGATACCAGGAAATTTGACTTACATCTATTCATTTTTCTTTCAGTCTACGGTTTCGCTTTAACTGGAAACATTTTAGTCTTTTGTGCCAATGTCCAAAGAGTCTGAGCTCCAGGACCATGGATTAGTTTTAAAGCTTTTATTACAACCGAGCAACGCCGGGCTATACTGCTAGTTTAGAATAAAAGTATTTCTAAATCATGGAGGTCATATCTTTTTGATGCGTGAAGTGATAGATAACAGCCAGATGTAGTGACAAGCTAAATATGATTGACCAGAATTTACATAAATTTATGAAACCTAAGTGAACATTTCATAAGGGGAACGACCCTTGAAACATGGCATTTTAATGATATGTCTCTTATGACATCTCATTGTTTAAAAAGGTAGACTGTTCTACATTAAAAAAAAAAAAATTAATTTATTTTAAAAATCATAGTGCAAAATGATTTGTATTAAGATTTTCAATTAGTAAATATAGTCTTTACTTAATAACCAAATACAGAAATTCAAAAGATGTTTTGAAACTTTCTAAATCATCATAATTAAAAAAAAAGAAAAAATGAAAACAATTCTTGTAAAAATACATTATTCATCAACAAGAATTTTCTTCTGAATATGATATTCTTGATATATATTATTTATAAACGCAATTAAGAGCTTATCAAAATAAAAAATGACATAGTTTTCTTGCAATTTTTATTTTACTATTCAGAGCAGATTTTCGAAGATAACGCCTACTGTTTGAAAAAAATAAAGAAAAAAATAGATGATTTGCATTCCCCAAAGAGTCCTGCATTTAACTAATAAAACAAAAATGATAATTTTAAAAATAACTTTCATTAAAATTGGACAATTATTTGGATTTTTGCAGAAATATCCAAATAATTTTTTTCACTGGAAAATTAGTGCTAAATATCCACAGTAATTTTTGGTGTACAATTGACAATAAAAATCAAGATTTTTAACCAAAATTTCAAGTGTGTTAGAAAGGATTAAAAAAAATTCCAAAAATAATTAAAGAATACTTTGGTCTTTTCTCTTAATAATAACATAAACATTCTGACAATAAAACTTTGTTTTTATTAAGTTCGGAGTCTTTTTACATCATTCTATGCTGCTTTTTCAGTGAAATAGTGGAGATCTCTAGTTTAAAGGAAATCATTTTTTAGTTGGGTAATATGACTTTCCTTTACATATGACATTACCACAAACATCTATTTTACTTCTTTTTTCTTTCATTTTTTTTTTTTTTTAATTAGTCTCTACTTTGAAGAATTCATCATGTGTGTAAAGGGTTTAAATATCTTTTCAACTATACTCTGGGAAATAATTTTCTAAGAGTCTCAGTAGATTGATCAACTTCAGCTATTTGTATATATGTTATTTTTAACCTTCTACTTCTATAGCTTGCCAGCAACACTTTTATTTGTTTTTCTTGTTTCTCTCCCTTGTCAGCTAGATGCATTTCCCACTATCCTATCATTTGTAGAAAATTCATATCATAGAACACCCCTGCCTTCTTTTCTCAGATAAATATTACATAAGAGAAAACCTCTAGGAATTCTTGTTATCGTCTTACTCTCTTGTGAATTTGAAACTGCTGTATTTAACACCAAATCAACAATGCTTTTGCTGTAGCCATCACACTATATATTGTATTTCCTTTATAAAAAAGCAAAATAATGCATCAAATAAAAATATTCTGTAATCCCATGTCATAAAGTCTTTATAACAAAAAATAGAAGCCTTCGAAAATGAATTTCTAAAATTATTATCCTCTAGAATCAACAACAAAGAAAGAGAATGATGAAAACCAAAAGTACATTCATATGTGATACTAAGAATTTCCTGATGCCATTCTGTTGAAGCATATTTTTATATTGAAATTATCAAAAGTCTCCTTTGAGTTGTTTTGAAATTAGTTGAAGCCTCCTTTCATTTTTTTTTGTTTGTTTTCTTTTCTTTTTTTTAATTGCTTCAGATTACCTGCTTAAGATTTGCATATTGCCTCTGTGTGATTTTTGACCTAGATCAGGTGCAAGTTAGTAGCCACTTTAGTTGAGTTCTTTTCTAGTGCATGCAGTTGGCATGGAATCGAACCAATTGCAGGAGGCTGTTACACTTTGTGCAGTAGTAGGCGACCTTGGTAATATATAACTTAGACTTTTTTTTGTGTGCTTAGGCTGGAACCGTAATCTACCTTTCAGCATCATTGCAATCAAATACCATGACCTGCTTGTCGGACATTGTCTGCATACCCCAGACTGGCATAATGCCACATGTGCATACTTTATTAAGTGTTGGCAGACAGCATATTTATGATGAGACTTTGGATAATTTCTTTGTTGTAGATTTCTGTGTTTCTTTGTTGATATATATTCCTTTCACTTTCTTTAATCTTTTCTAATTTGTCAATATATATATATATATAATTTCTCCAGAAAATAGAATTAGAATTATTACTCTCTGCAACTGTGACTGTTGTACAAAGATTAAGTTGATATTGAATTCAGATATAGTAAGCATTAGTGCACGAAAAAGAAAGAACATATGAGGTACTTTTTAATGTTTTCGGTTGGTGGAAAATAATATCTGCAGGTGCTGTTGGTTCTTAGTTTCCAACATTGTGAAATGAAGGAAGAAACATGTTTGTTAAGGAAGGGGATTGTAAATTGTTACTATAATTGCATCAAGAATTGTCTGTTTGAAAGGTTGTAGACATATTTAGATTGACTTTAATAGTTTGGAAACTTAGTAATTTGATTGATAATTCAGTTCTTTTTTTTTTATGATTCTGTTTTGTTTTGGCTAAAAGACACTGATTAACTACAGTTTGTTTCTTTTCTTGTGTAAGCTATATTTTTTTTTAATATAACCCAATTTTATTTTAATAAACAAAGGCTATAAAGACAATTTAGATTTCAGAAAATGTTTTTGTATTGTAATTAGCTTACCAGTACCATCAGAATATAACAAAATTTAAGTAACTGTACAATTACAATATACTCATGAAATATAAATAAATTATACTGCACTGCATTTTTTATGTTCAGTATATTCTGAATATTGCAATAGAAAAATAACATTCTATTCACCATAGAATAATTATGAAGTTGTATTTATTAACTTTAATGTAACATAAAATTCTATTTCTACTATGTCACCAGAAGAATCTACTTTATATAGATAGAAGCTACATTACTGGAAAGGGCCATTGCATGATGGAGTCCATTGGTCACATAGAAAAGTGTTATACATATGTATAATGACTACTAATTTTCTGATGACGCCCATCTGCAATGCCAGCTAGCCAAACCCTTTTTCAGATGTTTACTCAGTCATGTTTGTTTGTTTGTTCAGCACCCACAGAACCCACCTGTGGTTTATATTGCAAATATGCTGAGCAGACTTTGGTTATAGTTTCTGGGAGAGAGTATATAATCTGGTATCACTAGCAGTTTTAATAACTCTCGGTCACAAGTGTACTAATATATCTATATTAATCTTTTAACTTAATGTGAAATTTTGTAGTAGTTTTTTATATGCTCTAATGTAAATGTTAAGTAATAAATATTTATTGCTCTATTTTTATATTGAGCCCTGTTTTAAGTTAATGTTTTGAACATTGCAATTTTATTCATTTTTTTTACACACACAAATATATATATATATATATATATATATATATATATATATATATATATTTCTTATGCCAGTAGCATTAATTTCTGCCACTGATGATCCCTTTGTTTTTTCTAGATGCTCAAAGCAAAATAGACTGAGTGATGAAACTTGTATAAACAAATTTAAGGACAATACTTGTAACCTTACAAATATTCTGTTTAAGGCATGAAATGACTGAAGCTAAACAGGGAAGTGGAGAAATAATACTAAAAACATTTGCCTGTGATTAGAAAAGCTTAAAGCTTGGCTGTTTCCTTGGTTCATATGTAATCAATGCTAAGATGCAATAATGATTGTCTCATTTTTCTCCTCAGTGTCAGAATTTGCTGAGTTTCTATACAAATATAATAGGTTTAAATTGAAAGTTTTTATATTTATTTACTTAACACTTAATAATATATTATGTCTTGTGCTCACAACGGGATGTGCGTTGTGGTCCAGTGGATATCGGCTTGGAATGAGAAACCAGGGAGCCGAGTTCGAATTCCAGTTGAATCCATTGTATTCACTTGCGCGCAAATACCCTTGGGAAAGGTATTAATCTGTCTCTTCCTTCCAGTTATGGGTTAAATAGCAGGACAGATTGGGTTCTATAGCCTTGGTCGGCAACCAGTCTACCGCAGAAAGCAATGGCAAACTACTGCGAGTTAATCTTCTGCCCAGTCAGTCATGTCTCTTTTGAGACATGATCACCCAAGCATGTATCACGTATGGCACTTAACTGTCTGACTTGTGCTCACTGCAATTGTACACATGGCATCATAACAATGTGCTGGTAATGTTCATAGACTTAGCCAGTACACAATGTGAAGTAGCTAACAGACAGCCTGTGACAGCCAGAGAATCTAAGATCCATTTCCACAATGAAGGTGAACATTCTGTGCAGAAGATCCAAATAACTTCTAACATGATGCTACTGAGTAGAGCACATGATTGAAGGGTGTTAGTTGGTCTTAGAACACCTCTGCAATTTCCGGTACACATAATTCAGACAGACATTGTAACATGGCCTGATTCAAAAAGGTGTGTTCTTCTAGTAGAATTAATGATTCCAGGAGGAGAACAGGCTCACAAGCAAAAGAAAAAGTGCTATGAATTGCTGCAATCTGACTTCATGGGAAAAAAAGGTGGACATGTCATGTATTATCTGTTGAGCTCAGGTGCTTTGGATTCCTTGTGCAGTCAATTATTTCCTTTGTTTGGAGAATGGGCATCACTGGCTGGAACTTAAAGTGGGTTTCACATTGTTTCCAGACCATGGCTCTACAGGCATTGGGTTGGATCTGGTCAAGATCCAGAATAAACAAAGTTGATTGAAGCCATGCTTATAACACTATGCTACTTCTGATGTGAAACACATCTGTTTACCTTCCATTCTATGTCACTGATAACGATTGCTACAAATGTATTGTGTATTGGTTAATGATCAAAAGCAAATGCTTTTAACACAACTTTAAAAATATTACTTGCAGTTGTAAAATATTGCAAGTGATGATCACTTATACACAAAAAACAATACCCTGTCTGGTGGTAAACACTGTTGGTGGCACCAGTGGTGGTAGTACTGTCTTAATCATCAAGACTGTGCTACCTCCTTTGGTTGGTGGCTGATGGGGGCAAGGTATCGCACATGCTTTCACTTGTATGTAGAAAAAAAGAAAAAATTACTATGAAAAAAAAAAGAACCACTTTCAGTTAGTTTACGTTGTCAAACACCTTTCAAATAATACATTTTTAACCCTTATTAGGTGTACAATTTGAGTAAATAATTTCTTTTGTATAGGAATTAAGCATGAAAACAAAACAAATTTGTTCATTAATATATACAGTAGATCAATCATTTGACATCAGTAATTCATGTGTACACATATGGACATATAACAGAGTAATGCCTGCCCCTGATATGATTATGAAAACACATGCTGAAGAGTATATTTTTGTCTTGTTAGTATTAGATCTGTGAAAAAGTTCTAAGTACTTATTGAAAACTAGACTGAACATTCCCATGCATCATTAGATTTTAATGTCACATTTTCAATTTTCTGTTAAACAATTTTCAGATATTTAAACTTCTGTATTTGTTTTATTTTAACAACACTAATCTGTATTTTGCATCTTGGGTTTTTTTTTTCACCTGATGACAATGCATTCTGTATTCTTATAATTGATGGTTAGTTCTTTCATTTTGCTTTCTTTTACTGCCTTGTCTAGGAGTTCTTCTAGTGTTCTTTCTGTATATAATAATGCAGTGTTATTATGTATACTTTATATTAAGATTGTGCCTATTAAATCCTGATAGGGTCCCCACTTCTATTGGGATAGTCTCTTGTAGTTAAAAGTAACATCATGGTGACATCATTTCTTGAAATGTAAATTTCCTTTTTGTTGCATCTTATGTAAATTCTGTTTTTTGACCCATAGTACCATCTAGTTTTCTTTCCTTATAAATTAACAATCTCTATTTTAGAAAAGAACTCATTTTTGTAACTTTTTTTTACTTTGTTTATGATTGACAAACATGTTTATTAACAAAGCTTATCCTTTTGTTAAGTAAATCATATTTGTCTTTTTATTAAATCTCTAACCTGAAATGGTCTGTATTTTTCTTTTTTTAGTTTCAATCTTAAGAGTTATTATTAAGATGATGATTCTATCTTCAAACATGTAATTATGACTTTTATTCTGTTACTATTTTCTTATAGATTTTCTTTTAGGAGAGTGAAATTAACAATACAAAGAATGTATATACCTAATTGAGTAACTCACTTGCATATCATTGGCACACATGCATAGTCTACTTAAAAAGATTTATAAAAATTGTACAATTTTCTTTATAAATATCTTAGTAATATTTTATCATAATTTTAGACATGAAATAATCAGTTTAATCAGAAGCTTTTCTATTATTTTTGTATCTTTTTTTTTTTTTTTTTTTTTTTAAATTTTTTCAGCCCAAGTAGCTTTAATATGGTTAAATAAGTCGAGTAGGGTATTGGATAAAATAGTTGAGTTTGTTACATTTACTTGGGAAAGGTATGAATTCATCTCTTCCCCCATTCAGCTTTGGGTTGAATAACAGGACAGACTGGGTTCTATAACCTTGGTTGGCAATTAGTCTACTGCAGAAAGAAACCATAGCCTACTGAAGGAAGAAAAGACCTTCAACATAGTTGTTATAGTAGTGTATTCACTGACAATGCAAAACACCGAGGAGGAAATAGAATCTTTCTACTCCATACTGAACAATGTCAATGGCCAGTGTAAATCACAAGAAATTAGAATTATCATGGGACACCTGAATGCCAAAGTAGGCAAGGAGATGGAAGTCTAACAGTTGGCAATTTTGGACTAAGAAACCTCAATGACCACGGAGAAAACTAGGTTCAATGGTGTACAGCAAATGACCAAGCAATAACTAACACCTGGTTCGAAGAACAGCCAGGTTGTTTATGGACATCAAGAAACCCAGGAGGGAACATGAAAAACCAAATAGGCTACATAGCTATAATCAGGAGATTCAGAAATGCAGTTCTCTGCAAACTTATCCAAGTGCCGATTACAAAAGTGACCACCTTCCAGTTATATATAAACTAAGGATAAAACTTTGGATACTGAAAAAGACTGCAATACCACAGACTCATGAATGATCTCAACCCGCAGAAAAAATATAAAGACAGTGTGAATAAGAAATATGAGGGACAAACTGGAGATGGAAACTTGAAATGGGTCACCCAAAAAAAAGTGTTAGTGACATCAGCAAACAATATCATCCCAAAGGAAAACAGATGTATAAGTAAAAATGAGTAGATCACAGATGAGAATCATGACATGATGCAAAAAAGACAGAAAACAATGCTAAGACAGGAAACTAGACAAGGAAATAAGGAGCAAATGCAGACAGACTAAAAAGGAATGACCCAATGACAAATACGCAGAAATAGAGAGACTAAGCAGGAATAATAAAGGAGATATGCATAAAAAAATAGGATAACAGGACAAAAGATATGCTCATCAACAGAAATGCATAAAATCTAAGGACAGAATGCTCATATTAGAGAAATAAGACACTTCAGCCATGGACAAATATGTTGAAGATCTCTTCTACAAATAGAAACAAAAGCAGCAGAACCATATGGTATTGTAAGAGAGATGCTGATAGCCCTACATAAATTTGGTGCATACAAAATTACAGAAATAATAAGTGAAATCTACAACAGCAGCGATATCCCAGAAGACCTCAGCAGATTGATTTTTATAGCACTTCCTAAGAAGCCAGGCGTAAATGAATGTGGACTTCACTGAACAGTCAGTTTAATGAGTCACATAACAAAACTCAACATCTGGATTCTGATTAATAGAGCACACAGAATAAGTAAGTCAGAGATAAGACAAGAACCTTGCTGTTTCATCAAGGACACTGGAACAAGGAATGCAATATTTATTCTCAGAATGTTATCAAGAAAGTCAATACAAATACAGACAGGAAATGAGTGCAGTAGATATACAAAAATAAAAAGGGGTATAAGTCAAAGATGTGTATTCTCACCAGATCTATTCAACTTATACAGTTAGGCAATTTTGAGAGAACTACAAGTTCTGCCAGGGTTTACCATTGGAGGCCATAATCTGAACAATATAAGATATGCAGATGATACAGTGTTGATAACAGATATGGAAAGGAAACTACAAAACCTCCTACAGAAGGTAACTAAAGAAAGCAAAGAAAGAATTAAACATAAACTTCAAGAAAACTGAATTCATGGTCATCAGTAAAAAGAGGAGCTCAAAATGCTTACTACAAGTCAGGGATACTGAAATCAAACAGGTACAGAAATTTAAATACCTGGGAAGTGTTCTAACAGAGGATGGAAGTGTGACACTGAGATCTGAGAGCTTATTGGTATGGCCAAGGACGCATTTCAAAGGCTGAGTAGAATATTGAGAGACAAGATTTCATTGGAAACAAAGAAAACAGTACTGGACTGTTATGTGATATCTGACCTCCTGTATGGCAGTGAATGCTGGACAATCTCCTCAAGGATGAAGGAGAGACTTAAAACAACAGAAATGTGGTTCCATAGAAGGAAACTGAAAATACCATGGACCAAACATGTGAGTATCGACAAGGTTTAAAGAGGAAGCAAACAAAAAAGAAACTTACACTTAGCATTAGGAAGGGACAGCTGAGGTTCCTGGGACATGTCATGAGGAAGGATGGCTTGGAGAATCTAATACTCACAGGATGGATAGTGGGAAAGAGAGACAAGGGAAAGCAGCGTGAGACATACGTGATGGGCTTGAGCAAGTGGATGGCAAAATGGGATTTAGTAAAGATACCAAGAGGAAGAATATTAAGAGCAACAAGGGATAGGGTCAAGTGAAAGTCCAGGATTGCCTATGTTCTGACAAAAAAACATGAAGATGGGGGGAAAATATCAAAATGGTAGAAGTTAAAGAACATCAAAATGGGAGATTGAAAAAATAGCAAAATATTAAAAGTCAAAGAATAGCAAATAAAACATTACAAAATTTATATTTTCATTGTTTTTCAATGTGATTTCTTTGTCATCAAGTTTTCCTGTATGCAGAAATTTTATTTGATGAAAAAAAACCTTGTCATAAGTAACAAATTTGCAAAGTGCAATATTTTTTCAAAATTTGGCTTTCATACATAACAAGAAATTGTTTTTTTGTTCATTTTTCCCTTGACAATCACTGCTTATTTTTCATCTTCATTTTCTGTATTTTTTAAAGAATTAAAAGAAACTCCTATATGTTTCAGAAAATCAGCCTTTTTCCCAGGCTGTCTCTACCATAGATGACAAAACAGGAATAATCAAACTAAATCAAATTAGAAACAAATCCTAGAAAATATTTTAATCTCGTGATTATTTACGTGTGAACTATTATCTTCATCTTTGTTGTTGTTATCACAACATTTTAGCCATTGTACCTTCCAGCCTTCATCAGGTGTATGTCAATCCGGGTAACCTACAAGGAATTTTGAAGTAGATCTTTTATTTAATCTATGAGGTAGACTATTCTTGTTCCACTGTCCATATATAGGGATATCTCACTAAGATCTTATTTTTAGTACTACTAAGTTATTGCTCACCCTGTTTCCTCCACTAAGTCTAAGTACACACTCCCCATTCCAGGGATTGAACTCATAGTAGGTTACATGGATTGATATACACCTGATAAATAGTGGAGGGAACAATATTACAAAATTTTGTGATAACAACAACAAAGATGATGACAATAGTTTGCATATGATGCTGTAAATAATAGCTCCTCATCTCAGAAATTTGAGAATATTACTCAAACATTTTTTTCACAAAAGGTAGCTGAAAACACTCTTTCATCATATTTCACTTGACACTTGAATCATACTTTGAAATACTGATCTTATTATTTTGAGTTTTTTTGTAGACATGTTTAGTGTTTTCAGAGATATTTAGTTTTCATCTGTTTGCCTCTACAGGTTAGTTAACACAGCAAGTTCTTAGTTAAGTGTCATGAACAATTGTGATATTTTCATGTTTTTAAGTTATGTATATTTTAACGCATTACATTTATAGGATATTCCATTCGTGCATATTGGATGTGGATAAAAATAAATCTATTTTGAACATGGAACAGATTAAATAAGGTTTATGATTTTAGATGAAGTTGCTATATTAATGTGTAAAAAAATAAATGTGTGAGTGATAATCCAATTGCAACTCTCTATTCACAAATACACAAGTGAACAGCAACATTTTCATTTCCTACAGAAAATTCACATTTCTAGCTTTCTTAAATATCACAAGCAGGAAAATAAGAAAGTCTTAATAACAAATGACTTGCTGCTTATTTAACTGTGATATCATAGATATGATTTATTAAATAAATGTTAAATAGCTAATGCTCTCTGAATGATTACATTTATACTAACAAAAAATGCGTGCAATAGCTGGAAGAAACAATAATGACAGTTGTATTTTAGTACCAACTCTATTTGAACCAAGATTATGGAGCAAAGTATTGGCTTTTTTTATTATTATTTTATTGCTTTCTACTTGTTTAGATTCAGCCATTATTTTCCCAAACAAACTGTATTTCAACATTTGGAAAAATATTTGATCATGAAATCTTAGATTTGCAAGTTTTACTTAAAATTTGTATAAGCAAGTTTCAACATTTTAAGCTATATATTACATATCGAAATTCAGAAAGAAATGAATTGACAGTAGTAAAATATGAAGGCAAGTGTTACTGACAGAATAGAGCTATTCTGTATATAATTATTGTTTAGTATTATATGAGCAGTAATAGTGACACATTTAGCCAGAGAAGAAAATTAAAGACAAAATAAAGTGAAGTTCATTTTAATAAAATGTTGTTTGGTAGATGTATATCACAGCAGAAAAAAAACAAAAAAAATGTATGGCTAATTTTCTTAAGGTGGTATAAAAATTCATGCTGTCATAATTGTAGTAAACTTTATGGTGAGGTTCAAGGTAAGGTAAGTGAGGAAATACTTAAACAATTTCTTAAATTTGTTTTCTGTTGCTTGATCAATCACATCAATCAGGATCATAGTGTGATGATATGATCCTTTTCTTTGGCTGCATCATGTTTGCTTCACCAGGGTTACATATGGTTTTGAATTCAGTTTCAGACTGTCCTGCTATTTAATCCATAACTGAGAAGGTAAGAGATGCTTTCAAACCTTTCCCAAGGTTATATGTAACAAACTTGACTGGAATTCAAGCATGGCTTATTGATTTCTTTTTCCAAATCATAAACCATTACACCACATGTCTATTATCTATTAAATAAAGCTTTTAATAAGTTGATAGAGAATTTCTTTAGATCATTCTATGTAAGTAATTTTATTTAAAATTGAGTTAAATGTTAAATCTTTCTGATCATTTTCACATAGATTAAGCTATTTTTCTTGTTTTTTTTTTTCTAACTGGTTTTAGTTTGATTCTTTCTACTTATCCACTTCTGATTAGAAATTGCCTGGAAAAGTATCTGTTGATTAGAAATGGCAGCTCAAGATATGTTGGCAGCTGGTGCCTTATGTTCAAATGCTCTCTGTAGTTGGTGGGTAGGGAATGTGTGCAGTATGGACTGTGACTTACTAATTTTGCAGAGTGGAAAGCACTGTTGGTGTTGTACTTATTTTGTTTCTCCTAAAATGAAAAAAATCAACTAGAAGATAATGCCAGGTGATGAGATGAAACAGGAATTGCTGAGGTGTGCAGCATTTGTCTGTTGGTTAGAAGGAAGTAAACACAATCCTGTCAAGAACGTTGTATATTGTACATTTATCCCTGTATTTAGCTGCTAATTATTTGCACATTTTAAAAAGTTGAGACTTAACAATTCATAACATTTTCTTCTATGTTATTTTAGTATTTTTTATTTTAGTTTAATCCAGTGAAAACCATTTTCAAGAGTTGGTATTCAGTCTCCAGTTTTCAGAAAAAAAAGTACTGGGAAATTGCATACGCCTAACATTAGGCATGCACACATTCTGGTGTGTTTGTTAAACTATAAAAAGCAATAAATTATAAAAAAAAAAAAGAATAAGACCAGAAAAAAAAATGGAGGAAATAACTGGGTGGAGTGAAGTGAGAAGAAAAAAGAATTAGACTGATTTTGACAAAGGCTTAGCTGTTATTTAATTAATAGAAAGATATATAAATTCATCAATGCATCAATAGACTAACAATAAAACAGTCAACATAATAACCCTCCTTGTCAATGCACTTAATCTAACACTCCATTATTGATTGCATATTATACAGTAAAATTAGAATATTTTTGTCTTGTTAAAAACAAAAAAAAATCTGTGCAAAAGTTTTAAGTACTCATTGAAGACTAGATTGAATATTCCAATGCATCATGAGATTTTAATGTCATATTTTTAATTTTCTGTCAAAACAATTTCCAGTTATTTAAACTTCTGTATTTGTTTTATTGTAACATCTCCAATTTATAGTTTGCTTTTTTTTTCTCTTGATGACAACAATGCATACTGTATTCTTATAATCGGTTAGTCCTTTCATTTTGCTTTCTTTTACTGCCTTGTCTAGGAGGTCTCTCAGTGTTATTATGTATATCTTATATTGTTAAGATAGTGCCTACCATATTAAATCCTGCTAGGGTTCCCAGTTTCATTAGGATAGTCTCCTGTAGATATGTTACTGTAGTTAAAAGGACGTCATTTCCTGAAATGTAAATTTCTTTTTTGTTGCATCATATGTAAATTCTGTTTTTTGACCCATAGTATCATCTAATTTTCGTTTCTTAAAAAGGAACAATCTCTATTTTAGGAAAGAACTCTTTTTTGTAACTTTTTTTACTTTGTTTATAATTGACAAACATGTTTATTAACAAAGCTTATCCTTTTGTTAAGTAAATCATAATTCTCATTCTATTAAATCTCTAACCTGAAATGGTTTGTATTTAAATTTTTTTTTTTTTTAATAGTTTCAATCATGTGAATTATTATTAAGAATCTAACTAATAACTGTTTTGGGTAATGGAATTACTGATCCACTGTCATATATATTTTATTAAATTAAGTATATATTTGTTGTGTGTTGTGGTGTAATGTATCTTGGCTCAGAATGAGATATTGGAAAACTTAGTTTTAATTTCACTCTGGTCCTTTACATTTCCTTATGTGCAAAGAACCTTGGGAATGGTATGAAGCAATCTCTTCTCACCCCAGCTATGGGTTGAATAGCAGGACAGACTTGACTTTATAGCTTTTGTTGACAACCATTCTACCACAGAAAGAAATGACAACCTACAGTTGAAAAATCTTCTGCTTAGTTAGTAATGAATCGAAAGAGATGTGATTGCTCATGTGTGTATCTCATATGGCACTTAACTAAAAGAGTCAACAGTTATTTAGGTAAGGAAGAGACATGATCGCCCCAAGCAGTTATCATGTATGGTACTTTATTGACTGATATATCTGTATAATTTTGAAATCATTGTTTTTCATTTAACCTTGTTTATGTTGAAAAATATTCAATATTCAATGAAATATTTATGTTGAAAAATATTCAATCAGTATTTTCTGAGTTTAGCTTAATTCAACGTTAGTTCAAGAAGATAATGTATCCAGTGAGATTTAAATTCCCTTCAGTAGAAATAGAATTACATAAGTTGAATTATCAAAATTTAATTTTCATGTTAACCAATCAAAAGAAAGATCCATTATTCAAATACTTGTCGCATACAGATTTTCTATCTTCTCAAATATTGCTCTCTCTGAAATTACAGTTAATATTGTGTCAATGATATTTATTTATACTATAAAAAGTTGTTTTTCTCATTTGGCCCGAGACATAATGAATTAATAATGTACTTACTGATGATGATGTTTCATCAGTTCCTTATTCCAATTTGGTTATTTATTTGATATTTTGATGTCTGTCTGTAAACAATGCTCCATTTTTGTTTTGTGTTCAGTACTTTTGTATGCTTTCCAAATAATGAATCATTGTTAATATCGGGATAAACTTTTTATGCAATTTTTCAACTTATATTTGAGACAAAGTATCACCAAAAGGAAGACAGTTAGAAACAATGGGCTGACAATATCACTGAGTTGACTGGAAGATCATTCACAGAGACTCAGATATTGGTCAGGTGCTTGACTATGTAGCAACATTACCACCATTTCTGGCCATGGGGCTGGTAATGATGATAATTGAAATTGTTCTAATGTTTATTTTTATACATTATTTGATAAAGAAAAAAAAATTGTTAATTTTCAAAATATCTTGTTTTATGCAACAGTTAAAATGTAAACAAGGGTATAAAATGAAATTGTTTTAGATCAGGGTTTTTCAAACTGAGTTCTGGCCCTTCAATGGATCATGAGGTAAATAAATGTCTCAATGAAAAAGAAAAAAAGAGGCCAGTGAGAGCAAAGTGTAGAATATGTCATGATGGCATCACTGACAGACTGAATGAACTCTTCCAACCATTGCTTATACCTCCCCTCACAAAAGGTGAGAGGCGGGAGTAGCCTGAGGAGAACGTCCTGAAATCAGTTGAGAGTCGGTCTATGAACACTGCTACCTTAGCAACTATTATAAGTCCCAGTTCTAAGGCTGATGGTCAAATCGTAGTATTCCACACTAACTTGTATTATCATTCCTACTAACCAAGTTTTAAGCATTGTATTTTTTCCATATTTAATATGTATTCGTATTTTCCTATTTGGTTGTTTTTGCGTTATTCTTATCGGACCTTTAACCGGGTCTACGACAATAAACAACTCTAAATGTTGCAAGGCTCATAAACCTTCCTTAGTTTTTCACTTAAGTAAACTAATATTATATTTTATTTTTCTTATATATATATATAATCTGTTCTCATTGAGTTTATGTATCTTGTTTGTCAAACTGATTGTGAACTGAGTTACATCAGTTCTCTCTCTCGCAAAGAGACTTTGCACCAAATCTTAGCTACAAAGATGTGCAGTGTGTTCATCTTTGTGGCCATTAAGATTATCAAATAAATCATTTACGTTTGAATTCGGGGCTAAAAATTCATTTCCTGACTAATTGTTGAAATTGAGTACTGGTACATTTTTTCTGTGGTAGGAAGATGATGTATTGTATTCATTTAAATTCTCAGAATTTTTAGTTAGTTGGCTGTTGTTTCAGCTGAATTTATGATATGCTATTTTTTAAATTAATAATCTTATATTCATACAAATGGATAATACAAATAGATAGATGCTGCTTCAATATATGTGGATCATAAGAAATATAAATTGTTGATACTAAATAAATGACCCTAGTTAACAGTTTGTCTATGATTTATTACATGTAGATATAATACAAAATGTGGTTCTTGTTGTGGGTTGCAGTAAAGAAAGTTTGTGAAATGCTGTTTTAGATAAATGATTTATTAATTATAAAAAGTGATGGTAAAAATTTCAAAGTGCAATGTAACTTGTAAAATCATAATTTATCTGTTGTGACTTTTGGAATCAGTTTGTTCCCACAAATTAATGTTTTGCAGGTGATGCTGAAAGTTATTTTTATTTCAATAGATTATTTAAAGCTTACAATATTCAGGCCTAAAAGAGACTCTTACCTATGGTAATTTGCCATGTCTAAATAATGAAACCTTTCATAAAATGATTATAGACCTAACTAGCAAGATTTTAAAATAATTACTGGTTTAAGATATATTTACTCATTATCACAGAATGAGGAGATAAAATTGTAGACCTTGTAAAATATTTTTTCTTCAGTACAGCTTACAATTATTCCATTGATGTTCATTGTATAAAAGTAGATTTAGCTAATTGATAATTATGAAATAATCTTAAATCTATTTTTGAAATTCTCTCAGTGTATATTAGGGGATAATTTAAAATTTGTGATAATTGAAGATAGTAAGATCGTTAATTACCTTCGATGCTTTTGTGCTGAAATTCAGCCTTGTAAAATAGACAATCAAATGGATTTATTTGATATTAATTTCTTGCTTATGTGTTTTTGGGGGAGAGGAGTCCATGTGCTGGGAAGTGCATGACCTCCATATACCAACCCAAGCCTGTGCCTTGGAGAGGTCACTCCAATCTCACTACTAAAGAAGTGAATTTTGACCAAACCGGCACTACTTTTATCTTGTTAGTTGAATGGATGCCTACTTACTTCACTTATGTGCCTTTGGCTAATTTGTCCTATTGCTAGATGTATGTATATATGTAGGCTCTTTGTCAAAGCTATTCATGCTGATATCATTTATGGAAGTTGAGTTTAAAGGTTAGTTAATTTCTTTAAGAATATCTTAGAAATGAAAAAATCTAAGTTTACTCCAGTTTATTGCTGTAATGACCAAGTGAAGAATGTCTTTCTTAATACTTTTACATTTAGTATGAAAACATCAAGCTACACTTTGAAAATTCTCTAGAGTTAAAACAGTTATTTTATATATCAGTAAAAGGTGATGGTTCATAAATATCTTAATTGTGTATTTTATTTTATCAAAATTGAATTTATCATTTTGTTTTGATGTATCTCTTCTCATTTATGAGCTCACAAGCTCCTCTTCTATCTGTCATGTTCCTTTAGAACATAGGCCTTGCTCTCCACAACTTCCTATCTCTTGTGACCTTCAGCAGTTTTTCTCTCTAAGGCCTCCTCTACATTCCACCATCCATTCACACAAGCTCCTCTGCTAAGTAGCTTGCTTCCTTCCCATATCTCTCTTGCCCTCAATACACCCCAGGGTACATCAAACAATAATAAATCTTGGTAGGGTCTCCAGTTCCCATAGGATAGCATTGCTGTAGAGGTTGACTACATCTGGGGAGAAGATGCATCCATGTCTCATGCCTCTTTCAATTTTGGTATAGCTACTTGATTTTATTTTATATTCATATCCAGGCTGTTTGCTTCCAGTATAAATTCTGGATTATTCTTACACCCTTCCCAAGTAGATATAGTTTTCCTAACAGTTGAAATAGGTCCTTGAGCCATACCTTGTCACATGCTTTAGCATAATCTATAAAACATAAGTGCATCTCATTCTCGATTTGTGTTGCTGCATCTGATATCATTTGTTTTAAAAATTTGCTAGCACCAGACAGTTTATATAAAATTAATTTAAAAAATAATAATTTCAAGGTGATAAGTTTCACATTAATTTTTTATAATGTATAAAGTTGTTTATAACAATATAAAATGTAACGATTTTTATATCCTTAACAATTATTAGGTTATTATTTACATTATCTATGCACAAACTATTGTCCTCATCTTTGTTGTTATTATCATAACATTTCAGCTGTCATACTTTCTTGCCTTCATCAGGTACTTGCTTATCCAGATAACCTTCAAGGAATTTTGAACTGAACCAATTATATTTTGTCTTGTTCTTATTTAGTGTTGCTCCGTTATTGCTTGTTTTGTTTCTACCAAGTCTGTTTGCACATTTTGCCCAGAGATTGAATCCATAATTATTGTCACCGAATTCATGAACCAATGCTTTAATCTACTAATCTATGAATCTGGTGTCATAATAATTACTAGTTAAATCCCTGGTCTTGGTAAAGCAGGTTCAGACTCAGTGGAAACAAGACAAGATATCTGTAGACATGGACAGTAGAATGACAACAATCTACTCCCATAGATTAAATAAAGGATTCAAAGGTTTGAAATTACCCGAATATTATCCAGATTTTAGTCTGTGTATAAATAATATCACAATAAGTGGCTTTCTCTGTGTCCTTTTCTGTACAGAAAAAGATATGTTTAATAAGCCAAAGACAATACTTCAGGTTGTCATGAGTAACAGAAAAGTCAGTGTAAATGTATTGCACTTCTAGTTTTTCTCTCCAAACCATTTCCTTTTCTGAGCAAAATATTTCATTTCTGTTGGTTTCATAATTGCTGTCCTCCTCCTTTTAGCAGGCTAACTATATTGACAATTACACTGGCAGCATCAACCTAGACATCTTTCACTTTCACAAGTACTTGCAATACCATTTATCATTTATCTTTGCACATGAACTGATAGCATCTAATTTCTATTTCATCTCCCTTCATGAATATGGATCATTTTTTGCTCATCCTTTTTTCTTATTTTGTTTTTTTTTCTTTGCTTTTTCAAGCAAAAACTTCAGAAGATTTTTTTTGCCTTTGTGTTGGAGAAAAAAAGTTTCCTCTATAATGGGATCACTTCTACTATCAACTGTGTTGCCTGTATAGAAGGCAGTTGATGATCATCTTTCATTTTCTATCAAAGGTTCCCCGTATTTTTCCATTTTTGTTTTTGTTAGTTTACAAAAGCTGATGTTAATGTATGGAAACCTAAAAGATAAAAATGTTTGAATTTCTTTTATTCTTCACAAAAAAACTGGAAATCTATTTTTATTTGTAAATACATCTCCACCCTGAAAAGCACTAATCCTTACCTTGGAGAGGGCTAATGAAATAAACTTATCTATTTCCTCTGGTTAGAAAAATTTTGGTTTGCTGGGGGCAAAATGCTATTCTTTATATTGATATTTTTTTCTTATTTCATATTTTTGATAGTCCTAACTTCAAGTGAAATACAAAAATCTGACAACTTGACATATCTGGGACCTAACTAAAAAAGATATACTAAAACTGACCATTCAAGAGAACGGTTGAAATATTTTAATTTTTTGTGATTAAACTGCTGTTAAAATTTGATCCCTAACTAACCTTGTAAATTGAGTTTCTCTCTTGTCAATGAGAAAAAGAAAATGTAAATTGATGTTTTTTTTATTCTATTTTTAAGATTTCCGCAATTTAAAATCAAGATGTTTTTTAGTTAATAATAATAGTTGTTTCTCTCATATCCTGTATTCACCCATGCATGACTACTGCTTTGAGTAGAAAAAAAAAGAAACTGACTTAAAAATACAGACACAAGATTACAAAGGTCAACATAAACTGATGAAACTATGATTTTATTTCCTATTTCAAGCTTTTGGTTGTATTAAGTGTCATCTTCAGGCAAATATTAAAACATCTGACATCTTGACTGGTCTAGAACCCATCTAAAAAGGTATACAAAACTGACTGTTTGGGAGAAAAGTTGTAATGTTTTCATTCTCCAATATCAAATTACTTTTAAAATTTAAACCTAAACTAACATCATAAATTAAATTTCTCATTATCAGGTTGAAAAAAATGCAACTTAATCTAACCTTTTTTTTTTTTTATCTCTTTTTCTTTTTAAACTTCAATCCTTTAAAGTTATTGGAATGAGCTTGTGGTGGGAATTAACAAAAAAGCCTCAATTTTTTTTCTGCAAATTGATTTTTGAGAACTTCTTTATCATATTTTTAAAAATGTAATCCATCTTTTATTTATTTATATTTCCTCTGTTACTGTCTTACATATTTGTGTGTTTTCATGGATTTAAAGTTATTTATATAGAAATTTAATTTAGATTTTAGTATCTATGATTAAGCTGTCTGTCTCTAAAATTGAATTAAATTCTGTAAGTAGAATTGACATATACTTTTGCTTTGTTATATGAGGAATTGAAGTGAAATGGACATTGCTTTCAAATAAGCGTTTTTGGGAGCGTTTTTCTCTGAGCTGAAGGCTGTAAAGAAGAGACAAGTTCTTTTGAACTAAAATTAATTCTTGAAATGCAAAAGAAACAGCAGAAATGTCAGCTGATTCTTGCATGGACATATATTGGTAAAGAAACAAGAAGTTCTCAATTCAACTAAAACATTTAAAAAAAAAAATCTCATATTTAATCAGATTTTGGCAAGTTGGTCAAATCAAGAACTTTTTTGTATCTCTTCATGCATTTGAAAATTCAATTTGCTTTCAGCTAATAACTGTTTACACAAAGAAAACTTAAAAGTAAACTTGTTTTAGAGAAGTTTGACTTTTAAATGATACTTAGTTGTGGAAAGGGCATAAAAATAAATTGAGAATTGCATTGAATATTTTTTATTCATTCATAAGAAACAATATTTACTTGAGCTATCTGTTGATTATAAAATTAATTTCCATTATAAAGGTAATTGCATTATACATGGATTATATATTTACATAAAAATTTGAAACCTCTAAAATGTTCATTGTTTAAAAGATACCGTGATGAACATTGCTTTTATTGTCATGTAGATAAAAATGCAGCTATGAAGTAAGTTTTCTCCTTGCTATGTGCATGTGATTTATTGCATTATGGAACATTCAACAAGTAAAATATATATTAAAAAGTTTTGAAAAAGAAAATTTATCTGCTGTTTCTAATTGAAAAAAAATTACTTATTTCTGTTTTTCTTTCTAATGTTAGTTGAGAAAATTCTGATGGTTCCCCCAGGAAACATTTATGATCCTTTGCATGACAAATGGATCTGATTATGTGGGAGATTCAGAGAAATATTTCCTGGAATGTTAGAAAGTGGATAAAATGGGTTGGGTAGATGTTACATGCTAGTAGATAATGTCAGTGAAGAGATCACCCAATGAATGCTAATACTGTTTAACTAATGTGTTTCTTATTCCTCTAAAACCCCCTTCAAAAATGCTAAACAACAATCTTTTCCAGCCTATGACATTCTTTTTTGAAAGATTGAGCAAAGGAGATGACAAGCTGCAGTTTGATGTTGGTCTAGAATTTGATTCTGGAGATAGTTTCTAAAGAACTTGTCATATTTGTATGGCATATATATGTCTTAGTCCTTGATAGTTTAGAGCCACTATCTTTTTTTTTTTTTTTTTTTCAGAGGTTTCATTCATTCATGTAATATAAGTGTGTATGTATTTTTAAACACTTTTATCAACTAGCTTCTGTAACTGATCTATCAGTAGTTTGTAGTAATTACAATATTAGTTTGCTGAGAGTATTAAAATAAGTTCATGAAGATCTTGCTAACTTTCCAATTTTTTTAGGTATAAAAATGGTATAGTAAAAATCATATACAGATATCTTTTGCTTTACAAATGTATATTTTATATTACTTCACTTTTATGAAACACATACATTAGTACATTCACTTTACTAATTTTGAATTCTGAAAGGTTCTACTTTTAGCGACATCAGGTAAATCTTATTTATTTTTACTTATGTAAAATATTTGTAAACAATTTTTATAAAATAATGCATATAAAATCCAATGTGTGTATGCTTTATATAACTACTTGATGAGATATTGATCTTTCAATGTTGAAACAAAATGTACAATTTTGTAGTAGTTTTTCACATGTTCTAACATGATAATGATATTAAATATTCATTGCTCTATTTTTATATTGATCACTGTTTTAAATTAATGTTTTAAACTTTGAAATTTTATTCTTTGTTCTTCTTCATTTGGATATATATGTGCTGGACTCTAATGTCATTTTTAACATATGAGGGTACAACAAATCGAACAGTGAAGCTATCCACACCTATGATTTGGTTATAATTGTGAAGGGTTATACACTTTTTAGAAGAGCCAGATACAGAGAACTGGTGCACATAGTGTGCCAAAAGGTCCCCAAATGACCCACCTCAGGTTTTGAATGAAGAGCTGTCCTCTTTCTAGACAGTCACCCAAGGCTATAGAAACTGAATTTGTCCTGCTATTTTCTCATAGCTTAGGGGAGGGAGAAGAGATGCATTTATACCTTTCCCAAGTGTATTTGCATGTAAGTCAATATACAAACTTGACTGGAATTCGAACTTGGCTCTCAAATTCATCAATTTGACCTATGACCCATTACAATATCATCAAAGATGAGGAAAAAAACTTGAGGCGGCAGAACTGTGGTTCTACAAAAGGATGCTGTGGATATCATGGACTGTGCATGTGAACAATGATGAGGTGTTGGAAAGAATGGCAACAAAAAGAAAATTAATAGTACGCATCAGGAAGAGACAACTGAAGTTCCTGGGACATGCGATGAGGACGGAGGGCTTGGAGAACCTGATACTAACAGGCCAGATAGAAGGAAAAACAGACAGAGGAAGGCAGCGGATAACATATTTGAAGAACGTGATGGGGTGGATGACGGAACAGGTGTTGTGAGGTGTAACAGGAGAAAACATACTAAGAGCCACCAGTTATAGGGAGACGTGGAAAGCCATGAGCACCTATGTCCTGAAAGGACAGGGCTCATAGAGGAAGAAGAACCCATTACTCCACCATACCTCCTCTTTCTTGAGATGAACAATGGCAGACTTTAGCTAAAAATGTCATGCATTTGCACACAGTCATCAGGTATCTGAATAAAAATTCTTGTTGTGGTCAACCATTGTTCATCAGGGAGTTATTAATAAATTAATGCTCTGCCATTTAATATGGCATGAGCTCTTTTACTAGTGTGCTTTGTAAGCTTACTCTCTTAGAAGCAGTGCCAGATTTACTATTGCGTGTAGGCGTGCTTAACCAGAGGGCCCCTTTGGTCGATTGGTAGTGGTGGGGGCATCTTCCTTCTAAAAAAGTTTTAAATTTTGCTTTAGACTATTTACATTGTTCAGACTGTTATCCTCATCATCATTGCCATAGTCATGTTTAGGCCGCCTTTGTATGTTATGACCTTCTTCAGGTGATTGAAATTTTGAACTGAATCTTTTCTTCTATCCACCAGGGTAGATTGTTGTAGTTGTGCAAGCTATGCCTCGTTCATATATCTTAGTATCAGTTATCTCCCTTTGTTTTTTTAATCATATCACCCCGAGCAAGGCGGTAACACCACTGATGCGCAGGGGGCTATGTAAGAGTGAAAAGATTGGAAAAGAAACTCAACTCTGAAAATTTTTCTTCACCTCTGCTGTAACCAGGTATTGAACTCTCAACTCTTTGAGTCAAGTCACTCGATTGAACTGATACATGGCCCAGTGGATAAAACTGTTGGTTGAATCCAGGCTGAAAAGGATCAAAAGTGGTCTTCGTTTAACAATGTCACAAGAGTGACTGTCTGGTTTGAATGTTCTCTGTGACTTATAGATTTTGATGAAATCATTGCAGCTGATTTGTAGTCAGGAAATCTTGAAGAAAGATGTTTTGACATTAAATTACCTATTGTAAATGTGTAAATAGTCTCCACAGGGTAATAAGAAAACATACCAATTTGATTGTCTGACTGTTTCATGCAAACAAACTTCTTCATCAATCATTCTTGTTTGACTTAAGAGTGTTATTCTCAATACAGTTTAAAATTAAACATTTTATCAATCTTCAAAATTTTAAATGTTACATAAAGTTTAGATTTAATTACATGATATTGATTATAATGACTGTCCTCTTTTCATCAAGTTTGACTATTTCATCATGTGACATGTGTAAAACAACAGTGTTGGGTGGGTTGGGGTTTTGGCAAATATATAATAACTTTCAAGTTCATACAGTCTAGACCTGAATTTGGTGATAAAACTCCCCAAAAACATTCAGCTGAAGGGCAGAGTCTCATCTGGGGAAAAAGAACAGTTACTCGGCCCTACCTTTTGCAGGGTCTACAGGATATTTTTGCCCAAGCTTAAGGGGTCGGATATCTCACAATAGAAATGGCCTTGTGCTACATTCAGCCTCAGTGGGGAGGCTGATAAATACCAAGTTCTGATTATTGAGTGTTAGAGTACCGTTGAGATATTATAACTGTTAGTAGTGAATTATAACAATATTAATGCTCTGCTATTAAATCTATTATCAAGCACATTTTCTCTGTTGTGCCTTTGTACATTACTTATACATGGTCTGAATATTGCTTGACATGTGAAAATGATATCATGCAAGGTTGATGCTTATGTCCATACTATCTGTATTGATAAATGCTCTATTTTCAATAGTAATCACTCTTCCTTTATTAACATAGCAAATTTTTAAAAAATATATATTGGGATGCTGAAAATATCTTGAAACAATCTACTTCCCAAAATTTGGCCTGAATTTTAGGAGGGCATTCTTTTTGGTTAAAGTTGAGAACTTTTCAGCAGCCTCTCATTTGCATGTCTGTGTGCATATAATACTTCTCATAGATTGTATATATACTACACTTTGATTCTTGTTAGTGATCTTTGGAGTGACAATTTGATCCTAAGTATACTACATAGTATTCTGATCCTTGACAGATGTGGTAGTTACTATACTAGTGTTATTTAATATTTCTTAAGAACATTTTTTTCTATTGATAATACTAACAAATATCAAAGATACTAAGAGCTTTTGATATTTTAAGTACTCATAAGAGACTGTTGATAAATTATATTAAATAATTAAGAAAAAAATAATATTCTTGGTTTATAACACTGTAGGGCTGTTGGGACTGTTGTATTCTTTTTCTGGTGATACTAGTTAAATATGATCTCTTAAGACTTCAATGATCACTGAATCAAAAAATCTGTGAACACTTTGACTGACTTGGAGAAATCAAGACAGTAGAGTAACAAGGAACTAAAAAAATTCAGAATTGTTTGTACAGTGTGTGTCAGAAATACCTTTCACATTCTAAAGTTTGATAAAAAGACCAAGGTTACTGCTATTAAAAAAATTATTTCATTGTTGTTTAAACAAAGGGCTATGTTTTTATTCCTTTGGTTTTAAAAATGACATCCTCCAAATGGTAGTCTCTGTTCGCCATACACTATTTTAGAGGATTTCTATAATTTTTCATCATCTAGAAGTTTGAGTGCTTCAAGGTCTTCTAAGTGGCTTTCTTTTAAGATCTTTTTTTTTTTAACCCATAGCAGATATCGATTTTCTATCTGGAACAGCATCATTCCAGTGTAACATGAAATGAGCAAGAAAAGCTCTCTACGTTGGAATTGTAGATTCACCAGTATTAAAAAAAATGTTTCAACAGCAAATGCATGATGTGCACCAGTTTGAGCCATGAATGATTACTCATGGTATCTGAAAAATATGATAAACCATTAGCTAGATGAAGATCTCATTATGATTTGCCTGAATTCACTAGCATCATACAGTTTAAAATGTGGAAGGTATTTCTGTCGCACACTGTATTTACTAGAATTGTTTTAAGAGTTTCTGCCTGAATTTCTGGGATGAAGAGTTATTTACATTCAGACTAATATCTTCACCTTTGTTATTGTCATAATGTTTTAGCCATTGTACCTTTCAGCCTTCATTAGGTAAATGTTGATTAAGGTAACCTTTAGGGAATTTTGAACTAAACTCTTTATTTAATAAACAAGGATAGATTGTTCTTGTTGCCTTTTAGTACTGTACAGTATTTGCTTATCTTGTTTCCATGGAATATGAATCCATAATACTTTGCTCAATGATTATCTTCACAATTCCTATGCAACCAAATAACATAAATAATAAATGTTTCAATATGTTTTTACCTCTTTAGATGAATTTACATTATAATATTTTGAAACGTGTAAAAGTAAAATTTAAAACCCATAAATTATAAATTTTTGTTTGGTCAATATTATTATTCAAAGATTAATCTTAGCAGTTTAGTAGAAATTTGCAAAAAATTAGTTTTGAAGATTTCTTCATTTATGTCTTTAGCTTATATAAGCAAATTAAATCTTTTGCTCATTTTCTTAAAATTATTCTATCTTTTCCATTATGTCTCTTTTTATAATTAAAGAAAATTATGTGAAAGAATGATTGCAGGCCATTCAATGCATTATTATATGAAATAACTGCTAAAAAATCAATTGTAACTCTATTATTATTATTATTATTATTATCATGCACTGTTATATACTCCTTCTTATGCACTTACTGTCTAAGTAAAAAAGCATTAGTTTTTAATCTTGTTACAGAAGGAATGGATGTGTGTTGTGGCGCAGTGGATATCGACTCAGAATGAGAAATCGGGGAGCCGAGTTCGAATTCCAGTTGAATTCCTTGCATTCATTTACGCGCAAGTACCCTTGGGAAAGGTATTAATCCGTCTCTTCCCTCCAGTTATGGGTTAAATAATAGGACAGATTGGGTTCTATAGCCTTGGTCAGCAACCAGTCTACTGCAGAAAGCAATGGCAACCTACTGCAGGATAATCTTCTGCCCAGTCAGTCATGTCTTGAAAGAGACATGATTGCCCAAAGTGTGTATCACGCATGGCACTTAACTGACTGACAGAAGGAACAACTTGTTCATTTTTTTTTCTATGGAAGATCAGTATAGTCAATATCTCTAATTTAAATAATGTTTTCACACTCCACCCACGTCTATTGAACAGGTGAAGAGGCTTATCCCTTGTTTCCTGCTTAGGATGTGGTTTCTGGTTTTTTAATCTTTTCACTTCTTTTCATTTTTTTTTTCAATTGGAGTAGATAGACTAAACTATCGCCCGGTTCACACTCCACCCATGTCTATTGAACAGGTCAAGAGGCTCATCCCTTGCTCCCTGCTTAGGATGTGGTTTCCGGTTTTCTCTTCTCCAATCTTGTCACTCTTATGTAGCCCCTTGCACATCAGTGGCATAACCGCCTTGCTCGGGGTGATATGATTAAAAATTTAAAAAAAAAATGTTAACAAAATTATCTTATGTTTTTTGCCAGCATTCCACATGAGATGATTTAATGACCTTAAAGTTTTTTCCCCTTTTAAATGTTAAATGGTTTATATTATTATCAGTTGAAATTAACTTAGTTTATGTCACATATGTTAAAAAAAAAAAAGATGGTTACTCCAAAATGACAAGAATTATTTTTAAAAAATTTTTGTTAGGTTTCCCAATTTGAGGCTTTAATCTTCAAAGGTTTCTCCTTTTGACGCAGTGAATTTGTGCAAACATTTTTTCAACTGCTAAAAACATTTCCAGGAGACTTCAAAGCTTTTTTTTTTATCTGTTTGCATCAGTGATGTGAATAAAATATTTCTATTTTAGGTTATGTTTCATATTAGAGTAAAAAAAAAAAAAAACCCCCAAAAAAACATCACATGGTGGTTGAACGAATACAGTGGATGGGAGACAACTGCCATGTTGAATTGTACCCAAAACTATGGGACACTCAAGGCTGTTTGGCAAGGACATTGTCAGTATGATTTATTTCTACATTTTATCATCTTAATCATTCATTATGCAGTCTTTTCAACTCTTCCAAATAAAGCTTATTATTTACCATCTGTCCAAGAGGAACAAATTCTTTGTGCTTGAACCTATTCCCATCAAAGAAATATATAAACATGGCCTTGGCATTAGATTGAAATCACCATTCCTCATTTTAGTGATTTGTTGGTTTTCCATTAACTTGATGCTTGTTTTATTTACAGGTATAACTTGGCACCAAAATTCATCCCTCGTTAGAACTTTGAATAAAAAAAAGTTATTTTTAATTTGTTTAAAATTGTGGCAAACATTCAAACAATGCTATTTATTCCCCATGAACAAATGAAGTACATATTTCGTGGAAGCTTGTTTCATTTTCAAATCTGTTGATATCTTCTAGTATGAACTCAAAAGCAAACCAGTTGCCCCAAATATCTCATCAATAGTCGTTTTTATGTGTACAAGGCGTATTGTCAAAAAGATTAATTTTTTCCTATTTCATTACTATAAATAAAAATGATTTTTCTCATCAAATTTGAACTATTTTACTACTCTAGATTAATTGAAAATATTAATTTCACTGATTTTTCTAGCCTAACATGACTTTCCTCTCTCAACTATCTATATTTATCATTGACTTGTTCAACAATGTCAAAATATTTATTTAACATAAATATTATCAAAGTTTAGAAAAAGGAAAGCAATAACTTCTATTTGCTAGCCTGTCTACAACTAGTTAAACAAGCTTGGATTAATTGGATGGACATTATCTTAGTTTCATTATATGGGGACTTTAGATTAGTGAAGAAAATTTTTTCCAGATAAGAATTTCTTTGCTTCCTGAAATTCTCTTTATGCAATACTCTCTGATAGATTTTTTTGTTCTTTGTGTCCAAAAGAATCTACACACTATTATGTATCAATGTCTTTTTTTTTTTTATATCTCTGTTGGCTCTGTCAACTCCAAAGTACTTGCAGTTCATTATTACAACAGATCTGTGGAGGAATTGTTTGCCATATTCCTCAGCCTCTGATTCAGATGACAAAAACAGGCTTAAAGATACATTACTAAATTTCATCATTCTCTACACTAATTCCATGAGTCTGTTAGTTGTTTTCAAAAGTTCTTTGATTATGTTATTTTCAGGTAGCATCATTTACTGAACCAAGAAAAAAATAACTTTTTGCCTTAACAATTGGATTGTTATTTCAGTAATTCCTAAAGTTTGTGGAAAAAAAGAGAAGAATCTATTTTGATATTTCATTATTTTAATGACAGATTATAAATTTTAGATTGTACAGTGAATATTGCAACAAAGACAGTGGTACCTCCAGCAAAACTCTTATCAAATGATGATGCTGGGTCCAGGCATGATTTTGATTTCTAGTGTATGCTGTTTGCTCATAACTGTAGACTAATTGCTTGAAGGAAGTACAGTAAGTTAAGAAAATAAAAACTAAAGAAAATATAGTTAAACTGAATACAAATGTTGACATTGTTTAATCTAAAAAGAATTATAAAGATCATATTATTTTCACTTAACCCGAAAAATTAAAATCTAAAATGTATTTTTTAAAGAAGTGGATACTAATATATTTGGATTTTTGATTAAAACTAATAATTTATTACCGTGTATAATGTTACTGCACACCTTTAGTCTTCACTTTGTAGAGCACTTGGTGTAGAGTTAGTATATTAATCTTTCATTGGGTACTCTATGGATGTGCTTTTTATGTTAAAGGTTGCTTAGTCTATCAAATACAGTATTTCCTGCCATATAACACACCTATAATTTAGCAAGTAGTATTTAGGAAAAAAGTAAGTCCTGAAACTTTCAACTACTTCATAGTCTCTTTTATTAATACGCTTTTTTTTTTTTTTTGCTTAATACTGTAAACTCACTGATAGTTTTCTATTGAACTACTTAGCATGCAACTGACCTTATAAAATACAAGTAAGCTTTATTCTAAGCTCTACCTAAGTCCAATTATCGGGGTTTAAGATCTGGAGCTATTTTGAAATTCTTTTTTTTTAAGTAAGAATTTTTTTTATATGCTAATGGGCATATTCATTTTTTAATATGCTAATGGGCATATTCATTTTTTAATATGCTAATGGGCATATGACTGAGTTATTAAAAATGTTCGCTTTTTGACCATGAAGCCCGGGTTCAAATATCACCATGGTTGATTTGTCAAGAGGGTAACTTCTTGATGTTATTGGTCTGGAGGAGGCGATCCCAGTGTGCAGCACCTTTGGAAATTGTCTGAAAATCATACCACAGTGAAATTGGATAGACAGCTCACTTTGAGGATCAACCGATGGTTGTGTTAGCTTGAAGTCACAAGTCATCATGACTGAGGGTTTGTGTGTTCTACTCTTGTTTGGATGATTGTTCATGCTAGGTAATGCACTCTTTCACAGAAACTATAAGTAAGGTCTGCTCAATATGCTTACTGTGGTTGTTGAAAAACACAAATGTGTCTAAGCAGGCATCTGCATTGGGGATTAGCTAGTCACCCTGGGAGATGGGTATCCTTGAATATGAGTGGCCAGCCATTATACACCAATTTTCTATCAGAAAAAAGATAAATTTATTTTCTGTTGAAATTCTGTTAAAATTTCTATTTCCTACACAATTGATTTGTTTTATAAATTATCAACCTTTTGATGAAACATATCTGGATTGTAAGAATAATTTTTTTTTTTCTAAGTAATTATTGCAACAGCAGTCTTTTGAAGATATCAAAGATTTTTAAAGATACAAATCCTACTATTTAACCCCTAGCTGTATAATTGTGTATAAGTGAATGTAACATTCTCATACAATCTGGGATTTGTTATTGAAGTGGACCAATTAAAGTGTATCACTTTGATACCTTGAATTGCATGTTTCAGTAGAGCCGTGACTCGGTCTCAGAGTATTTTGAGCCAGGAATTTTCAATCATCCTTTTGAAATTTCGCTTTCTTTCTCCTGGTGGTAAATAAGTGATTAATATATCTTATCTGATATTTTGCACCAAGAAATATATGTACACATAAAAAAAAGATATAAATCTGTTTTGAAAATTCTTTTTCATGAAAAAAATGTGTTCAGATTATTAGATTATTTTTTATATAGGAACATACAAAAATAAAGAAAAAAGATTATTTCTTAACATAAAATGTTTAAGTGGCTTGGCACACTTGGTTACTTTTTATTATTTCTTTTTCCATCGTTTACTTTTGAATACACTGAGGTAAAAATCAATCTAAGTTAATAAGAACAAAAGCAATGAGGCTTTATGAGAGAATATATTGCTTACAGCTTTGATAAACAATTATATCATATGAACTGTTGTCATATAATAGGCATATCTGTTGAGTGTTTTATAAAATGATGCTGTGAAATCAAGGTCAGAACGTTTTTATTTACTTAACAGTTTGTATTATATAAATCAATGCCGTTACAGTAAAATTTGTATTAACCAAATTTTCAGGATATACTTATTTAATAAATGTATCAAGTGAAATTCAGCCTATATTTGTTTTCAATAGAAATATTTACAAGAACTTATTTGTTGGTGCAAGATTTTATTATACAACTCAAAGATTCTTAACATGATGATTTTCAGAGGCCAATTATGAAATCTGACATCAAATGCCAACTTTTGTCAGCTTAAATAAAATATTTTTCCGTGTTGATTTATAGCTTCAACTGAAATCTTAAAATTTATTTTTAACATTAAAAGTATCACCTGTGAGACAATAACCTAATTCATTAAAGCATTGGTTTTTTGTAATTGTAAGTTCAATCCCTGGGCTGAGCAGTGGAAACAAAACAAGCAATAACTGAGCAGTTTTAAAAATAAGAATTAGATTTCTCTAGACATGAGCAGTGGAATAAAAACATTTTGACCTATAGATTAAATAAAGGGTTCAGTTTTCAATTTTTGGTAAGTTAACTAGTTTGATATACATTCAGTGATGGTCAGGGTCAGAGTGCACAGCAGCTGAAATGTTATCATAACAAAGAGGACAGTAGTCTATAAGAGTATCAAACATATTGACAATGTCCACTGGTGAAAATGTATCAGAAAATACCAAGCATGAGATACCTTATAGTTGGTGTCATAATTAAAACATGTAGTTGATACCGTAATAAAAACTTATAGTGAGTGTCATACTAAAAACTGCCAACCACCAAATATCTTGTGGTTAGCAGTCAATGTGTTAATCTTATTGTAAATAAATATAATATATAAATATTTTAAAATTTTAAATCTGTAAATATTGTCTAAATATATAATCTTAAAAGAGTTTGGGCTAATCGTAAATTGAAGTTGTGTGAGATAGCAGAGGAGTTGAACATATCAGAAGGCAGTGTATTCACCATTTTGCATAAATATTTGGGAATGAGAAAGCTGTTTGCAAAGTGGGTGCCATGTTTGCACACAGTCGATCAAAAACAACAATGCATTGAGGATTCAGGATGTTGTTTGCAACTGATTCAATGCAACAAGAAGTTTTTGCATAAATATGTGACAATGGATGAAACATGGATCCGTCAATTTACTTTGGAGTAAAATCAGCAGCCAGCTGAGTGGACAGCAGCAGGTGAAAAGTGTCCAAAGCGATCAAACACGCAAGCATCAGCAGGCAAGGTTTTGGAGTCTGTATTTTGGAATGTGCAAGGTATTTTGTTCAATTACTTTGAGAAAGGAAAAACCATCAATAGCGAATATTATATAGCATTATTAGTGTGTTTGAAATCGCCAAAAAACGGCTACAAATGAAGAAGAAAAAGTGATTTTTCACCAAGGCAACATACCATGTCACAAGTCGATCATAACAATAGCAAAACTACATGAACTGAGCTATGAATTGCTTCTGCATTCACCCTATTCTTCAGATCTGGCCCCCAGCGACTACTGGCTGTTTGCAGACTTCAAAAGAATGCTCCAGTGAAAGAGATTTGGCTCCAATGAAGAAGTGATATCAGAAACTGAGGTGTATTTTGAGGCCAAAGACAAATCATTCTACAAAAAAGGCATCGAATTGTTAGAGAAGCATTGGAATCGGTGACTATGTTGATGACTAATGTTGAATTTTGCCTAAAAGTTATGTTACTAGTTAGGCCCAGGACTTTTTGAGTGATGTGTTACTTTTCCACATAGTCTGAAGTGGATGTGCATTGTGGTGCAATAGATATTGATTCAGAACGACAAATCGGTGGAGCCAAATTTAAATTCAAGTTGAATTCCTTACATTCACTTATGCACAAATACCCCTGAGAAAGGTATTAATTTGTCTCTTCCTTCCAGTTATGGGTTAAATAATAGGACAGATTGGGTTATATAGCCTTAGCTGGCAACTAGTCTACTGCAGAAAGCAATGGCAATCTACTGCGGGATAATCTTCTGCCCAGTCAGTCATGTCTCTTTCGAGACATGATTGCCCAAAGTATGTATTATGTATCACACTTAACTGACTGACTTAAGTGGATTCATGACCTGAAATATTTGGGGCTGAAGATTATTGCAATAAACCTTGATATAATAGTCATATTTTCTGTTACCACATTAGTGTGTGTGTGTGTGTTTTTTCTTTTGATTTGCTATATAATCATTAATGAAGTCTTTCATGTGAGACCCAAGGTAAATAAAGTTCTTTCTTTTGGGAGCTATTGAAAAAGTTTTGCTAAGTATGAGCTGTACCAATTAACATATTTATTTTTGTAAATCAGATAAAGATGGATTTCCTGTAACTTTCTTAATGTGTATCTCGGTAATCTTCTTGATCATTCTAAGCACTCCTACAATAATGGTTGTGTTTAAATGCTACATTCTTGTAATTGTTATTTGAAGAGTTTATCAAATTCTTTAATGAAAATATTTTTCTTAAATTATATGACCACATCAACAAGATAATGTGTAAGCCCTTTGAAGTATTTTCGGACAGTATTTGGTCTGTTTGCTTGTATAGTGTGATCAGTATGCATGTGGAAGTCTAAGAGTAAAGTAACACCCCTACCCTTGAGAACTGGTAGTAGATTTTGCTCATACCATCTTTCTGTATGGGTTCTGTATGGTTTTTATGTATGGCTAAGGTGTTTAATAACTTGGAACTTATTTTATTTATTGCTCTTTCTCATTTGAAACATTTTGTTTTTTATTATTGAATCTGTTGTCTTTCTGTTGTATTGTTGAGGGGAAAGATAGACAAAGAAGAACGAGTGCTTAATATATTCATTCAGCACAGTCAACCACAACTTCTACTCCAACAGTTTCTTTCCTCGCACTTCCCGACTGTGGAATTCCCTTCCACACAATTGCTTCCCCGACAGCTACAATCTCCAGGAGTTTAAATGTAAGGTCAATAGACACCTCCTAACACACTAACCTGCTCCCATTCTATCAAACACTCTTCCCATCTGCCCAACCCTCATCCTCGGTATCCTTACTCATCTGTCACCTTCCTCCAGACATTCCCTATGTCTAACCACTCCTTCTCTTTACCTACCCCTATATAGCCCCATGCGCAATAGTGGCAGTGGAATGCCTTGCTTGGGGTGAAATGATTTAAAAAAAAAAAAAATCCAGTGCTAATGGATATATACAAAAAATACAGAACAATAAGTTACAAACAACAAGACAAAACTTACAAGCAAAAAAAGGAGAGGAAGTTCTAAATGGTGAAGAGCCAATGAAGTAAATCAGTCAGAATATTAATCTGCTTGTTGCAACTTATTAAAAATGACCCTTTAAATACATACTTTTAAATTCTTTCAGGCTATGAGCCAGTCCACCACAGAGTGATGAAGGGGTGCTAGCTACTCTGCAACACTTTCATTGATTTCAAAATATTTGTGCACTTCTTTCTGATTCCATTCTTTCATCATGATTTCAATATCAAGTTCAATTGCCATTGCCTTTACAGATTACTCTCATTTAAAGGTTATTTTAATACTAATACAAATTTCCTAGTGAAATCATAACTGAATATCTTTACTATTGCTAACATACCTTCTAGATTATTATCACTTTTTCTCAGTTTCAAATTATCCATATTGAGCAAGTTTACTTGGTTTGAGTGGATAAGTGTTAGTAACATTATACAGAATAATAGAAGTGAAATATTCCACTCTTTATATGTAAGTTATTGCATCTAATTTTACCATCAAGATGGTTGTGGATAGAATTAGCATTCAATTTTTTTTTTTTTTTGTATTGACTTTTAGAAAATTAATAAGAATGGAAAATGTTTTGATTAATTCTCATGACTTCATTACGCAGTCATGCAAGTCACTCTCAAAAGCATTTTTTATAGTCTAATGTGTGGCTTAGATTTTTATTTTTTTGAATGGTAATTTTCCAGCACTATTTTGTTGAACCAGCAATTGATTTTTGCAGTCATAAAATCCTATTTTACATCCTTTATACTCTTCAGAGATAATATAATTAGTTTCAAGAAATTGACTTATTATTTCACTTAAAATTTATTGGAGTATGATGTGGATAAATATGATTGATTGGTAATTTTGAGGGTTGATACTTTCATTAGTTTTAGGGATTAAATAATACCTTGGTTTAGACACACTGAATTTTTCTTTGAGTTATTCATAGCATTAGAAAACAGATTTGTTAGTGGTTTAAACATTAAACCAGAAGTTAGGTACCTTATCTATTTTAGAAGCCCCTCCCTTTTTATTTATTTATTTATTTATTTTTGAGAGCTTCTTGCATCTCTATTGTTCCATTTCTATTCATCTATCTTTGTATATTTCTGTCCAGTGTCCTTAATCCATTCTACACTGTTCTTATATTTCTTTTCATTTTCCATATATCATATTTTTTTCTACTGGTTTTATCAATAAAGCCAATAGAAAAAATAGGAAATGTAGAGATCGATCTCTATATTCCTATAAATGTTTGTCTTGGAATGTATTGTGAATAAAATTTCTTTATTTTCCAATATCTTCTTTTTCTTTGGGCTTTTTTAAGACCTCTTTTACACTTGATATGTCATTATCTTTTTTATTTCTATTTTACTTTTAACAATCCCTTGTTTTCACTTTGATTCCTTTTGTTACTTCATCTAACATTGAGATTTCTGTACACAGAGCTTTAATCTTTGTTTTATTTCTCTTTTCCACAATGGTGATGGTTTATTTCTTGGGTAGCTTTCATTTTCTTAAGATTTAGCATGGGTATTATGACTACTATAACAGAGTATATTACTTTATTAAGGGTGGTTAAATTCTAGTTAGTATTTTTATTATTTGTTAAATTGCTTCACATGGTACTTTAATTTTTTTCATCTTTATTTCTTATTTTATCCAATTTGTCTTCTATCATATTTTGTGTTTTGCTGGTTTCTTTATGATTTTTTTCTCATTTTTTCAATTTTCTCCACATTTTATTGTTTTTTTTTTTTTTGTTAACTGATTTTATTGTTTTTAGTCTTGTTTATTTTTTAACATATTTTGCTTCTTAGTCTTTTAGTTTTATTATAATTTAGTATATCAAATTCTCTTCTTCCATTTCCTGTGTTTTCATTTTTAATATTTGCTAACTGATTATTCAGTTTAGTTTTCTCTGCATCAGTAATTTTCTTTAATAAGGTTTTTTTTTTTATATTTGATAGTTTGGTAGCATTTATATTTTCTCTATTTCTATCTTTCATTGGTGACACTGTACTACAAAAGTTTGTGTATAATATAGAAGCAAGCTTGTATAACTTTCTGATAATCTTTAGTTCATTTCATTCCTTTTCTTTTCTTTGGTTATTAGTAGGTGTTAAGCATTTAGAATTGGCTTACGGACATATCATGTTGAATACACCAGTTCTCGCTCGATCACCAAAGTTAAGCAACGTTGAGCCTGGTCAGTACTTAGATGGGTGATTGCTTGGGAATACCAGGTGCTGTAAGTGTTTAGTGACAGATGTGCGTTGTGGTGCAGTGGATATCGGCTTGGAAAGAGAAATCGGTGAGCCAAGTTTGAATTCCAGTTGAATACTCTGCATTCACTTAAGCACTGGTACCTTTGGGAAAGGTATTAATCCGTCCCTTCCCTCCAGTTATGGGTTAAATAACAGGGTAGGACTTTGGAACCCAGCCCTTAAAAACAAATCCCAATGAATCTTGATGCTCGAAAAAGAAAAAAGTATTACTAGACACAAAACTTATATAAAAACAAAAATAAATTGTTGAAAGAAAAAGGTATTACCAGGAATAAATAAATAAAAATTTAGTTGGCAATAAATGACCTGCCGAGGTTGATATGCCATAAAACAAAAGCAAGCAACCAACCAATCATTTAGAATCATTTGCTGACTGTGTTTGTTCTTATTACATGAAGGAACAGTGCAAGTTGTATAGTTTTTAACCACAGGCTAATTTCATGCCGGATGAAGTTTTCATTAGTTTCATTAATATGTAGGATCTAGTATTGTAAATCAATATGTACAATCTTTTACTGTGCTTAAAATCATAAAGTTTATATAACTCTGGTATCTAAACTCTATGAATTTAAGTGCAATACTAGATTGGCAGCAAGATCTCATCATTTTACAGTTGAAATAAATAGACGTAACTGTAAGTTCTATGCTAACAGTTACTTCTCTTGCACTTTTTGCTTGTGGAGCTCTCTTCCAGCTTCTTACTTTCCAGTCATCTTTGATCTTCAAAAATTTAAATGCAGTGTCAGTTGTTATTATCTTTATTTTTAATTCGTGTTCTTTTATTGCTCTCTCTCTCTCCTTAATAACATTTTTCTTTTTTCTTGTATTCTCTAACACTCAGGATCCCTTACTGCCTTATTTGTGGGGTGGTGAACGTATTAAAAAGTAAAATATTTCTACTTTATCCTGTTCAGATGTTTTGTTCATGATAATGAAATTCTTTTTCTTTTCTTCTTTAAATATAATTTAATATATATTTAACATAACAAAATATAAGATGACTTTTAATGCATATAAGGTAAAAATTAATTTAATAATTTAGAGTGGTTCTTATAAATATGCATATGGTAGTACAAAAAATAAATAAAACAAATACGACTGATTTAAAAAAAAAAAATTATTAATATAAAATTCTTTTTTTAATGCTGATACACAAGATATGAGTAGAATATCTTTTTGTGAGTAAGAGAAGTGACTTGGACAAAGGGTAGAGTTGATGTGTGTGTCAGGTCAGTTGACTGTGGTTGATAGTTTGCCAGGACTTATCTTCTTGTATTTGTTGGCTTTCTTAAAAATATACCATATGGGTTGGATCGTGACTAATCACTTTTCTTTTTTCTTTTGTGGCAACATTCATGATTGACTCCATTTATATTGTATTTTATATTTTTTTTTAGGGAATTGTTTTATGAGCTGGATCTGATGCTCAGAACCCCTGTGCAGAAAGTGACATTTTTATGCAAAGTAAATCACAAAGAGATTTGTTTTGAAAGAGTATAACATTTATAACATAAAGTTTAAAATTTATATCTGATCTCCATCTGTTAGAAAATAAATTAATAATGGTGAAATCAATACAACTGTTCACAGTGCTTATAAATAGAAAATAATTTTTCATTTTTTTTTTTTTTAATATATAAGTTTATCATTCTTCCATGCTTTTAAATATTGCTGCTACATATAGTCTAATGCTTCTGCTCCAAATATAGAGATTTTTGATAAAATCCAAAAAAAGAATCTGCAATGTTATTGGTCCTCATTTGCTTTTCCACTTTCCTAATGTAAATGCCCTATGCCATTTCGATAAATACTTTTGTGGTAATTGTTCTGATAAACTTTCTTCTATAGTACATAGAATTTAAGTGTAGTTCTAGATTGGTAGGAAGGTTTCATCAATTTAAAGTTGGAATGGCTAGTGATAACCATAATTGCTATGCTAATAGTTTCTTTTCTTGCACTTCTCGCATGTGGAACTCTTTTGGCTTTTTCCCATTAACTTTGATCATCAAAAATTTAAATGCAACATCCATTGTTATCTTCTGTCTTCTTAATTCCTGTTCTTGTATTGTTCTCTCTCTTTAAAAAAGTTTTCTTTTTCTCATATTCTCTAACACACAATTACCCCTTGCATCTTAGTGGCTTTATTGCACTGCTTTCAGTGAAATGATCAAAAAATAAATCATAAATACATTATGATTTATTTTTATAATTTATGTTTATAATTTGCTTTTCCTTCATTGAAATAAAAATATAACAGCCACCTTCACCTTCTGAAATTAAATCCTTCAAAAATTTTCTCCCAGTAATCTTTTAATTTAATTATATTCAATTCAATTCTTTTTTGTTTCATTACAAAAATATTTTAGAAGGTCCAACAACTTGAGAATGAGTTTTTTTGTTTTTTTTTCCAACTAAAATCTCCAAAGAGAATCAATGAAATAATTAAAAGAACAGAAAAGTATTGTTGATTTACATTCATTGATATTTTATGCATTTCTGGAACAAGGACAATAAGCTGTATTTAAAAAAAAAATTCTTATTTCCTTTTTTTATTTTTTATTTTTTTTGTCCCTGATTTTGTGATTTTTTTTAATACATTTAAACTTTCAATCTCTTTTGGTATAAAGAAATTTTAGAAGTAAAAGGGAGCATCTAATTTATTAAAATATTCATTAATTTACTTAAAATAAAAGTAAACTTTTACTATCTTTTTTGATTCACTGACCTTGTAATTTCAAGCAATTGGATGCAGATCATATGGTGCTGATAGCAGACATGGAAAGGAAACTGTGAGACCTTCTACAGAAACTAGCTGAAGAAAATGGAAAAAAATGACTGCATATAAACTACAAGAAGACTGAATGCATGGTCATCAGTAAAAACAGGAGCTCAAAATGCCAGCTACAGTCGGGTACAGAAATTGAAATACCTGGGACGTGTTCTAACAGAAGATGGAAAGTGTGACACTGAAATCCAAAGGCAAATTAACATGGCCAAGGATGCATTCCAGAAGCTGAGTAGAGTAATAAAAGACAGGAAAATTTCACTGGAAACAAAAAGAGTACTGGATTGTTATATGATGTCTGTTTTTCAATATGGCTGTGAATGCTTGACAGTATTCTTAAAGATGAAGGAGAGACTTGATGCAACTGAAATATAGTTCTACAGAAGGATGCTGTGGATACCATAGGCCAAGCATGTGAGCAATGATGAAGTTTTTGGAGAGAATTGAAATGAAAAGAACACTGATACCTAACATCAGGAAAAGATAGCTTAAGTTCCTGGAACATGTAATGAGGAATGAGGGCTTAGAGAATCTGATACTCACAGGTCAGATTGAAGGAAAGTGAGACGGCAAAAACAGATAACATACTTGATGAGCTTGAGCAAATGAATGGCAGAGTGGGATTTGGGAGGGGTAACAGAAGAGAACATGTTAAGAGCCACTAGAGATAGGGAGGTGTGGAAGGCCATGGTCACCTATGTTCTGAAGGGACATGGCACATAGAAGAACTAAAAGTAAAAAAGTTAAATTAAACAAATATTGTTAATAGAAAATAATTTTACCTGTACTTGATTTATTTTGTATATTTAGGTATGCCTTGTTTGGATAAAACACCATATGTGAGATTTGTAACTTGTGACCATATGATGAGAAGTAATATTTCTAAGATTCAAAGTAGGTCAGGATTTGCCCAATCATTAAGAACACATGTGGAGAAACAATGAGTTTCTTCTACTTCTGTTTTTTAGCAGGTAATTAGCTCATTGGTTAAACATGAAACCCAAATGGAAGTGTATTAAGCATATTTTCTAGAAGTATTCAGCCAGCACTCGTTGAAGACATTGTTTCAATGTTAGTTAAAGTTCCCACTGAATGGTTGCCTGCATAAAAAAAATGCTAATAAACAAGTGAAGAACTGTAGCAAATCACTTTCTCTTAAACTTGTCTTATGCTAATTAATTTGGGCTTTACTTTCCATACAACTGTTTTTAATTTCTCATATGTGTACTATTGTTGCTATTAGTTTGAACATGCTACCATGTAGATGTTAAACACTGGCAGTAATTCTTTGTTTAAATATGCGTTATTAAGCCATGTCCTTCTAGTATGGGTTTAAACTGAAGCCTCCTTTTGTTTTGATATCTAAACTATAATTTAGGAAAGTGAACATTTTATAGAAATATATTGAAAAATTATAAATTTTCATATGAAATCAGGATTTTAAAGCAAAATGGTTATAATGTATGGAAAAAAAAGAAAGTGTTAATTTAAATTGAATGATATGACTTAAATATAATAAACAAGGAATGTCTGGTAAGCTTTTTCTTCAATTTCTTTTGGTGTTAATGTTTGATGGACACTTTTAAAGGAACTTGCAAAAATTGTGTGTAATGTCCTGAGTATTTTTGACCATCATTTGAAACTCAAAACACAGTGGTTACTCAGAACAGTTCTTTACAAAAAAACAATTTGCAAAAGTCTAATGTTGTCTACCATTTATGTTATCCCTTGGGAAATTGTCTCTTTCAGTAATTAAGAAACAAAAAACAAAAAAAACATGTTCTAGATTGGTCACACCACAGCATTTCTCTTGAGAATACTGATCTGTCACCTCTCTTTGCAAAGCACCAAATATAAACATTTAACACAAGTCCATAACAAACCTTCCAATTACTGTTAGATTATCATTGGCAATACAACAAAATTTTGTCAATACATCTGCAAAAAGAAAAGAAAAATGATTAAAAATTTGAGATGCTATTCACATCAACTGAAAACAACCTATAATTAATCAAATTTGTTTTAATCTTTGTGCACATGTTAAAATAATTTCAAACCATAATGTTATTTCAGTCAAGTGAAGCTATTTCACCATCAAAAAATTCATGTTTGTTTCAAACTTGCTATAGTCAGTGCATAAGCACTCCTTAAAAATGACTAATGATCATTGAAAGTACTTGGAGCATTGCACACAATTTTGGTACATTTCCTTTACAAGTTATTCCCTCAATATTGAACAATTTATTTGGTATCAGGAGAGAAAATATATATATATATATATTTAGTGTATCAAGGCAGCAGTTAATTTTCTTAACATGTATTGTTAACTATAACAGAAAATGAATGCCTTATGTTTAATCAAGAGCCATTCTAAACATCATATTTTGGCTTTAATTTCAAGTGAAAATAAAGGCAAAAATTATCCAAAATTTGGATATTTTTTTATTATGTTGTTTCTAAGGTTTTGGCTCACATGAAACATCTTCAGAGAGGTTACAGGGATGTTAACATAAAAATGTCTACCATCAAAGATATTATCTTGATTTGACATAAAACATTACTATGCGACGATAACAGTCACTGAATAGCAGACGCACGTTGTAAATTTGTAATGCGGTTCTATCATGTCATACCATGTGAGAGACCAAAATGTTAACAAAACCATATGCCTAAATACAATGAAATGTGTTGTGACCAGATTGAAATGTGATTTTATTAAGTGTGGGTTGCTTTGATTTAGTGTAGATGATCGCCAATTACTGAGTGTATGTTTTTGTATTATTGTATTATTGACTAAAATTTGTCTAATATTACCTACATGGCTATGATTTTCTAGGAAATGTTGTTTAATTGAACTATGATCAGAAAGGTGGCAGGTAAGTCTACGGGAGAGTGTGGTTGTAGTAATATATGTAGTGGGTTTATTATTAGTACCTACAATCTCTGAATGGGCATGTTTTATGCCAACACAAGATAATATCATCTTTAATAGTGGATGTCTTTATGTTAACATCCCTGTAACCTCTCTGAAGATGGCTCATGTGAGCTGAAAGTTTAGAACCAGCATAATAAAAAATATCCAAGTGTTGGACAATTTTTGTCTTTATTTTCACCTGAAATTAAAGCCAAAATATGATGTTTAGAAAGACTCATGATTAAACATAATAGACATTCATTGTCTGTTATATTTAATAATATATATATATTAATTAGTTTTTCATCATGATTAAATTAGACCAGTACACAATTGTATTAAAAAGTATTCAATACAAGTATATTGTAGAACTTTTGAATATTTTTCATTTAGAAATGTGTTATTTCACAACCTAGGTTTCTATCTTTCAGTGTCTTCAGGTGATTTACAATAATTTATTATAAATTGCCTGAAGACACTGAAAGGTAGAAACCTAGGTCATGAAATATATAATATTGAGCAGAAAACTAAACACATAATTAAACAGTTATAAATCCAGAATAAATATATATACCCCTATAATCCCAATGTGCAGAAAATAAAATGGACTGAGCCACTATTATTATAGTACAGTTATATATATATATCTATTTAAATTATGCAATGGGCAGTTTTTAATCTGCAGCTGGCAATTGCATTGTGCATGAAATTCAGAGTTGTTCTAACTGTGAGAAAAAATGTACATTTATTATTAATATCATTCATAGCTGTTATTATACATTGAGCACTATTTAATGTGCAATGTTTACACACACACACACACACACGTATGTATGTATGTATACAGCTCTTAAAAACTTACAGTTAATACTTAAATTTTTAGCATTTTATAAATGCAATGATCTTAGAAAGTTACTATTATTTTATTTGCAAGCTAAAATAATCTAAAATATAAATAAATTGTAGAATTTTTCCTTATGGAGTTTGAAATAATAGAAAATTGTATTTTTATTATATTTTCAGAAGAGCTGTAAAGTATTTTTATGTTTTATAGAGCTGGTAATTTCAACCTACTCATGCAGTACTGGACTCTTCTGGTGATACAAGAAATAAGTTACACACACACTTATGAGGGTGAGCGGAAAAGTTCTCAATGGCAAAAAATTGCTTCCTTACCAAATTCTGATATTTGATATTTTGGCAGTGTTTGGAAAAATGGTTGAGAACATTTCAGCACTTTGAGTAGTCCCCCCCCCCCCCACACACACACTTTTTCTCTTATATATGTAAACATTGTGTAAATAAAGTTGTATTTATAACAAACAAATGAATCAACTATATTTCATTACCAGAAAAAATTAATTTAAAGCCTGCACTGGAAGTTAAATTAAAACCTGTTTAAATCAGTCTTAAATGTCTCCCTTTATTGTAGAAATTGCATAGACAATTTTTATCATTTTATGAAATTTTTAACTATTATTGATGCATTTTGTATAATGGCCTTTACATTGCTTTATCAAAAATCTTTATTTGTGGTGAAATAGGATTAATGAATTTTAAACTATCCTTGGCTAAGTGGCCACAATGTCTTGCCGGTCTGGTTGGAGCCACTATTTGTAATTTAGGTAAAGTGCATGCATGGTTCTGGTACTTTTAAAACTATCAGTAATTTGCTTGTGTGGTCAAAAACTCAAATAAAAGGTGAACTGTGCAAATGAGCAGGGAAGGATTTATAGAACTAGACCTGTGCTAAACTGGGCTTATTGTGATTATCAAACACAAGCTATTTTGACACATGAAATTTATTCAATTTCATCATGGACAAAATATTTGACTATCAAATAATTTCAGAGTTAAGTGATACCACTACAGATGAACCATATATACAATGGCTTCAACACGTTGAGATAATACATGACCTTTGCAAGAGAACAAACATAGAGTGAATATTTCCACTGCACCTGTGAGATGGCACTCTAGTTATATTCCAGCAACTAGAAAAAGAGAAGGTGAGTTTGCAGTGCATCAAATAGACCGTCATAAGACTCATTTGTCACATACAACCAGTTTGTAGTGCAATAATTTAATCCAAAAGAGACGGTGAACAAGTAACTATCAGATTTGCAATGACTTGATCTGCTTGTTAAAGATTGTTGGATAGCATGCACATTTATGTCAGAGCTGTCACAGCACTTCAGGTAACTTCTCTGGGTATTGTCAAAAATGAATGCCATTACTTTGGAACTATTAATAACCTAGGCACAGGCCATTATGACCAAAGAACCTGAAGAGATCACTGCTGCTGCTTAGCAAGCCAACTAAAACACAAAAGTGTAAGATTGTCTACTGTAGATGCTCCACTCCCAATCACTTGACCAGGGATGTGCAGAAGAAACTATGGATCAACTGCCAATTGTGTCAAAGGATGAGACGTTTCCAATGTGATAAGGCCAAGAGTGTCTGGAAAATGCCTCAGAAGTTGTTGTGAAGAATGAGATGAAATAATTTTGAATAGAAGAAAGTGCACAATCTTGGTAGACACCAGTTGTACACAGAGACTAGTTTATGTGCTTCTCTTGGAGGTCTAGGGAGATGAACATTCTGACAGCTAACAGAAAAACTCTGAAATATTGCAGACTAGGCCAGTTCAACCTAGGCATAGTCGATGCTGAGCTGGTGAATATTGAGGCCTTAGTCATAGACATGAAACTTTTGGAGGCTGACTTTATACATCATGCCATCTGGAATAGTAAGCTTTGAAAGAAAGGTGTATATGACAATCCAACTTAATGAGCCAGATTGTTGTGGAAAGTTTGACCAAACTCAGAGTTGTTGAACTACAAAGTAGAAGTAGTCAGAAGGACAATCAGCAGAGGCTCTGTGAGATGAAATACTGGATTCCCAAACATGTCAGGAAGAGCTATGAAGCCGAACTTCAGAGTTGGCTATGAAATGGATGACTGCAAAGAAAAAAATTAGTCCACCCCTAAAAGACTGGTTTCCCTAATAACCATGATCCAACACAACAAACAAAAAGTATTCTCTGTTATGGACTATAAATAGCTCAATCAGCACATTGACACATTTACAACTAATGCTGACATCTGTGCATCCAAGTTGAGGGAATGGTATAAAAAGAAAAGTGTGACTGTATCACTACTAGATTTGAGGTTTGCATTGATGAATCATTGTGACCAAATGAAACAGTAGTTATACAGAGCAAAAGAGATTGCTTAATGGGCCTGGGATTTGGTGTCAACACAGCTCTGATGATAATGAAAGTAATTGTTGAAGCCGTACTATTTCAAGAAGACAAAGGGAAAGAAGCAATACCCAACTTACATCTATGACATCATTGTTAATGATAGTGTTGCATCAGTGATGTTTATCAAGGAAAATTTGTCATGATTTGGACTTGACAGTAGAGATCTAGAGCACCTGAAGGATAGAATGAAGCTAGTATGGCAGGATAAACATTTCTCTGTTGAGGCTGGCAACAGAAGATACATGGGTGTGCACTTGGGTAAATGAATAGAATTCATTAGTATTAAAGCAGAGAAAAGTAAGTGCAATTCTAAAGGATATACAAGCAGTCACCTGACAATTTGGTAATATTGTATGCTAAGAGGAAAGATATTCATCTAGTTGAACTGACAGTTCTACACGTGGACAACATTGATGCAACTCAAATCTGAAAAGAGCAGCACAAAAACTTGTTGAGGAATTTAAAGACTTGATTGGAAGAGCTAAACATTTCTCTGCTTAGGTTGGCTAAAGGTAATACATAAGACATGGGGTGGCAGGCTAATTATCCTGTTTAGGTTGGTTTTAAGTAATATATAGTATGTGAGTTTGGAAGGCTAAACATTTTCCTGTCTGTAGTTGTCTCAGAGTGGCCACTAGATGCATCAAATGGTGAGCAAATGCAAATTTCTGTGATTGGGATAATGAGCTGACTGATACTCAATTGAATATGATTATACAAGTAACAATTGCCACAATGAAAAAGAATGATCCTGTGAAGGTAGGATGGTGTGCTTCTAGCCAGGAAATGGACTTGTGGGTCAGTGTGAGCTCCCTTGTGACTAAGGTATTACTGGAAGAAAATGGTGTGGTAACTGAGGATGCATACTGGTTGTGTCCAGATAATGCCTCCCAGCATATCAATTTGGCCAAGTTAAATGCAGTAATAAAAGGCATCAATTTGGCTCTTCAGTAGAAAGCAAAAGTGCTCCATTGAAAGCTGACTTCTTGTTCATGTATCATTGACTTAAGAATAGCTTCACTGGCAAAGCAAAAGTGTACACCAAGGCAACAGAAGAAATGTTCATGAAGTGGCAGTTTCAAGCATTCTTGTATGTAATTGAGGAATATTCACTATCAATTAATGTGACATTAGTGAGCTCAGAACAGAACAAAACCAGCAAAGTAACAAGGATGCTGCAAAAATGATTCAAGTGAGAGCCAGATATTGGACATTCACCAGCACAGTGGGTATCATGGGATAAAGCAAACAGCCTATTTTATAAGACAAATTAGTCCATCTACATCCAAGGCAGCTATAAGATCTGTAATAAAATCTTGTATGGAATGTCAGTCAATAGATCTGGTGTCAGTGCACCGGAGGAAAAACTGAATGTTGATATCAGTTGGTACTGGTTAGAAATAGTTATTTACTATGTTGATAGTTACTTAACCCTTGTCAACTGTAGACCCTCTAAATTCAAGAGATGGTGACCCGCTCAATACTAGGACTCGGGCAGTGTAATTGATCAGTTGGAAGCTGTTTTTGGTAAGCAGGATCCACTGAATGAAATTTGAACAATGTTGCTTCCTTCACTTGCAAGAGCTTCAGAAACTTTCTGAGAGATTGATATGTGCCCCTATGCTGAAACCGAATTGTAGAAAGATGCCACCAGACCATAAAGACCCCAATGGCTTGAAGCAGTGCACTGGTACAATGTTTTCCTTGGCAGACAAGATACATGAATGCCATGTCAGAATCAGGGGTATTAATGCTGTTCTCCTGAAAGGTAGATGCACTACAAGATTTAAAGTGGGCTGTGTGACTCAAGTCAACAGTCAGTAGTCAGTGGATAATGAGAATTCCACATCATGGAAAAGATGTATGTCTCTTCCCAGAACCATACTCATTAGTAAATCAGAGCAGTTCAGAGGAAAGTGCAAGGCTGACCCAGGTAAGAACAACTTTTCCAGAATGCAATGAAAATTCATCTGCCAATGAACCAACTTTACCAAGTAGTCACTCTATCACCAGTGGTCAGCGGTTTGATATGAGAAGGCCTTATGAACTCTTAGACAATCAAGCCAGAGCTATTCTCCTCAGAATGAATATGTATCTTCAACAAACTGAGCTTGGCTGAACTTTTGGTGATTATAAGAACAGTGGGAGTGTGTTGCAAAATAACCAAAGAATTCTAACCTACCCTTGGCTAAGAAGCCACAATGTCTCACCTGCATGATTGCAACTGCCATTTGCAATTTAGATAAGGCAAATATATATTTTTTAAACTATTGGTAGTTTTCATACATGGTCAAAAACCTGAATAAAAGATGAGCTATATAGACAAGCAGGGAAGAATCTACAGAACTTGATCTGGACAGGGCTCATTGTGACTGTCAACTACATTTTCTTATCTCTTTGTTTATTAATACATATACAAGGGTCATTTAATAAATAAGATGAATTTTTCAGTATAAAGACTTCTAATACAGATAGAAGCTTACTTTTTTTTATTTTTCAGCGTAACCTCCCAGCAGTGTCACACATTTTTCTCATCTGTGCACAAGCTTCCGTATTCCCTCAGCATAAAAATCTTTGAACTGATGGCTCAGTCAATTGCTCACAGCACTTTTGACTTCATCATCACTTACAAACTTTGTGCCTCTCATGAATGCTTTCAAGGGACCAAACAGGTGAAAGGCTGAAGGGGCAAGGTCTGGGCTGTAGGGAGGATGAAGGAGCAGTTCCCAGCCCAGCTTGTTAATGGCCTGCACCGTTTGGGCTGCTGTGTGAGGCCTTGCATTAAGTAGGCAAGGTCATCATGGACAATTTTGTGTGCTGTCCCAACAGAGGTTCGAAGTCCTTGCAATGTCATCTACTGTCACCCTTCTGTCAGACTGAATGAGGTCATTAACTGATTTAATCACCCCAGAAGACCTCACTTTTGTAGTCCTCCCAGGCCTGTCTTCATTCTCAACAATGCTCCATCCTTCTTTAAACAATTTAGTCCACTTGTAGATATTTTTTTGGCTGAAACATGTGGCACCATACACATTTGAAATTCTCCTATGAGTTTCAACTGGTTTGCACCCTTCAGCAACCAAAAACTTGATAACTGACCTCTGTTCAATCCTGGAGCATGCTTCTTGGTTGGCCATCTTTGTTAATCTCCAAAACTCTCAAAGTTTTTTTTTCAATCTGCAAAAAAAATTAAATCCCTTTAAAAAAGAAGTAAAAGAAAAAAGTACAAAAAAAAAGTAAGCTTCTATCTGTATTAGAAGTCTTTATACCAAAAAATTCACCTTATTTATTGAATGACCTTCGTATTCTAATTTAATTTATTTGAAAATTAATTTTTTAACATTCTCTTGAAGCTGAAAAACCATTAGAAAAATTTTCTTAATAAAACTATTTTACTCTCAGCTGTTTATAAACAAGTGTCAAAACCTCCAGTTATAAATTTTTTTTTAGAGCAAATGTGTTAATAATTCTATTTTTCTATTCCCCCTTTGTCATGTGTCTCTTCATTGTTCTTTGTTTCATTGTAAATCTGCCTTTTAAAAGTTATTAGCAGTTTTACTTTTCATGCTAATTCCTAGATTAGTTTATTTCTTAAAAATATCCAAGTAATAAAAAAATCTCCACAACTATTTCACACTGATATTGTATTCCATAAAAATGTGGCATTATTACTGTTCTGTTCTTAGATACAAGAAATGTAAACATTCTCGGAAAAGTCTTAATAGATCTCTTGTTTTCTAATCAGTGTGTCGCTAAAATCTAATAGAAGTACTTGTATATTAGGGTGGATCAAGATAATGAACCACTTGGCTGAGAAGTAGTGAAAATGGTTTTGCACTCTTATAGGCTGACATGTACCATATTTGCTCTTTCTTTTTTTTTTTGCATACAATTTATAATCTATACTGTAATTGTGTCTATTTGGCTTTACAATAATATTAGCTCCAAATATAATTGATTGTGCAAATTTCCAGAGGGAGCCATGTAGATTTTAACTTTCAGAAAATTTAGACATTTTTTAAAGATAGTACTTTATTATAGTAATTAGAATTTTAAAAATATATTCTTGATATACTATGTAAAATCATTACAATCATCTGTTATTCTAAATTAGTGATAAAATAAGTTATAAAAACCCTATCAGAAAAAAATGATAAATTTAGTATATTTGATGATATTTATAGTCTTTCCACCTGTTTTTTGCTGCTTTTAGCAAAAATGGTAAAAAGAAATATCCCCCTGGTCTTCAGTATAAAGTTGAGATATCTGGTTGGCTAATATTTATCCAGTTATGTACTTGTTACTAACCTAACTCCATACTGTAATACTAAATCTAATTGGATTTTAGATACTATCAAATATGGTAAGCAAATGCCTCATATTGTTTTCAATAAATTAGACAAGGAATGTGTCACTGTGCTAAATTTCTAAGTTACTAATGAAAAGAATTTGCTATTGTTTGCAGTTGCATATATGCCTTGCATTAAACAGTTTTATTGTTGTCATAAGATTTGTACTTTAATATGTTATATCTTCTATGTGTAATGTCCCTTCAGGATGTAAGCGATCATGGCCTTCCACATCTGTGGCTCTTGGCATGCTTTCTTCTGTTACCCCATCCAAACCCCGCTTTGCCATCCACCTGCTCAGACCTATCAAATATGTTATCCGCTGCTTTTCCCTGTCTCTCTTTCCCTCTGTCTGATCTGTGAGTATCAGATTCTTCAAACCTTTCTTCCTCATCACATGTCCCAGGAACTTAAGCTGTTTTTTCCTGATGCTCAGTATTAATTTCCTTTTCATTTCCATCCTTTCCAAAATCTCGTCATTGCTCACAAGCTCAATCTATGATAACTGTAGCATCCTTGTGTAGAATCACATTTCAGTTGCTTCAAGTTTTTTTTTCATCTTTTATGATATTGTCCAGTATTCACTGCCATATTAAAGGACAGACATCACATAGCAATCCATTACTCTCCTCTTTGTTTCTTGCAAAATTTTTTTTGTCTTTTAATACTTTGCCCAGCTTCTGGAATGCATCCTTCGCTTTGCCAATTCACCTTCGGATTTCAGTGTTGCACTTTCTGTCTTCTGTTATAACACTTCCCAACTAGTTAAATTTTTGTACATGCTTGATTTTAGTATCCCCAACCTCTAATTGGCATTTTGGGCTCTTCTTTTTGCTGATGACTATCCATTTCAGTTTTCTTGTAGTTTATTTGCAGTCCTTTCTTTCATCTTTCTTCATGTACCTTTGTTAGGAGGTCATGTAGTTTTCTTTCTGTGTCAGCTATCAGCACTGTATCATCTGTGTATCTTATCTTGTTCAGATTATGACTGCCGATGACGAATCCTGGCATAACTTCTGGGGTCCTCAGCATAGTCTCACTGTATAAATTAAATAGATCCAGTGAAAAGACACATACTTGTCTTATGCCCCTTTCTATCTTCATATATCTGCTGAATTTGTTTCCTGTCCCTATGCAGGCAGTTTGCTGCTAGTAGAGGTTCTTGATTACTTTGTCTTTCTCAAATATGTCGAGGTTGCTGAGCATTTCTATCAATTCTTTGTGGCATACTTTGTCGAACACATTGGCATAGTCTAAGAAACATAGGAAAATGTTCCTTTTTATTTGTATCATGCTTTCTGATAGCATTCTAAATATAAATATTGCATTCCTTGTTCCAGTGTCCTTGATGAAACCACACTGGTCTTGTTCTATCTCAGGCCTGATTCTATTTCATGCTCTATTCATCAGAATTTGGACAATGAGTTTCATTATGCGGCTCATTGAACTAATTGTATGGTGAAGTTCATATTTGGTTGCATCTTACTTAGACAGAGCTATGAAAATTGATCTGCTTAGGTCATCTGGTATTACACCACTGTTGTACATTTCATTTATTATTTCCATAATTTTCTCTGTCAAAATCTTCTAAAGCTGTCAGCATCTCTATTACAATACCGTCTGGTTTAGCTGCTTTGTTCCTATTCATTTTGTGCATTGCAGCTTTCACTTCGAATTTTAGTATTTCTGGTCTGTCAGCATCTTTGTTTCCTATCGGTTGCTCTCTCTTGTCATGGAAACGATCTTTTATATCTTATTCCAATCGCTAGAGTATTTCCTCTCTCTAATATGATCATTCCATCCTTGGGTTTTATACATCATGTTGTGAAGCATGTTCTTTGTCCTGTCAGTTTTCTTATTTCTTTATGCATTTCTCCTTTATTAGTCTCTACTAACATAAACCAGAAGTAAACAAAAGGGCAATTTATTTAGTGTTAGCATTTTAATATTTATTCTGTGTTATTAGATATTATGAATGGGTAATTTTTGAAAGATTTAACTATTTCTCATTTTCAGCTCAAACTATTTATTTTTTAAAACTCATATTTGCTTGGTATTGAAGCTTTATCTTTTTAATTTTCCATATTATTGGTCACATCCTTAATCTTTTTTGATGCAACATTCATCTTTAATGACATAGATATGATAAATATAGTGGACTTTGTTTAAATATTTGAGTAAAAGGAGATTGTGGATGCAGTTTATTCAGACCTGTCACCAGGAGGGGCACTCATACTGAAAATCATACTCTCTCCATAGTGAAAACAATGTGAATTAATTTAGTTTGCAAATTCTTACTTGCAGTGCACCTAACAAATGTTGCTCCCTGCTTCCACTCTGATGACAGGCCTGGTGCTTACCATTTGGATGAAATCTTTTAATGTGGTCAGAAGTCATTTGTAGCGTGTATGCAAACACACATAATTTTTTTTGTTTTTCCTTTTTTCAGAGCAGAAATGATTATTTACAAAAAATTGGAAATTGTTCCTATAAGGCTTGATTTACTTTGTTTAGACTGTGGAATCATTTATGGTCAAGTGGTCTAAGATGCACCAGATCAATTGGTAGCTTTTTCTATGTTGTTAGGGGTCACAAATTCAAATCCTGCCAAATGACACTCATTTTTGTAACAAAAATTTCTCATAAATGATCAGGCCGGTAGAAATATCTAATCTAAACTTATTTATGAATGTAACTTTGTCTGTGTGTGTGTGTGTGTGTGTCCGTGACCTATAGACTCTGAAACAGCTGAACCGATTTTCTTGAAAATTTACACAGTTGTACTATAAGCATCTGTGAGTGTTCTCAGCTAGGTTTTGTGTCGAGGTATCCCTGATAAATATAAAAAATTGATAATCGAAAAAATCTGGTTATGGAAGGAGTGGTCCGATTTTAATCAAATTTGATACACTCATAGACAAAGACATAAGAAATGATATTCAAACGTTTCAAGGTTGCAGTCCTTACAATAGTGCAGAAAATCGATTATATATATAAGGCAAGATGTTTGTGTGTCCTTGTCTGTTTATCTGCCTGTATGTCTGTATTTTCTTCAGCCCTTTTATTTTAGTTTTTGCTTTGGGTTTGGCTCTAAGTTGGTATAATTGTAGTTCTTAGTCTCAGCCATGATACCATTTACTCAGAGGACTTTTTAGCCTTCGAAATTCAGTTTACGACGAAAAAAACTTATTTGATATCGATACCAGGAAATCAAAATTTGACTTACATCTATTCATTTTTCTTTCAGTCTACAGTTTCGCTTTAACTGGAAACAACTATTGCTTTTTAGTCTTTCATGCCAACGTCCAAAGAATCTGAGCTCCAGGACAATGGATTAGTTTTAAAGCTTTCATTACACCCGAGCAACGCTGGGCTATACTGCTAGTATATATATATATATATATATATATATATATATATATACTATACAGTATAACCCAGCGTTATATCCTGGAGCTCAGATATATATATATATATATATATATATATATATTGATTATTTCATACTTAGTTTTTGGTCATAATAGAGTTAGACCAGTGCACATTTGTATTAAAGTGTTCAATACAATTATATTGTAGAACTTTTTAATATTTTCCATTTTTAAATGAGTTATTTTGCTACCTAGGTTTCTACAATGAGTGGTGTCTTCAGGCGATTTTGCTGTCATATATATATATATATATATATATATATGACAACAAATGATGACCTAAATTAAGACTATTTACACTGTCTTCATCAAATTTCAGGTGTTGTGCCCTCTGGCCTTCTTCAGGTGTAAATAAAGTTTATTTATATAAACTATTGAAGAAATTTATATATTTTTTTCAACATTTATTTGAGATATTTTTCATGATGAGCTGCTAAAAAAATTTCCAGTCTGAGCAAAAAGAAGCTTTTTGCAAAAAAGAAAAACTGTTTGGTCATTTAGTCAGTTTTAGAAGTAAATGTATCTTTTCAACACACATTTATATATTTAATTTTTTATTTTTATTTCCTCTATAGATATTTTTTCTTTAAGTTTAAATTGAATTACTGATATGCAAATAGTGAAAATATCCGTTTGTTATAGATGCATAAAGATGATCCAAGTTATTTTTTTTAAATAGTCCCAAACTTTATCATGCTAATATAATTTTTTTTAACTTGTAATTTTTTTTTTCTTTGGAATACTCACTCCTTACTTTAGGTATAGCTTACTAAGTAGACAACACTTGAAGAATTGGTTTTAAGCTGCTTTGGTTTTCTGGGTGAGCCAGAAACAAACAGTTCTTCTGGTTTCTTTTTTGTTTTCGTTTTTGTTTACTTTTGTTTTTTAGGTTCCTCAAAAACTTCAAAAGGAGGGTACAAGTTGTTGGAATGTCCACAGCAGATTGTATTTTGACAGAAGGTCAGCCAGCTGACTGTAAACTGAGGTCAATAAAAAAAAAATCAGAAACTCTGTCAGTGGGCTACATATGCTACATATACTATTCTTTACCTTGTCACTGCTATTTCTAATCAAAAGTCAAAATCTGAAATGTCACTGATTTTTACATTTGGCTTTGAATATAAAACTGTTACAGTAACATTTAGAAAGTTCTGCTTGTACTACTTAGCAAATAATCTGGCAATTGGCCACATGGATATTCACTTGGATATTTATATCCTTAGTTGTTTTATAGCTGATGTATATTTGAATTTACTTCTTTCTTTGTTAGACTGATACAAGTTTATGTAAAGCTATAAATTGTTTAACAGTTGGTGTAAATTTATATCTTTGTACATGACAAATGTTCTAACTAGCTATGAGCTACATTAAAAGAAAGTTCCATTTGGACAGTTTCTTCTCAAGAACTGATACTTTATGGAACATTATCATGTGGATGTTTCTCCTATCATTACAATTTAACCCATTCAAATATAAGGGCAATTGTTATCTTTCCTATATATTATAATCTGTACTACTTATTACAATCTCAATTAATAACTCTCTACCTTGAGAGGCTTCATATATTAGTGAGCAATTAGAAAAAAAGAACTTTTCATATTATCTTACTAATTCCTTTGAATTTAACCTTCTTTTTAATTATATTGGAAGTGACTTTTATATGATATTTAAAAGAAAGTTTAATTTATACTGATATCTAAAATAAAATGATTGTTATAGGTCAATTTATTATTGTCTAGTAAAAGTATAAATGCAAATGATTGTAACATTTTAATCTTTTGTAATAAACAGGAGTAATAATTTCTGTATATTTTCTTAGTTTTCTTCTAGCTAACTTTGGCAGTTTCACTGTTTCATATTTTGAGATATTCATCTATGACAATGGTAACCTCCCTTCTGTCATTTTGAAAACCCATACAAGATAATTTAGTGAATGTCTTTTATTGAATAAATAAATTTAATGAAATGTCTGTTGATTCTAATCCACTTGGCATGATCACTAAAAACATCCACTACCCAAATTTATAGACAAATGCTACAGATGCATGCTGTGATTTCTTCCTAACCAATAAAAGTGAACCCCTTCTCTGTCTCATTCACCAAATTTTTGTTTGTTCTTGTCTTGAAGTCAGAATGCTACAATCACTTGACTATATCCATCTTGATTGTGAGCACTGTTATTACTTTGTGAACATTTTGCCTGATTACTGTTGCTTTACTGAGTTTTTATTTGCATATATATTGTTTGCTGAGTATTATTTTGCTCTGTTCTTTTTCTTTGTTGTCTTATTATTTATTGAGAACTTTGTCAATTCCATTTGTTGAGCCTTTTGCCAATTACACTTAACCATGGCTAATTACTCCACAATAGATTTAAATTTTGGCATTTTCTGTTGGTAATAATTAGAGCTTTATTTTTCCTGTTTATTGTTTTTTTTAAACATTGGAAAGCGATAGCAACAACAACATAAAAACTTATATAAAATTTGAGGGAAGTCCTATAAAATAAATCAGCATTTATTTCTGACTTTGTGGCTTGTTATGCCAGAACGTCAATTATTTTCATCATTTTGTTCAAACTACATCAGACTCTTTTTATAGAAGTGTTCTGTAAATATGCCATTTCAGAATTTCTAGCTTTCTAAGCTTTGTACCAAAACAACTGCATGCTGAAGATGCTTTAAAGCCAGAAAATATTTTTGTTTTTAAATTTCAATTTTAGATAACAATGATTTAGTGCTATATGTCTTACTAACTAATACATATCTGTAAGAGAGAAGAGGTGGATTCATACTTTTCCCAAAGGTATCTGCACATAAAGGAATATAGTACACCCAACAGAAATTGGAACTTGGCTCTCTGATTAACAATTCTGAGCCATTATCCATTACGCCATCTAAGCTTGCAGCACCTGGTATTTCCAAGTGGTTACCCATCTAGGTACTGACCAGGCTTGGTGTTGCTTAACTTCAGTCATCTTATGGGAACTGGTGTTTCAAAATGATATGGCCATAATCTATAATAATCAAGATGAGAACAACAGTTTGAATAAACTAAAGTATTTTGGCAATTCCTCCTCTCAAAAATGAAATACAAAATTATGGAGAAACTGTCTGAACCAGTCATAATAAACAAATGTCGAAACCATCTGTCATTGGGTTTAAAGATCCACAAACCCATGGTTGATGCCCTTTGGGATGGTAGCATTAAGAGATATAGGAGGTGGGTAAACATTTGTTGCTGTTGCCTCATAGTTGAGAGTTTAATCCCTGGATCAGGTTGTGATAAAATATATATTGGTTCAACTGGAATGAACCAGAATTGATATCATTGGTACAAAATAACCCAATAATCAATAAATATTCTATTTCATCCAAACAATAAACACCTACATCATATTTATTTTGGCTGAAATGTTGTGTGTATAAAAACAGCTAAAAGATAAAAATATGGGCACTTGTTTAAATAAATTCAAATATATTATATTTCTGAAATGAAACAATGTAACTATTTACATTATGTATATCATTCAGACTGTTATTCTCATTTTTGTTGCCATATTCATGAAATTTTGTCCAATGTATGTTTTGACCTTCTTCAGGTTATATATATTAGACTTTTGAACCAAACACTTTATTTAGTGCTCAGGAATAGATTGTTCTAATTCCATGTGCGATGTCTTTTTTGGATATTGCAATTCTCTTTAGTAGCGCAACTCTCCAAGTTTTTATTCACAACTCTTTGGATCAAGTCACTTTTTGGATTACTCAACCAATGCTTTTATGCACAACAACAATCTACTCTCATGGACTAAATAAAGGAATTTGATTGAAATTCTAATGTATATTACCTGAAGAACATTGGAGCATACAGTGACTGAAACATCATGGGTATGGCAATAAAGATTAGGACAACAGCTTAAATTATGTAAATAGTTATTAAATATTTTTATAAATAAATGTTTAATTAGAAATTTCTCTATTCTCTTGTTGGTAATGTTCTTCTGTTCGTAACATTTTGATAGTTTTTTTTTTTGCTTTAGTACCTTTTAAGCCTTTGATTTAACAGATTATTTGAAATCCTCTTTGGATGATGATCTCACATAAGCTATTATATGACTTTGAACTCATTTGTTGCATGCTTTATTCAGTCTTTTTCTAAGGTTTCCACCATAAGATTAAACATCTTGAAAATCCATCAGACTTATCCAAAATTGACTCCACAAGTTTGTCATGGGTGAAAAGTTTGGAATTATGACAAACTTTCTGGCATTATCAAAGAATAGTTAAGAAAATTTGGATAATAAGACATACAAAAAACTAATTCTCATGCAGACAGTGAAAAGCAACTGGCAGACGCATCCAACTGTGTGGATGGAAGTCTCCAGCCATCTGGAAAAAAAATATATGTAAGATGTAATTGAGAATAAAGTAAATGTTCCTTGCTTCTTGAATTATACCACAATGCAAATGTAAACAAAGAAAAATTCTGTTATATCAACAAAAATGGATTTTTGTATTAATCTGAATATTTTAACCTTGTATGAATTTCTTCTTTCTTCAGAAAAAGAAAGATTGCTGTTTAAATGAGGATTTTTTTTTATAAGTGTTTCACCCTGAGCAAGGCATTTCACTGCCACTACTGCACAGGGGGCTACATAGAGTGGAGAAAGGATGGTTAAATATAGGAAATGTCAGAGGGTGGGTGATAGGCGGGTAAGAATACCGAGAATGAGGGTTGGGTAGATGAGAGTGTTGGGAGAATAATTGGAAGTTAGTGTGATAGGTGTCTATTGACCCTACATTTAAACACCTGGAGATTGTAGTTGTCGGGAAAGCATACATGTGGAAGAGAATTCCACAGGTGGGAAGCGCGAGAAAAGAAGCTGTTGGAGTTTGCAAATGTTTTAGAAATTTACTTTTTGCTTGTCTAGTTTAGGTTCATTATGAACTTTTGTTATCTATTTCAGGTTAGGAAAATGTAGTGAACATACATCAGTATAAACACAAAAGAGGCCTTGGCTCACATGCAGGCATGTTTGTCAACACCAATTGCATCCAGGTTATTCTCATTAGCAGTGTGACAGTTTGGTGTGTTTAGCAAGATAGGGTCTCTCTGCAACCGGTCAAGACCCAGGTCTTCGTAAGATGCCTCATGCTAATAAAAGCTGGGGAAAAACAGCATTTGGGAAGACATGGTGTCTTATGAAGTCAGTTCCATGGCCATTTTATTTCACAAGTTTGTTTCTGATTTCAGTAGCAGTAATACTTTTTTTGATATCTTCCATCTTTTTCCTCCCTCTCCCTATTATCCCCACACCACCACCGTAGCTGTTGGGAGAGCAATCAGTTGGGTGCTTCCCACCAATCTCAGTAGACTCTTCCTTTAAGCTACAACAAACTATTTTGGCACTCATGGCTGATGGCAAGTTCAACCTGAAGCTAGTCCTTGAATTTGATGGTTCGGACCAGGGTCTAACTATTGTAGAATGGTTTGAAAATGCTGAACTAACTCTATGATCTGTGCAGTATAAAGAACATTGCTAGTTTTGCTAATCTGATTGACTGGAGGTGCATTTGCTGTGTTTTAACAACTCAGCAAGCAAAAAAGAAAAGATGTATGCTACATTAGAGATTCCCTGTATGTTACCTTTGCTACAGATTCATTTGTAGTATACAACCTGTTCATAGCTGGGAACTTGAAATCAAATGAATCTCTAACTTCACAGACTGATAACTTTGCATGAAGGGTTCTCTAACTATGGACTTTTTTTTTTATCCTTTTCACCCAAAGCAAGACGGTAATGGTGCAGGGGTTTACATAAGAGGAGAGTGAAAGGTTACATTAGTGGAGAGGAAATAGAAAAGGGAACAGGTTACAGGGGGTGTAAAAGAATAGGTAAGAGAAGGATAAGAATACTAGTGTGAAAGTTATGTGAGAGTAAAGTGAAAAGTGAGAACAAGAAGATAGAAGGGGAGTCAAGGAAAGGATAAGAAAGAATGGGAGTCCAGGAGATAAGAAAAAGGTGAATTGCAAGAAAAGAAGCTATTATAGTAGAAGAGGCACTTACATGTGCATTTGTAGCAGGGTTGCCTGAACACATCAGGAAGCTGTTTTGCACTTCCTCTGGAATGAATGCACTGGATGTAAACCAGCTACTAGACTGGGCTAGATATACTGAAGGATGATACACTAATGACAGAATTGATTGTGGCAGCCACAAAGCAACTTGTTTCATACTTGATTTTGGCCACTGATATGCAGAGTATTATAATCTGCCACAGATGTGGTGGTGCCAGTCACTTGGCCAGATATTGTTTAAGTTGACAAACTGGGCAAAGTGAGGGTTAGTGAGAAGACAAAAAAACAAGAAAAGGCTAAAGAGGATAAGGTTGAAGTCTTTGTGGTGTGTGACACTTTCATTTTGCGTAAATTAATAAGTGTAAGCAAATGAAAATAAATATTAGTTTAGAAAAAAATTTTTATTTTTAGCATTTAGAAATTAAAACTGAAGAATAATTATATTTTGTTAATAACTTCTGATTAGTTACACCCAAATTTAATCAGGTAATGCAAAGACTATAACTTATCCTCTAAAAGTTTAATGAAGTTGTGCACCTGTTACTTTATGAAATTATTAAGAAAATATTAATTAGTCAAAATGGCTGATGGTAACTTATTTTCCTAAAGGATTAGGATAATTATAAGATAGAATTTTGTTTTATTTTTTTCTTTGCTAAAAATATATTAGGTTTGACAGTTAACTATTTGGCTTGTGAAAAAACTGAAATGTATCTTTGAAAATGTCTTTAAAAGGCGATAGAGGGCAATTGACTAAAAACATTATGTAAATCTTACTGATTTCTCTCGCTTCTTGGTTATTGTAAAAAATAATATAGCGCAATTTAAAGTAAGTTTTATTTTTATTGAATTTATATTAGCTTGTTTCTATCACACTTGTCTTGCTTAGATGTGTTTTACTTGAAAATAGATATCTTATAGCTATAAAGTCAAAACTGGGATTCCATTTTTAAAATCTTTCAAATGCAGTGAATTTTTAAATTAAATATTTATTTATTGAATTAAAAAGATATAAAATTCAATAACAAAGATGTATAGAAAATTTAAACTATTAAGGGCTTCATAGTATAGACATAAAGTGATTAACTCCTTTTGTCTACTATTGAGTGAAAAAGAAAAGGGCTTGACTGCTGTTGAGAAAGACAGCTGGGGACAAATTTACTTAAAATAACATACCAAAAATAATGCTTAAAAAATATCCAGACTTCACACAATTATGTGTACAAGGGGGTGTTAAAAATTTCTCAGATCCGACCAAGAAACCATTAAAAAATGTTTTACTTGTTTGGTCAGATTTTGGGAAGTGGGTCAGGGCATCAACTTTTCAACACCCATCTTGTAAACTATTTTAATACTGTTGCGTCTGTATTTTAAGTTAACTCCTTATTATTACTATGTATATATCTGATCATTTAAATTCATATATACTACTTTCTACTTAAAGTATTAACATCATGAAAGTAAATACAAATAATAAAAAAAAGTCATCATTTCTCAATAAAAAAAGGTACTTTTTTTTTTCTTTTTTTTTTTTTTTTTTTTTTAATCATTTCACCCCAAACAAGGCAGGAATGCTACTGGTGTGCAGTGGAGTGACAGAATAAAAAAAATACAGGGGATGTTAAAGAATAAGAGATGGCTGGGAATCAAGTAGATAGAAGATGGCAATTGATGTTGCATTTAAACTTTGGAAATTGTAGCTATCAGGAAAGCATGCAAATAGAAGAGAGTTCTGCAAATGGGAAGTGTGAGAAAAGAAACTGTTAGATTAAAAGAGGTGGTTATATTTAACTATTTCTATGGTAAAAGCTTGGGACCTTTATGCCAGTTTAGTAGCACATGTAAATATATGTGGTTGGGGTACCAGGGGAGAAAAAACTCACCAGAGCAGTTGCCACAAAAATACTTGTAGAAAAAAGAGAGTATGGGTGGTGGGAGTTGAAATTGAGCTATTGTCCAGTAAATGTGTGTTTATGGTATAGAGATGTCTTGAACACATGTTCTGTTTGAGATATTAGTTTATCCAGGAATAATAATAGACAGAGAACATCACTAGAAAATATGAAAACTTAAAGAATCAGTACATATGATGGACACAAAAATTTCCCTAAGCCGGCTAAGCATAGAAATGATTACATTATGCAAAACAGTAATATGGAATGCTAGAGAAAAACAACAATAACAACAAAATATGTAATATTAACTCTGGTAAAATCTCTTTACTGAGATATTAGGTTTATAAGTGCCAAAAATTCATACACTGATATCTTCAAGAGCACATGATCCATTAGATAAGTGTTGGTGAATTTAGTGACTTGACCCAAAGAATTGCGAGTTCAGTACCTGGTTAAAAAATTTGAGAATTGAATTAAATGCAGATAACTGATACTGGGACATCTAGAAGAAGCATGGCACATGAAACTAGAACAATACCACATCTCAGAAATATAGACAAATCTTATACAAAGTTTTATATATAACTACGTATAAAGAGAAATGAATGATCCCTGATTTGTGGGACAAGTTCAGTTTTTCTTGTGCATACAGTGCCGCAAGAAAGTAAGTAAATCTGAAATAATATAAAAAGAAATTTGTCTCTTTTTTTTTTTTTTTTTTTCCAGCTAATCAGCAAATCTAAATTAAGCTATATATTCATTAAGAACCTTTATTAAACAAATTACAACCACTTTCAAAAATTCAAAGCTGGAATAAAAATATTAATTCAAAATTAATGTTCAAAAGTGAAGCCTCACCTTTAATATTTGGTTAATCTTCACAACATCAGACAGTCTTTTTCTATAATTTCAAAGAATTTTCTGTCAGTAACGAGTGTCAATTTTCAATCATTATTCTTGGTAAAACTTTTACAATTGCTTGATATTATCAGAGTTTGTTGCATGTACTGCCTTCTTTAACTTGAACCAAAGACTTTCAATTGAAGTTAGATAAGGACTGACTAAATCAAATCAAGAATTAAATTTTTTTTTTTTCAACCCAATTTGCTTTGATGCTTTAGCTCATTATCCTGTGAGAAGATCCTGAACTAAACCCAACTTTCAAACCGAGGGCAAGATACTTTCATTTAAAATTGCTTTATATCTCACAGAGTACTTTGTGTTGTCAATGCATGATATTTTGACTGTTCCAGCTGCAGTAAAGCAACCCATAATTCTGCTACTGCCACCCTTTTTAACAGTTGGTACCAAATTCTTCTTTTCAAACATACTGCTTATCATTCCTTCCAAAAAGCGCTAGTTTGATCTCATCCAACCATAAAACCTTTTGTCAGAATGTTTTTAGCTTATTAGCATGATATTTTACATAGTTAAGCCAAGCTTATTTCTGATTTTTTTGTAAGCAGTGGCATTTTTCTAAGCATTCTGCCATGAAGACCGGTGATGTTCAGATTTTGTCACACTGTAGACATATGCACACTGATTCCTACATTAGCCAGGGAGCATTGGAAAACTGCAGAGGTCACAGCACGATTCACCTGAGCTTGCCAAATTAGATGTTTACTTGTTCTTGCAGTTATTATTTGTGAACAGCCATTTCTTGATTGCAATGCCATTATACCAAAAGTTATCCATTTGTTACAATGGAGATGTGCACTCCAAATTGTTTTGATAGCTTTCCTCATTATTACAGGCTTCAACAATTTGATTTTTTAAAGCTTCAGGAAGTTCTTTTGGTCTTGGCATATTTTTAAAATCTAGTCTCTAACCACACCCATTGCATAAACAATGAGTTACATTGCTTGACTGCAGTATATATGGCTGACCAAAATCATGAACAAACACACACACACACACGCACGTACATACATACACATATATATATATACACACACACACACACACGTTCTCAGACCAACCAAGAAGAATTTCAAAAAATAAAGATAGTGAGTGACAGTTGTAATAAAACGGTGCTTGATATAAAAATAAAAGAGCAAAAATTTATACAAATAATAATAAACATACATTTTGTTCCTCACTGTTTGGTACTATTCCGAATTTTATTGCAGATGGTAATCATCAGACATGAATTGAATATATAAATATGAAAGAGGGCAAAATGTGTACTGGTGGTAATAAAACAGTGCTTATATATATATATATATATATATGGTCAGATACTGAGAAGTTGGTTGAGTTGAATACTTTTCAGCACATCCTTGTGTGTGTGAGTGTATTCACACTTGAATTTCATTCATTAAATATAGAAGAATTTTGCAAAGATATATAAAGTATACTTTTGGGAGCAATACATACAGTGTAAAGAAAGGTGCTGAATTCATAAGTGTCAAGCCAGAGGCACATAAACAAGAAATGGTCAGTATAAACAGTACTCTACAATGTATCAATTACCCTGGGTACATGACAGCAGCTCTGACAAAGTGGGATAGATATATTATATAATTCTGTATATCCAGAAAGATTATGAAAAAATATTTTTGTTTAATAAAAATGAATCATTGTATAGACTATAAAATCTAGAAAGAATGCTTTAAACATGGCTTTAGTTGTAAAATATGAAAGTACTGTAAATGTAAGTTTCATGTCCTCACATATGCATTCAGTAGAAAATCTACAATAACGAGATATTTGAAAGCTCCAACCGGGGACCTTATTTAGCATTGTTTGTTGGCCTAAACAATATAACAAATTTGATTTGGATCTGTTCTAGATACAAATAGACTTAAACTATTTAACTGAGTGATATTGTCTGTAGATTTTTGAGCTATCATTAGATTTAAGTATTTAAAAAAATTACAAAGAATGTTTTTAAATATTATAGAAACTAAGAGACCATTTCCCAATCTCTGTTGCAATAGTGAACTATCTCTAGAAACTCATGCATTCTTATTGTAAAACTTTTCTCAAATAGTTGTATATCTATGCATAAGTGAACTGACAAGTTTTTTTTTTTTTTTTTCTTTTTTTTTTTTTTTTGGCTTTAGTAGATTAGATTGGTTGACTAACTAAAACCAATTTGTAAGTTTTTTTTTTTTAACTTAATGGGTAAATAAAGAATAAAATTTATTTAAAATATTCTATTTTAACTTTTTATTAATAACTTGTAGATATGTTAAAATTTTATTTCTTATGGTGATTTTCTAACTTTAGCTTAGATGTGGCACAAGTGCTGAAAGTATGGGGTACCCAGTGAAGATCGAACTCAAAATTTGGTATCTTATGACTGTTGGTAAATTACGAGTTGTCTCTTTCAGGCTACATAAAATACCATCTGTGTTAAAACTTTGTCTTTTATGTTTTAATCTTGAAACACATCTTTAATCTGATTAGAATTCTTAAATTCTTTTATTTAAATTCTATTGTTCACTGCATAAAACATACATGGTTATGTTCTTATTAACTTTTAATAATGGCCAAAATAGATTTATATTTCATCCAGATTTCACTTTAAAATAGATTGGCTGGGATAATTTCTCTTTTTAGGAGAAAAATCTACCTAGGATGCCCTTATACCAACTTCTCTTTTTATTAAATATTAAAATGACAAAGGGTGTGAGGAATTTTGTTTAATAATTAGGATAAGGATGTCTCAGGTGGATTTTTCAACAAAAAAAAATGTAATTGTCACAACTTGTCATTTTGAAACTCAATTGTTTTCTGTTGGAAATATAAAAGTTTATAGTTTTTTTTTTTTTTTTTTTTTTAGTTATTTCACCTCAAGCAAAGCAATAAAACTGATAAAATATGTGGTAGAAGATAATGAATGTGAAAGAATTATCAAACATTATTAAGGAGAAAGAACAATAAAGGATTAGGAATTAAGAAAATAATTGAAATTGCATTTAATTTTTTTAAGATCAAAATAGACTGGAAAGAAGAAACCAGAAGAAAGGTTCTACAAGTTAGACGTGTGAGAAAAGAAACTGTTAGCATAGAACTGATGGTTACATTTAGCCATTTTAACAGTAAACTGATGAGACCTAGCCACCAAACTAGTACTGTGCTTAAATTCATAAAGTTGAGGTACCAGAGAAAAGCACACCAGAATGATTACCATGAAAATGTTTGCTGAAAAAATACAGGGAAACTACATTACAGCAATGGAAAAGTGACTGAAGCAGAGATTCCATATCAAGACCAATAAAACTGCAGATTTTTCTTTGTATTTTGTCAAGAATCTCTAAATACATCATACAAGCACCAGACCAGATATGGCAACATTATTCAATACATTGATGAATGGTATATACATCTATAAAATGTGAATTTTTATATGTGTATGTACTTTACCCAATTGGAATTAGTTTATTTCTTTTTATACACATTTTCAAAATATCTAAGATTTTATAATTATAAATAAACTGGTGATAAGAGGTGATCATAGAAAAACTTTGCCTGGATGTAGGCCATTACTTCTAAAGGCTGAACTTGAGCCAACACTGTTATTACTACTGACTTTGGCATTTACAGTTTTGTTGCTAGAGAGATTTCTGAGATATAGTGTTATTCAGTAGTGTTGTGAGTATGTCTACTACCTTGGAGCAAAACATAATTTGATGCATCTCCTCCCTTAAAAAAGCAGAAAAAAACTTCCATCTAACCAAAACAGACATAGTTTGCATAACACTTACTGAGCCAAGCGAGCTTCACTACGATTAATGTCAGATGAAAAAGAGTCTAAGTTCCTTCCTTGATGTATGTAAGTCAGTATGTCAGTATTGGGAAGTCATGCCTCTTTCTTGTAAAAGTTATGTCAAGGACATCAAAGCTTTTGCTCCTTTATAGCCTATTCACATTCATGAATCAATTTTTAAAAATTTTTTTTAAACAATTGGTATTTACTTTAGTGAACATATAATTTTTACCAAACTCATTTTTATATTGGAAAGTTTTCAAAATGTTATTGAATAAACTTAAATGACAATTGTCAAGGTTATGTTTTAATTTTGTATTGTAAGTATAGCAAATGTAAGGAAATAATTTTTTTTTTTATTAATTTTAAAATATTTTTCAAAAATGAATTTTGAATAATTATCTTATACAGACAACCAATCTTTTACAATATAAAGACTGCTGCAAATATTTTTTACTTGACAGGGAAATTGATATCAATATTACATTAATTACATTCTATACTTATCAACATAAGCATGTATTAATTATAAATCTGAAGTTAGCAAACTCCAAGCTTTGAGTCATATTTGTGATATTTAATTCAGTTTACATATCATATGGAATATTGCAATTTTATGCTATTATTTTGTTAAACTATATATATTATAAGGAAGTGATTTGTTTATAAAATATCACCTGAAGAACAATAATGTACTGATACATGAATGCTTTTTGTAGTGATATAATGCTTTTAGAAACCATTGTAATAACAAAATTACTACATATATATTTTAATCGTATCACCCCCGAGCAAGGCGGTAATGCCACTGATGTGCAGGGGGCTATGCAATAGTGAAAAGATTGGAAAAGATAAGGCCGGAAACCACATCCTAAACAGGGAACAAGGATATATATATATATATATATATATATATATATATATCTTTTATTTAATCATTGAAGACATCCTATCATATCTTCAATTAGCAATGATCAATGTTCAGCTGAATGACATGTTAAAAGATAAACACAAAGAAGGCATGTTAAATGACTTTTAAGAATGTCTCAAAGATGAAGGATGTCCTGCTTTACAATACCAGCATCTTTTTCTCATTGCAAAAAAATGTCTGCAAAGTTGTCTTTTGGATTTGCCCCTTGCCACCTCATCATTTTCTCTTTAACTTTGTGTATGAAACTTCCCTTTCAAATGTGAATTTTCTATTCTAACTTTTAACACAGGAAGTTCAATGTAGTCTAGGGTCATGATGTGATACATTGCCTAAAACATTCCCTACACAAGAATGGGCAGGAACATTATATGAATATGACAGATATACAGTATACAAATTCATTGAAAGGTATCTAACTGTTCACTAAATAAACTCATGGGAGAGTACCTCTTCACATATGTGCAATAAAGTGTACCTGATTAGTTATCAAGTTTCATCAGAAGCTGTGAAGCTAATTCTAAAGATATTTAAAAAGGGAAGGATACTTTCTGGACAAGCCATGTGAAATTTAAAATAATTTCAAGAAAGTTGATAACTTAAAAAAAAAAAACTTTAAAGATTTCATTAATTGATGTAAAAACTATAGAATAAACAATATTGGAAAATGTTTTCGAAATAAACATTTTAAAATATTTAGGCTTGTTTTGTAGGAATTATAATCATAAAAGCCTAAACTTTTTTTTAGTCATAGCTTTAACAAGGTTGATAGTTTTTCTTTCTTTTTCTTACATTAGAAGATTCTAAATACTATGAATTATAGCTTAGCAGGTCCAAATATAGAATTGATATATTATTTACTAATTCAATATAGATAGAAAGCTACACAATTTAATCAAGTATCTGTAGTTATATAATCTGTCTTGATAGTTATTCTAGACAATTTTTTTTACTAGAATCTCTCTTGCACTTTTATAATTTTACCCTTCATCTGTGCACAAATATTGCAGATAGAGGGTTTAGAGCTTTTACTATATATCTAGAGATTCTTGACTAAATCCAAAGAAAAAATGTAATGTTATTTATCAAACCTGGCATGACAGATTCAGTCAATTTCTTACAATGATAATGTAGCTTTCCCATGAAGTTTCTATAAATATTTTCATGGAAACAGTTCTGATGATTTTTTCTCTTTAAAACCTTGACTTTATAAATTTAAGTGCAGTATTAGATTTGCAGTTAAGTCTCATAATTTCATTGTTGAAATTGCTAGATGTAAGTTCTATGTTAATAGTTTCTTCTTGTACACTTTTCATTTTTGGAACTCTTTTTCAGCTATTTGCTTTTCTGTCAACTACAATCTAAAAAAATGTAAATGTAATGTCAGTCATCATTTGTCTCGCTGAACCCTGTTCTTTTATTGTTCTCTCTGTTTCTTTTACTCTCAGTAACCTCTTGCATCTTAGTGGCTTTTATTCCTTTGCTTGGGATGAAATTTAGAAAGGTTTGCTTAGTGAATAGGTTTTTCTTAATGACTTTATCTTGGTTGCAATATTTTTTCTTCAATAAAAATTTGAGTTTAACTGATATCAATAATAATTATATATCAATTGATTTATTAAACTTTTGTTTAGTCTATAATCTGTAAAATATGAGTAAAATAAAACAGAAGCTATTAATTTATAAATGGAGATGTATGTTCAAGTAATTTCAGTAATTGATGCACCTTGTTCAAGTTTCTCATGTCTTAACCAGTGATCCATAAATGACTGGCTATTATTATCTGTGAATACTCCTCTTTGAAAAACAAATACACTGTTAGAATATTAACTCCGTGATCAGTTTATTCAGCTTAGAAGCAATTTGCTTAAATATCACTTCCTAGATATGATTGATGCAATGTTGGATATGTTGTTGGTTTCCTGTTACAAGTCAAAATGTTGATTGCAGTCAATTAGGTTCAGAATGGAAGATTGTTCTCTGCAAAGTTCATTATCAATACTAAAAATATTTGTGGAAGCTATTCACTTGTAGGATGTTGGTAGCATGGTAGTTTTTGGTATGGAAAGCAGAATCAATGAGTAGAGTTCAAATTCTAGCTTAGTCTTTTGAATTCACTTTCACACAAATTTCATTTAGAAAAAAGGATAATACTATTTCTTTCTCCAGCTATGAGTAAGTAGCAAGGTAAACTGGGGTGTCTAGCCATGGTTGGTAAAATAATCCATGATGACTTGTTTTGTATTGAAATGGTATTAAAATATTTGTTTGTGATGATTTTAGATTATTTTGATTATTCTGAAAAAACTTTTTCTTGCTTTCTTGTGTCTTGATTGCTTAATAGATTGTGGGTTTCAATTCCGTAGGGAAAGTCTGCAAAATACTTTACCCTACCCTTTTATTGACAGAAGCACACAAATGCATGCTGGTATTTTTTCCTGGCCAATAATATAGGCTGATTTGCAGATTCATCTAACTCAGTCCCAGTTTGTCTTGTCTTGAAATCAGAACACTATGCCTACTTGTTCAAACTTGCTTTTGAACTGTCAACGCCAATTCTTAGTTTGTAAAATATTTGCCAAATTACTCTTGATTTGTTTTGCATATATTATTTGCTTGATTTATATTTTTTTTGCTCTGTTCCTTTCTTTCCTTTTTCTTGTTATTGCAAACTTTATTAATACTGTCTGTTGTACAGTTCTGCTATTGATTTTGCATTTGACCATGGCTACTCACTCAATATAGATTGTTTCACTTGTTGATTTCCTTAATTAAAATTAGTGAAAATGCTTTTGTTCAAACTAAATTAAAACTTTAACCTCCCGTGTTTGTATTATGGTATGAGATAAAGTATTGTCAAGATCCATGGCATTTTTCACACTAATGATCTTGTGTTTTATAATGTCAGCTGAAGGCAATTTAATACTGTGTGAAAAGCACAGTAAAAGTGAGAACATCAGTCAAACAATTCTTTGAATCTTTCCTATCTTATTTATAAAACAACTCCCCTTCACTTTTCCCATTGTATTTGACAGATATCCTAAATCACTTTGGAACATGCTTTGAAGTGCATCTGAAATCACATTTGGAAGTCATTTTTGTTTTTTTACACTAATACATCTTCAGAATCGTTCAGATATTTTCACTGTGTAAGTCACATATGTTAATGATTCTTTGAAACTTACTGTGAAGTATACTTTCTATAAAATTGACTTTTAGCAACTAATGAAAAAAGTTGATATTCATATTTTTCATATCATAAATCAGAATGCACCCCAAATGTAAATGGGGAATATAAATTAAGGTGGGTTAGTTTGATGTTCGACATTTGACTTTAAAAGCTTGTTTGTTACTAACAACCTTGAAATATTAATTATATTAATTGACAAAGCTAGAGTTAGATTTAAAATGCTTGGTATCCATCTAGCTCTCTTCCTTCTTAAGAGGTAAACTTACAAACTTCTTAAGATGGGAAAGAGATGAATATTGAACATCAAATTAACTCAATTTATATGCCTCATTAACAGCCAAATTTGGGGTGCATTTATATATATATATATATATATATATATATATATATATATAATAAATTATACTTCAGAACATATACAAACTACATGCTTCTACAAAATTGTACATTTTGTTTCAACATTGTTCTTTCAATGTCAAAACAAAATGTACAATTTTGTAGTAGCTTGTAGTTTGTACATGTTCTACAATATAATTTATAAATATTCATTGCTCTATTTTTATATTGATCACTGTTTTAAATTAATGCTTTGAGCGTTGCAATTATTTTCTTCATTCCTTATTCATTTGGAGATATACACAAAACTAGCTGTCTGAACAGATGTTATGTCTACATGGAGACAATCTCTTTGTGTTTAGTACAGACAAAATATATAATAAACTGTTAGTTATTATAACTATAAATTGAAGTGAACAGTTTTTGTGAAACTGTTAAAATGGTAGATATTCTTCAGGGATCTATATTAAAAATATATGTACATGAAAAATAGAAAATATTGAGTGATATATAAAAAAGCAATAATTTTTTTATAAATGCAAAAAATGAATGTGTATCATTGAACCAGATGAAGAATATGTTATTGATTTTTAATCATGTGGGAATAATAAATTTTATTATAGGATATTGAGAACAAAATTATATTTACTCATTTATATAAGATATTGTTTGGATAGTATTAATTATATAAATAGGAAAAAATAGCAACTTGTACATGTTAATTCTCAGAAGAGATTTTTGTATGTCTTGTAGGATTTTGCTTTCTGTTTTAAATACCTCAGGGCAGTCATTTTTGTTTCAAGACTATCTTTAATCCATTAATACACTCCCGATCAAAAATTTAAGACCACTTAAAAATCTTTAAAAAGAAATTTAAAAAAAATTTTTTTTACAGATAGATTTGAAAATCCTCCCACTTAAGGTTACTAATACTACAATCTAAAAGGTTATGGAAACAAAAAGCTACATTCCAAACATTTTATTTAGAAATTTACATTTTTCTAAAATGAAGCGATTTACACATGATCAAAATTATAAGACCAGGGGTATAAATTGTTAGATCTATAGTAATTCCAATGTTTTTAGTTCAGTTAGAGATTAGCAATCACTACGTAAATGTGTTACCATGCCTAAAGCAAGCATTCTAGAATTTCATAAGGAAGATTTGTCACAGCGGGCGATCACAGCTAAGGTAAATCACAGTAAAACTGTGATTTGCAACTTTCTAAAGAACAGTGAGAATTATGGAAAAGCAAAATCCTCTGGTAGGCTCCAAAAAATTTCTCCTGCATTGAGTAGGAGAATAAGACAGGTTGTTATGAAAGACGTGGGACTTTCTTCTCGTCAAATTACGGCAGTCACAGATGCTGATTGCAGTCTCGTAACCATCAGACAACACTTACAACAAAAAGGCATGGTAAATAAAAAGCGTAAACAAATTCCTCGGCTGCTTCCACATCACAAGGTGGACCGCTTAAAGTTTGGTTGTGAATACCAAACATGGGATGTTGAGAAGTGGAAGAAAGTCCTGTTTTCTGATGAGAAAACATTCAATCTAGATGATCCTGATGGCTTCCAACGATATTGGCATAAAAAAAACATACCTCCTGAAATTTTCTCCATACATCATAGTGGTGGAGGGTCCCTAATGGTATGGGGTGCCTTTTCTTACAGAGGGATGATGGAGCTCCAGGTGGTGCAGGGTTGTCAGTCAGCGGCTGGTTATGTTAGCATGCTACAAAAAGCATCTTTGATGACGGAGGGCCATCATTTGTGTGGGGATGGATGGTTATTCCAACAGGATAATGCTGCAATCTACACTGCAAGACGGACCTTGACCTTTCTACAAGAAAATGGGGTCCATCTCTTAGGACATCCTGCATGCTCACCGGACTTGAACCCAATTGAAAATGTTTGGGGATGGATGACGAGATGTTTATCGAATTGGCAAACAATATTCAACAAAAAATGAACTTTGTGAAGCCATCTTCAGAAGCTGGAGCAACATCCCCCCGCACCTTAATGGAAACGCTTATTTCTAGCATGCCCGACAGAATTTTTGAAGTCATTAAAAGCAGTGGGGGTAGAACTCATTATTAAATTTGGTTGTTGAATGTTTTCATACACTTTTCATACACTTTTTGTACAATTTCGTAGAATTTTTGTTTCTGGTCTTATAATTTTGATCATGTGTAAATCGCCTCATTTTAGAAAAATGTAAATTTCTGGAATGTAGCTTTTTGTTTCCATAACCTTTTAGATTGTAGTATTAGTAACCTTAAGTGGGAGGAGATTAAAGTCTATCTGTAAAAAAAAAATTTTCTTTTTAAAGATTTTTAAGTGGTCTTAAATTTTTGATCAGGAGTGTATCTACCATCCCATTTTTTTGAGGATGGTGGGCTTTAATGGTGTGTAGATGGGAACACATAATAAATATTGGCTTTTTATTTTAATTTTTACAATTAATACCAGATTTTACAGTGTGTATTAATAGTTGAAAGCACAGAAGAAATCTATGCTCAAATTTATGCACTATTTAATATTTTAAAGGCAAGAAAATCTTTCAAGTTTGAGATATATATATATTTTTTTTCATAACTCAAGGCTAATTGAAATCACTTGACTTCTAGGAGCCTGTAATTACATTTGGGAAACTGAAAGTTAATTAATTTGTAAGGGTTTTATTGTGGTTTAAAATAAAACGAAGAAAAATAAAGATGATTTTATTATTTTAAAATAACAAACTGTTTAATTTTGCACTTTTCTTATCTGAAAATTTAATTTGGTATTTTATCATTAATAATTTTAAGTATTCATGACTATAAATTAACTTGTATTTTACATTAATTTTTTTCTTTTGCATAAATAATATCTATATAATAGCAGGAGTAATGTCTATGTATTTTTTCATGTAGAAAGAAGTGTCAACACTGACTCATGTGGTTGAACACTTATTAGCAGACATCAAATAAGTGTCAATACTGACTTATTAGCAGACATCAAATAAGTGTCAATACTGACTTATTAGCAGACATCAAATAAGTGTCAATACTGACTTATTAGCAGACATCAAATAAGTGTCAATACTGACTTATTAGCAGACATCAAATAAGTGTCAATACTGACTTATTAGCAGACATCAAATAAGTGTCAATACTGACTTATTAGCAGACATCAAATAAGTGTCAATACTGACTTATTAGCAGACATCAAATAAGTGTCAATACTGACTTATTACCAGACATCAAATAAGACTATAAGAATGGATTGCGTGACCATGATAATAACCTATATTAATCACCAGACAGAAGTCTGGGTAGATCAACGGAGGGGATCAACTGGATTATGAGTAGCAACAGTAGTTATACTAGTTACAGCTGAGTAGTCTTCACAATTTGATATTACTATTTAGTCTGTGAGTAGATTACTCAGGAGGACTTCCAATGGAGAATACTACATATTACCAGGAGGAACCTCTTAATAAGGTACTTTTTGTCAGATATACATATATAACTATCTCGCAAATAGCAAGATACCAAAATATCACCTCATAGTAATAATTATTACTATAAATCCATTAGTAACCGAAGTAATATACCAAGGCCCAAGACAATACAACTGTGTGATACCTCAACACATCAGTAACCTTTTAGGTCACAACAATAACCAACAAAGTTACATAATATTTTTACCATAATAACTACCTACCTTCCTAAGTAAGACATGCTCACAGTCCCAAAAAGGAAAAAAAAAATTAAATGAAGCTTTACCCACTTTAAAATACCAACAGTAAAGGAGCAAAAATGGAGTATCTGTTTATAACTTAATTACACTAAAAACTCTCCTACTCTCATGACATAGTATCTTAGAAGGAAATGAATACTTTTCTGGTAGAATTGTATGACAGGAAAATGAGAAAAAAGTTGGATTCAATTTACTACAAAAATAAGGATTGAAAAATATCTCCCTTCTTGTTTTATGTCACAAGCAAAAATCTTTTTTGGTACTTTATCACTGTCAATTTTAAATTCATCATTTTTTTGTTTTCTCTCTCTCTCCTAATTTTTTTTTTTTTTTTTGTTTATAATTTTTGTTCTTTTTGTTAATGTTCATGTATGCTGCCTTTTTCACTTTCTAGTTATTATGCAATTTCATTGTTGTAGTTTTGGTTAATTCCACTCCAAGATTTAAAATACTTTCAATATAAATTAGTAGTATTTACATCAAAGGATGGAGTCAGATAGTACCTTTTTTTTTCTATGACATTCAAATCACATGTTTTATAGCATAACCTGTTTCTAAAATCTAACATAAAAAGTAAGGATAATACTTATAACACAGCAATTAAAAAACAAAAATATAAAAAATAAAAGTTAAGACAATGTAATGTGATTCTCTTAACACTTTAAATCAAAATATGAAGTTTCAGTTTAGCACTTATATTAAAATCTTGTTCTAATAAATTATTGAATAAGGATAAAAAAAATAAACCTTTTAAATTTTGAAAGAGAGAGAAATGTATAAAACAATATCTTAAATAAAGAAGTGTACCAGAAGTCACTTAGAGATTTAAAAATTTAGTAATTTTGACATGTTTTTTTTTATTATTCAAAAATAATTTTATACAAAATGAAAATTCCAACATTGGAAATATATTTCCCTTTAAATATTAAAATATATAAAATGTAAATGTTCTCCATTTTTTACTTCACACAAATGAAGACTTTTCACTGTTATGGAGAATGTTATTCTGCATAACAATGGTTAATAACTCTAGCTGCAGTGCTGAAATTTCTGCACAAATGTTATCCTTGAGTCACTGAATCAGCTGAAGCCTATTGATGTACACACTCCTTAAGGTACCCACCCCTCAACCATCACACCAAAAAAAAAAAAAAACCATCAATCAAGAGGTGTCAGGTATGGAGAATGTGGTAATTATAAAATTTAAGAATTTTGTGAAGCTTGATGAGTTGGTTAAATCTAAATTAAAATTCCATGATTTGGGTTCTTTCGTTTAGTTGCTTTCCATTGGTAATTTCCCTGTGTTAACAGAAGTCATGAAAAAAAAAGTATGAAAAATCTGACATAGAATATTTTAAAATCCTGAGGTGATTTTTGGGATGGGACACTCTGTAAAATAAGGAAAATATTAAAAACTACAAATTCTGTCAGTCAAAATATATTTTTTTTTATTTTTTATGAATTCCTTTTATTATTCTATTTTTCATTTTTGCTGTTGTTTTAGAACAGATAAACAAATTTACAGTTAGTTTATGTCATTAAATTATTCATTTTTCAAATTTTGGAGTTTACTTATTACTTTTATTTGAATATGATTTCATATAAAATAAGATTCAAAGAGAAAAGCTCAAATTTGAAGTCAATTTGCTTCTATGTATAGCTCTTTATTTTTATATTTTTTAACAATGATGTTCACTCAGTACAAAACCTAAGAGGCACTCAAGGTAGAGGGTTACAGAGTAAGTGGCACAGTTTATGGGAATATATGGGGAAGATAACATTTAACATAAACTTAAACTAGTTAAAATTATACAGATAGGAAACACATTCTCTTGGGAGTCAGTTCCACAAAGTAGTAGTTCATGGGAAGAAGCTTATTTTACTATTTATCTAAAACATTTTAAAATAGTCATGTTAAAGAGAAAAGAAAGAAAAAAACATTAAAAACTGTTTTGATTTTTCTAATTTATAATGTTTCAAGAAGAGATTATTGTGTAGTGATGATGATGATGAAAGACAAATGATAAAGACATTTGCCTGTGACTTTTGAGATCTACTTCTTCAATAATGCCATTAATTTAGATGAACAATTTTGGCAATTGAAAATTTGAACTACTTCCAAGAAAGATTTTGTTAATTTGAAGACAATGAGTTTATTGAACCAATTTTCTATTATCACCAAGTTTTCTTCTTGACAAAATAGCAAAAGAAAAATTGGTATTTACAAGCCATAATGACTATGCCAACCTTGAATTTAGCTATGTGGCATTTTTCTTTTCTTTTTTCACTCTGACAGCTTGGATGAACAAAGCAACTGAAATTTTCCCAAGGGAATTGCCAAGTTCCTACCAAGAAGGAGAATAAATTAGTTGGAATATAAACAAATAGAAGAATTTTCAGGAGTTTCTGGAAGGCAAAAAATACAAAAACCCGTCAAAGTGCATCTCTGACATATGGAAAAGCATATAGAAAAATTGTAGAGAAAGACGAGCAACACAATGGGCTGAGTAGTACATGTCCATGTACATTCAGGTAACTGCAATGTATAAATAGCTTTAGGTGACAGCCATCAATGATATCTGTAAATTGCTGAAGATGTTTTCTAGCTTATCATCTAATGGGACTTATCTCCTTGATAGATGGGGTATTGTTAAGTGGCACCATTTTTTTTCTCTCTTTTTTTTTTACTTCTCCTCTACACTCCAGCTGATTTTTTTTTCTTTTTGAGAGAGATAAAATTTGAGAAAAGTATTTTATGAAGTGGTTTTCTTGTAAGGCCCATTTGCTGTCTTTTAGAGAGTAAAAAAAGAAATGATTACTACTAACCAAACCACCAGTTAATAACTGTCACTTTTTCAAATGCAGTGCATACCAAATTATGTGAGTAGAAAATAGATACAGATTAGAAAGTAGTGTATTCTAACGTAAACTTATTAACTCAAAAAGGAAATTACATATTTCAATAAAAAATGAATGTAGATATAACATTAGTGTTATCGAGGTCAGCGTTTCTCAACTTATGCCCAAAATGGGCCATGGCAAATTTCAGGTAAGCCACAGAAATTTAATAATTTTTTACTTGGCCACAGCTTATGGGCCATAAAATAGAAGTAATTTTTTTATGCTACAATAATTTCTTGAGCCAAAGTGGATTGTGAGCTTAAAAAAAAATTTTTTTTTAAATGTTGTGAACCATTGATCTATATAATTGGAAAATTTTGCTTGGTTGAAAAAAAAATAATAAATAAATAAATCTACAGACATTCTTAAATTCTTAAAACAGTATCAAATCTGTATTGTATAAACTCTACTTTGCAAATAATTTCAAAATATTGAATATTATATAAATAAACATTGATGAATCAACAAAATTAATTTTCTTATCTGATAAGCAGATATTGTTTACACAGAAAAATTTCTTGTAGAATTGTAAATTGTTTCTTAAATAAATGTAAGTTAAAAATGAATTTTTAGTCAACAAATTTTCTTTTTGTAAGAATTATAAGATGAGAAAATATTGTGTGAGCATTTGTGTTATTTTAATCTTATTACAATTTAAAAATAAAATATGTTTGTCAGAACTGCTTAATGCCAGTAACAGTCATCAAAACAAATTTGCCAAATATATTATGATTAAATCTGTTTCTAGATGATAATTTAATTATTATAATATTTGATGGCCTATTTTTTAGATTTTTTTTATTTAAAAAATATTATTAAAGAATCTTAAATGAATGCTAGACATTTCCTTTCTGTAAGCCACTATTTAGCATTGACCACAATGATAGATTGTATAAAAGACAAGTAGCTTACAAGGTAATGTATCCTATATACTATTAAGTTTGGTCTATTATCAACTTCCTTTCTTTTTAACAAAGAGGTGTAAATAAAAAATGTTTTCAAAGCATTTTTACTTTGATTTTGAGAAAATATATTTACTTTGTCATTAGATTCTCATCCAAGTGAAATGTATAATTGACATTCAATTAGATTCTCTTTCTCACACACATTGTTTGATTGTGATAATGTTTAGCGCTATGGTTGTTTTTCAATGGTTTTACTGTTAAAATGTATTTTGGCAAGCAGATCCTTTATTGTAAAGTGCTTGATATTGGGGTGGAGATAGTGTTAATAAGTATAAAGTGTTTGTCTCTTAAATGAGCAGATTCATGGTGATTTCAAAGTTTCGTAAGGACAGAGTTATGATGTTCTTACTTATCAGGGCAAATGCTTAATAGAATAAATTAATAATTTTGAATTTTGAATTTTGTTAAAATAAAAGCATTTTTATCAAACTTGAAAAATTGTCCTTTTTTTTTCTTTTCTTCTCTTTTTTTTTTTTTTTGCTGAGAGGTGAAACTTGTGTAGCAATTTACAAAAATATAATCTTAGAGCAAAATATAAATTAAAGAAGTTCTTTATGGAATACAAAGCTTTTTTTAATATTTTGAATAGAACCAATGTGTTTTATGAAACAATTTTAAACAACTTTTACCTATAAGTTTGGATCATCGGACAGATATAGAAAAATCAAGTGCAGATATATAAACATTTAAGATATTTATTATTACTAAGCAAATACCCATCCTAATTGCAGAGAAATGTTCATAAAATTTCTCTTATCACTCTAAAATTTCTGTATAAACAACATTTTCAGAAAGAGGTCTATTTTCTAAAGCCCCTTATGTGATTATGCTAAGAATCAATTGTGTTTCCTACTCTGGACATAGCTACATAGAGCTGACCACGAGAGAAACATTTAGAGAATCATTCAAAATAATGATAATTTCTTATTATTCAGATTATTGTCCTCATTCATTGTTACAAGCCAAATAGCTGACCAATGAATGGAGAAAAGTCAGCTGTAAAGTTCTCTTGCCTCTTTAAAATTTCTGTATAAACAATATTTTCAGCAAGATATCTATTTTCTAAATTTCCTTTTGTCATTATACTAAGTTCACTTGAATTTCTTGTCCTGAACATAGCTACTTAGGGCTAACCATGAGAGAAACATGTAAATATTTTTCTAATATTTATATTAACTAGCAGTATAGCCCGGCGTTGCTTGGGTGTAATAAAAGCTTTAAAACTAATCCATGGTCCTGGAGCTCAGACACTTTGAACGTTAGCACAAAAGACTAAAAAGCAATAGTTGTTTCCAGTTAAAGTGAAACCATAGATTGAAAGAAAAATGAATGGATGTAAGTCAAATTTTGATTTCCTGGTATCGATATCAAATAAGTTTTTTTCGTTGTAAACTGAATACCTACTTAGAGCCAAACCTGAAGCAAAAACTAAAATAAAAGGGCTGAAAAAAATACAGACATAAAGGCAGATAAACAGACACACACACAAACATCTTGCTTTTTATATATATATATATATATATATATTATCAATTTTCTGCACTATTGTAAGAACTGCAACCTTGAAACTTCTGAATATCGTTTCTTATGTCTTTGTCTATGAGTTTATCAAATTTGATTAAAAGCAGACCACTCCTTCTATAACCCGATTTTTTTCGATTATCGATTTTTTATATTTATCGGGGGTACTTTGACACAAAGCCTAGCTAAGAACACTTGCAGACGCTTATAGTACAACTGTGTAAATTTTCAAGAAAATCGGTTCAATCGTTTCGGAGTCTATAGGTAACGGACAAAGTTCCATTTATAAATAAGTTTAGGTAGATTAGATTTAGATTAGATAGCTAACAATAATAAAAATTAATTCAACAATCTTATTTTTTCACTTGTTTAAATAATTTAGTATAGTTTTAAAAAATTCAATAGATTATTATGACCTATTTATATAATATAATTTATTTTGGATTCATTCAGTAAATTTGTTGTAATTTTAAATGCTTATTATCAGTGCTGTATGTTTTTTTTTTAAATTTCCAGCTGTATTATAACAAGGCAAATTCTTAAGATACAAACACAATGAATTTAAAAGTAAAACTTTAACAGAAACATTATATATCTATAACAATTTTAAAAAAATAGTTTAAAATACCTTTTCAGTGTATTAAACTGTTTTATGTAGGAAGAAAGTGTTAGGATGACACATGTGGTCAAACATGGATCTCTTGGCAATAAACATAACTGTTGAATGAATTGTGCTGCTGAGATCACATGACCATAAATATTTAGTATATAGAGCACTCAGACAGAAGTTCGAGCATGTTCTGTATTTTGCATCATTCTGGTGTTGTGTCATTGAAAAGATTGTTTCTGAGTAAATTACTTGAGAGAATTATTCTGAGAGAATTATTGTGTATTATTTGAAGGATTCATTTAGTGCATTGACTTTACGTGAAGGTACCGAAATATTATAACTCGAAAATGGCAAGTTACAAAAGTTCTCTTCAGAATAACATTACAAAAAATTAATGTTATAAAATTATGCGTTTAAAAATTTTTGTTTGACTTAATACTGCTGCTAATGTTTTAAATACTATTTTTATTGATATATATTGTAAGAAAGTTATGAAACACATAGGTTTATTATTTTTTATTTTTCATTTAAACTTATCACCAGATGAGGGGCAAACGTAGCTCCGAAACGCAAAAATTTTATGTAGTGATATTATGCTTTTATAAACAATTGTAACAACCATTACAATATATATATATATATATATATATATATATATATATTAAAAGGCTGTTAAACATTCTTGTGTGTAATAACGTCAACTGCTTTGTTCTGTTACTGTAAAGTGGGAACATACAAAATTTAGTTTTGCATGAATTTATAAAATATCATACTAACAATAACTGGTTGATGGCATCTGAAATCTTGAATAAATTGGGACAGTTTTTGTTATTCTGACTGTTAAAGATTATATGTATATGGATTATAAAATGATATCTTCATAAATATATGTCATATTCATAAATGTACTATAATTTTTGTAGAAATTTGATTGTGCCTGAAACAATTGTTCTGAATAAGATTTATTTGCAAGAATTTTATATTCCAAAACAATATTCTTTGGTGAAGTTGATGTTAGGTGAGTTAATGGCAAAGTGGAAACATTCTGCCAGATGTGTTCTGCTATTTAGAACTTAATCAGATTAAATCAATGTTTTTGTTGATGGAATAACATATGTGTAAGAAGGGCAGGAAGAATATAAGTGTTATGGGGAAACACACCTATTCCTCAGATAATGAACTCTCCCTCCTATATTAATAAGAGTTAACGGGAAGTTCTTGAGAAGTTCATAGGAGTTCTTTAGACTTCTATTTGAGTTCAGTAGAACTACTAGGCAGTTGATATTAGTCGGCAGTTAGCTGAATACTAAGAAGTCAGCTTTCAGTGGAAGATTACCAAGTTCCTAACATTTTGGGTACATTGTCAATTAGCAACCAACATAGCACAATTATAACCTTCAGTGCCAAAAACTACTCCACAACAATAAGGATGCAAATGCTGTTTGTTATTATGCAGAGTAGTAACTGTAGAAATGTTGCATTGAATAATTTTATTTTTAACTTTTCATCATTTGGGTAATTATTGTGGCTTTTGTTATTTAGTAGAACCAAAACATTGCTTTTCATCCTTGTACTTTTTATTGTTATACAAGTATCACCTTTTCTTGTTTTTTTTATTTTTATTAAATATTGTCAATATAGTTTTATCAGTTCTACATTGATAGTCAAATCACCAGACATCATAGAAAGATGATATCTTGTATAACTTGAATGAATTAGTAATTTTAAATGTTTATGAAAGAAAATACATATTAACAGTTTAGCGTGTTTAATATTAATCTTTCTTTTATGTTGATAGGGAAGGGGACAAAAACAAAAAAAGAATGAATCTAGACAGCTTTCAAGCTTCACACTAATTCAGTTCTCAACCAAATTTCAATAAGTTTACAGTTAGATAGGACATCTCCTTAGCTACATTTTGAAAAGTTTTTTTTGTGAGTTTTGGTTCAATAGAAAAAAAGTTACATTAAAATATGTGAAATCCAAAAAGGGAGACTAACTACAGAACTACATAAGTGAGGGACTAATGCTTCTAATAATAAATCTTATTCTTTATAACTTTTTTCTGTTTAATATTTTTGCTTGTGGTTTCCAACATTGAAATTCTGATATCTTTATCATTTTTGTCAATTAAACTTTGCTTATCACTTATCATTTTATCAGAATTGATTACAATTAATCAATTTTTTATTGTTTTTTTTAATCAATTGCATCTAATTTTTTTTTCTTTTTAGTATTTTTGAATACAGTTTTCAGCATTAACTTTATATTAAATTAATAGCAATGCCTGGAAAAATCATGTATTACATGTAAAAATACATGCATGAAAAGTAATATTCTTAAGATTATATTAAACCTGAAAAGGAACAGGACACGATATTCAAATGAAGTAAAAAAAAAAAAATAAATAAATTTCTTAAAATCTTACAGCTAAAATTAAAATATGAATTATTTTTAGCTACTATATTTTAAGTAAATTTTTTTTTTTTTACTTCACTACAATATCTTGTCCTGTTTTTTTCCAGGTATAATATAAGTATTAAGAAAATTACTTTTCATGCACACATTTTTCTATGTAATAACTTATAGTTTTCAAGAAAACTGAATGTAAGGTCATCAGCAAAAAAGGACCCTGAAATGCCAACTACAACTTGGAAAAACTAAAATGAAACAAAGAAATTTAAATACCTGAAAAGTATTCTGACAGAGGATGGAAAGTGTGATGCTGAGATCCAAAGATGCATTGGCATGACCAAGGATGCATTTCAGAAGCTAACCAGAGATAGGGAAATCTCATTGGAAACAAAGAAGAGAGTGCTGGATTGCTCTGTGATATCTGTCCTTCTGTATGGCTGTGAATGTTGGACGCTCTCATCAAGGATGAAAGAGAGGCTTGAAGTAACAAAAATGTGGTTTTACAGAAGGATGTGGAAGATACAATAGACTGAGCATGTGAGCAACAATGAGGTGTTGGAGAGGATGCAAATGAAAACTCATACTTAACATGCGGAAGGAGGATCTAGAGAATTTAATACTCACAGGATGGATAGAAGGAAAGAGACAGGGAAAATCAGTGTGAGACCTACTTGATAGGCAAATAAATGGTGGAGCAGAGTTTGGGAGAAATACGAAGAGAAAAATATTGAGAGCGACAAAAAACGGAGCAAAGTGAAAGTCCATGATCACCTACATTTTGAAGGGACACAGCACATGAAAAAAAAGAATAGTTCTGATAAATCATTCAACAATATATTCCCTTTCCTTGTTCATAACCACCTGCCAATGATCAACTTTCAATGCCTTGATAGCAATCACTTGGTTTTGACTTGAAAAATTCATCCAACCATATTTGAAGCTCTATGCCATTGTTGAACAAAACATCCCTCAAATTGCTAAAAAAATGACTGAAAGAGGTTGTAATCTGAGGGTACTAAATCAAGAAACTATGGTGGGTGTAGCAAAACTTTCCAACTGAGTTCTTTCTTTGTAGCCTTGTGTCCAACAAGTAAACTGGCAACAATGGAAGAGCACTGAAGTTTGTTTCTCTTGGTCAATGTGTGTATTATGTATCTGCCATCTTTCTGGACCTTTATAGAGTGCTTGGTCATGCTTATGAAATTGGTCTTGTGCCAAACATAACCAAACTCTCCACAAGTTAGGATTATCATCAGATCAGAAGGTTGAAAGAATATAAATATTTCGTCAATATGTTGAAATGGAAATTTATTTACAGAATAGAATAACATCAATTTTGTAGGAAATGGAATTATTAGCTGTGTAAATGTTCAAAGAGAAAGTGTAGTATGGAGTTAAATGAATCTAGAGTTTGTACTTGTAGCAAAATGAGTGTATACAGACAAAGATTAACAGGGTAGTAATAAAGTCTGCGTTCTTTTCTTTCTTTTTGTGGATGTGAGAAAGTGAAAATAAAGGTAAATCCATACAGGAAAGTTGTGCTTATTGACGTTAATTTTTAAGAGTCAGTTGAAGTGCCTTATTGTTGTTGTTGTCTTCTTCTTTATTGATAGCAAGAATAGTGAGGACAAAGAAGAAGAGATAAAGGAAAATAGCACACAAAAAGGAGAGGGAATGTGTAGCGTTAAGACATGTCCAGTTCAACGGCTATTTTATGTATACTCTATGTATGTAGCAAAAGGACTTTTTTTTTTACACAGGCTTGTTAACTTCTCTCAGTTTTGTAAATCGCTCCCTTTCATTGGTTAGAAAATAATTAATACCAGATGGCAAAATTTTGCTTGTGTTTTTCCTTTAGTAGAGTCAATCCTTTTCCCTTTTTTCAAAATTTGATTTCCCACTGGATTGCAAAATTTGTAAACAGTAAAAAGAAGAGTTACTTTTAATTCCGTATTCACCACACCTTAATCAGTGATTGAAGATGAGTAACAGTGACATAAGAGCTTGCCATCTTCTGAGACAATTCACTAGTGGTTTGGCATGATTCTTCTTTAATCAGGGCATGCAACTAGTTCTCATCAAACTTAACACATTAGCCAGAAGATAGAAAGTCTGAGAGTTCAAAATCGCCCCTCCTTGAAACTGGAAAACTATTTCTGTGCTATTTTGTTGGTAATGAAGTTGTCTTCGTATGCTGCATAAATATCTTAATCAGCTTTGGCAACTTTGTGACCTTGATTAAATACAAAGAGGATATATCAAACATGCTCATTCTTATTTATTTGGTATTCCCTCAAAAGAAGAGTGTCTAATCTGAAATAAAATTTCAATGTTCAACAGTTTCACAAGATGACCAGAGTTACTAAGAAGCAAAAGCTGCCACAAAAGATTATTCTTTGCAATCATTTGCTGCATATCAGTAGAAAATGGACTAATATATTTAACAACCTAATACTATGAATATCAGCTTGTTCATTTTTCATTCTTTTGCTAGTAAAGTATCTTAAAAAAGGAGAAATACAGTAAAAACAGATTTTGTTTTTCCTATCCACTAAAGACAGATGGCATAATTATATTTCAATTGCTTTATAATCACTCCCCCCCCTTCCAACTCTTCTTTATTAACATTCCTTTCTCTTCTTGGATATCATTACAGTTATAAAAAGTTTTAACTAAAAGATATTTAAAAATGGTCTCCATCTGCACAGCCCTTCCAAATATCCCTACTTTTTGACACCAGATGTGAATGGGTGGCATATATTATTTGACTTGTCATACAAACCTACTGCAATGTACTGTTGAGAATTCTGTATTTTCAATAACTTCACTGTGTACTTAATTCTGAATATTCACTCAACATTTGTTTTCAAGGAAAATACTAAAGCTCTAGCTAACTGTTCATTGTTCTTTCTTTCATTTGATATGAGGAGATGTGGATGAATTTCATTGCTTTCAATAACATTGTATTAGGGTTCCAATGGCAGTCAACTAGCCAAACCCTTCCGGTTAACATACTGATACCAGCACTTGGTAGATTTAATCAGAAATTTATTTATGTCAGCGTGGCACCTGTATATGTAAGTGTTGAATAGGTTCTTTAGATTCTCTTTTAAAATAATATAGGTTTTTGAAGTTTGTTTGATTTGTTTTCATTGTTTATCAACCTGTTATAGGTTATTTAGAGCCCAAACTTATTTTGGATTGTAGGAGGTTGCTTACAGTTTTCAAGTGGTCTGGTCATCTGAGTACTGCTTAACTTTTATGAGGTTTTTATCAATAGACAGTACTTGAAAAACTACAAAATAATTATGACTTTGATAAATATACAGGTAGTGTATTGTTTAGTGACTTGTAATGAGAAATTGCCAAGTAAACTTTGAATTCCAACTGAGTTCATATGTTCATTTTTGCACATATAACATTAGTATTTTAGAAATGTATTAAGCTATCTCTTCTCTCCTCACCTATGGATGAATCAAGGCTGAATGAGACCACTTTCTTTTCAGTAGCGTCATAGTCGTCCTGCGGCCTTGGCTGAGATAGAACTCACTACATCCCTCCAGTATTCCCTGTGCATTTGGAACCCTGGTGCAGTTTATAGTGAAATTCATAATCTTGTCAAATAGCTGAATACTTGATGCTTTGCCAGGACTACCAAGGGTGTTTTTATTGTGACACCAACACTAGATGGGTTGCCTCCAGGCCCCATCCTGTTATTTAACCTATAACTGGAGGGAAGTAATGGATTAATACCTTTCCCAGTACCAGTGCTTAAGTGAATGCAGGGTACTCAACTGGAATGCAAACTCGGCTCACCGATTTCTCTTTCCAAGCCGACATCCACTGCACCACAACACACATCCGTCATTTTCAGTAGCAGCTAGGAATGAAAACTGAACTCAAAAACAGCCTGAAGAGGGATGGGCTCTATTGGGCTATCTTCCCTGGACCCGTCACTGCAGCTATGGTTACAGTACATAGGATGCTTCTATATTACTCTGGTGGGTTACTGTCCTCATGATGTGATATCCTTGATACTTTGTCATATTGGTCTCTGGTATACTATTTATTACTTCAGAAAGTGTTTAGTGATATAAAATCAAATATACTTGATTATATTTACATTTCTTTTAATTTTTTTTTTTTTTTAACTATAATTTTTACAAGAAATGGATATGAGAGGAAAGTGTTTAGCATGAGATTTTATATTTAAAATTTGATGGGGGAACCAGATTTCGCTACCTGCTTTTCAAGCTGCCCTGGAATCAACTAAACTCATTTCACCAGGAACTCTTGTGGTATAGAAGATATAACTTGTATTCACCCTTCAAGTACTTTCAAAGTCTTGATTTTGGTATAGTAGATTTGCTCCATTAATCAACCCCAAAGAAAAAAAGTCACAGGGTGTTAAGTTATGACTCCTGGCTCATGTCTAAAATAGGTAGTTATATTTCAATCATCCTGTATATCATTTTATATTAAAATATTAATACCTTTTTTAACAAATGCTACTTGCTTAATAAGGACAATGAAATATCACTGCTCATTAAACAATGAATTTTCATCTTATAAGTTACTGCTGATGCAGTTTTTTTCATTTTCTTTTATAGAGATTAACTTGTTTTTATAATTTCCTTATAATTTATTTTTTTTGTACATTGTATTAAAATAAAAGCATGTTTTACACCTTTACATTTTGTTTTATTTAAACTTAAATTCGCCCCCCCCCCTAATCATTTTACCCCAAGCAAGGCAGAACTGCCACTAGTGTACAGGGATTGCATAAGAGGTAAATGATGAGAAAAAGAAACAAGTTACTGGGGAGTCAGAGAATGAGTAAGAAAAGGATGAGAATACAGATGTGAAGAGTGTTGCATGAGAGTAGAGTGTAAAGGAAGAAGAACATGATACAAGTGTTGAAAGGGTGTGAGTCAAGAAGATAAGAGATGGCAATTGAGTTTGCATTTAAGTTCTTGGAGATTGTAGCTGTCAGGGAAGCAAGTATACAGAAGGGAATTCCACAGGTGGAAAGTGCGAGCAAAGGAGATATTAGAGTAGAAGTTGCAGTTATGTTTGATTGGTTTCACTGTAAAAGGGTGGGACCTAGTTGCTAGTCTAGTAGCTTGACTAAATTCATGCAGAAGAAGCTAAGCTCATTGGAGCAGAAGCCATGAAAGTATTTGTAAAAGAGACAGAGGGAAGCCACATTATGGCATTGAGAAAGTGCCTGGAGTTGAGCTACCAGGTCAGGATCAGTTACATTACAGATTCTTCGCTGAATTTTGTCAAGAAGCCTGAGATGAATAGCACAGGCACCTGACCAGGTGTGACAGCAGTATTCAATGCACAGACAGATGGTAGATTTGCATAAAATTTTGTAAACTCTTTTCATTAGTGTCCATGCTTTGATTCTATGATCCCATAGTTGCTAACATCAGATGCTACAATTATTTCTTTTTGGAGTCAAAATGTGCTAACGATAAATTTGGTACCAGACCGCTTTTTATTTTCTGGAAAGCATCTTCGCATTCTTTAGACCAAATCCATTTTGCACCCTTTTTCGATAAGTCATTCAGTGGAGATCTAAAAGCATACATTTTGGGAATGCAGATATTGTAATAATTGGCCAAACCTAAAAATGCCTGAAGATTATTGACGTTGTTTGGTGGTGTCATATTTTTAATAGCTTTGGCCCTTTCCAGATCTGGTCTTCTTCCGTTCTCGCCAATTACTTGCCACAAATATTTGATCTGCTTCATGAAGAACTCGCATTTATCTGAACTTAGCTTGAAGCCATATTCATCAATCTTCTGGAACACTGCCTTGATATGTTTTCTGTGCTGTTTGTTGTTTTCGCTCTTTAGCAGGATGTCATCCAGGTACGCTATGGCAAATTCTAGCCCAGCTAACATGATGCCCATTATTTGTTGAAACAAACTAGGAGCTATCTTTAACCTAAACAGGAGACAATTTAACTTGTAGAATCCCTTGTGTGTATTAATTGCTAATAACTTTGAGCACTGTTCATCCACTTTCACCTGTAGATATGCATCAGACAGATCTATTTTAGAAAACACTTTGCCACCATTCAGCTTAGAAAAAATATCCTCTGGTGAAGGTAATGGGTATGTGTGGTCTTTCAGACAGTCATTTAATCCGGTTGAAAAATCTTCACAAACTGATCTTTTTGTTCTTTTTCCTTACAAATAATGTTGTGCAGCCCAATCTGAGTATTCAATTTCAGAAATTGCACTCATTTTCTCTAACCATTTGAGTTCTTGATTTACGGAATCTAAAGCTGAAAAATGGTACATGCCTTTTTGAATTGAATACTAGTCTTGTGTTGTGTTTAAATTCGGTTTTTGTGCATTGTCCAAAACATTCATAAACATGTATGGAAATTCATTTTTCAGCTCAGAAATAAATTTTTCAGTTTCTTCAGATTTTTCCTTTATTGACATTCCACTTTGTTGTAAAATGAATTTAATGGTAATTCCCATTAATCAAAAAGCACAATTCAGTCCATAACAAACAAATTTATCACACCTGGAAGAACAAAGACTTTTGATTTCAAAGTCCTCTCCCTAAATGATACGTTGCAGGTAAATTTGCCACTGAAGTTTAGCTTTTTTCCCAGACACTCCTCTAGCTATTTTTTTTTTTGCTACTCATCAACAATGGACAACCTATTTTCTTCCATGTTTGTTTATTCACAATAGAAATGTCACTTCCAGTATCCAACAATAACTTCACTGTATGATCATTTATTTTCGTATTTATATATTTCCTTTCTTTTACTCTTTTCAATTTTGTTCTTGGATAAAACAATTACTTTTGATTTAAATTTTTGCTTTCTTTTCTGTTTATACCAATGGTGAGAGCTTTCGTGACTGACATAGCCACAATTGAAGTAAAACTTATCCTTAAAAAAAAAACAGTCCCTTTTTAAATGTGACCCCCCCCCCCCCAACATTACACTGAAATGTTTTTGGCTTATATTTTGCAAATTTTGGTTGTTTTATCGCTTGGACTCCAGAAATGTTCTTTTCTTTGATCTGCATACTGTCTCTTTTTGCATTTATCAGCCTTTAGCATTCCTCAGTCACCTTCAGTAGTGTAAGTTGAGGATCTTGCTCTATAATTGTCAGAATCCTTGATGTGATATCTTTGTCGTTTGCTGCTGTAAGTCCCTGGATGAAGATTAAACATTTAAACATGTCAAGTGAAAGGTCGCCTAATTTAAACAATTCACACTATAAATTTACATTGCCTGCATAAGTCACAAAGTCTTCATTCCCTTGTTTCACTTATATTGAGTGTGGAACGAACTGTTTCTTTTGTCAAACATTCCTGACAAAATCTTTGTCTCCTCAAACGAGATTTCCTCTGGCTTTTTAAGTAAAATTAGGTTCATGTATTTAGTGTTCTACTCTGTATCTAATTTTTGGACTAACAACGTAATTATTTCCTCAGACCATTGATTGCACCGTTTGAAAAAAATTGTCTTTTACCTATGAAAATAGGTAGGGGAAGTTACTCCATTGTCTGTGTCATACTTGAATTTTGATAATGAATTCAATATTCCTTCAGAGTAAAAAAATTCTGTAGCCCTGTTCTTCTGATGTTTTAGATATTATAGTTTTGCACAATAGCTTATTGTGCAAAACCATAATTCTGCTTGTTTTTATAATTGCATCACTTAATGTTGAAAAAGATTTTGTGATTTTTTTTTCAAATTTTTCTTTTTGCTGTAACAGTTGTTGTTGCTGCTGTTGTAACTGCAAACTATCATGTGATGCTTCAGTTAATTCAGCCAGTTGCTCCATTTTTGTTGAGTAATTTCACTGAGTATTTTCAATATAAATTGATCAAATCTGTAATTACTACTGTTGTACATTTTACAAACTGTCTTGGAGTCTTTCTCACTGTGAATTGGAATCAAATCTCTCATCACCAATGTTGTATCCTTTAAAGAGATTACAAACAGACAAGGTGGTACTCAAGTGAAAGAACAGCAACATGTGCATAGATGAAAGATAGGTTTATTGTAAAAAGAATACACTATAGTAAAACAGGGAATCTGATGGCAGGCTGAAGCAAGTCACAGGTATATATATAGTCAATCCACATAGGTGGTAAGGAGTGTGGGACATTCCATGACAGCAAACTTATATTTTTTAAATACTGACTTATTGTCAGTGAAATAATAAATGTAGTGTATGTTTACTATATCAGTCATCAAAATGTATATCTAAGTTTCATTAATGCCTTTTCCTTTATAACATCTGTTGGGTTGTCTGGAAAGTTTATGCTGATTTTTAGTTGTTCATCTTCCAACATATTAAATCATGTCAAATTTATTGATAGATATAATATGCTTACATTTCTAATAAGAGCATATTTCAAACTCTCTCTTGAGAAAGAAAGTTTTAAATTACTTAATTCATATCAATTTTGCATCCCTATAAAAATAAAAGATTATAAGGTGCATTTTAGACACTTAATGTGTTTTTATTCAGTAAATGCAAAAATGTCTTGCAAGTAACAAAAAAGATATGTGCTGTGTACAGTGAAGGTACTATAGCTGGCAGAACTATATGAAAGTGGTTTACACTTGATGATTGTAGCCTTATTGATAAAGAACACTCAGGCAGAGCCTCACTACAGATGACAACCAACTCATTACTTTGATTGAGAAAAACTTGCATTGCATAATGTGGGAATTGGCAGAAACATTAAATATATCCAACTCCACCATTCACGGGCACTTAGTAAAGCTTGGGTACCCAAATTGCTACAATGTTTGGGTATAACATGATCTGAGTGAAAAGAATCTTTTGGATTGCATTTCTGTATTTGATTTGCTGTATAAATGGAATGAAAATGCACCCTTTTCAAACAAATTGTGATGGGTTATGATAGCTGGATTGTTTACAACAATGATCAATGAAAAATATTCTGAGGTAAGTGACATGGGTCAACTTAAACCTCCCCAAAAGCAGGTCATCATCCTAAGAAATTCATGCTGTGCATCTGGTGGGATTGGAAAGTTGTTGTACTATGAGCTTCTGCCAAGTTACTGGTCAATTGATTTTGAAAAGTACTGCTCACAACTGAACAAATTAAAAACAGTAATTGAAGAAAAACAAACAGAATTATTGAACAGAAAAGGTGTAATGCCAGACCTCATGTTTCTTTGGCAACCTGGCAAAACTTGTTGCAGCTTGGCTGGGATGTATTACTTCATCTGCCATATTCACCAGACATTACCCTTTTGAATTTTCATTTATTTAGGTCCTTGCACAATAATCTCAATGGTAAAAATTTTAATTCTTTGGATGACATAAAAAACACTTAAATGAGTTCTTTACTAAGAAAGAACCAAAATTCTGGAAAGATGGGATCTTTAAATTGAAGTAAAAATGGTGAAAGATTGTGCAACAAAATGCTTCATATTTAGTTAAATAAATATTTAATAATATAATTTTATTTAGTGTTTTAATTTTCCTTAAAAAAATTGGCATAAACATTCCAGACAACCAAATATTTTGTGTTGAAACTTGTTAGAATATATATAAAGATAGATATATGAAATGGTTAAGAAGAATAGTGACCAGGTAGTATAGCAGTTATCATCATGGAAAGTGAAATTGGTAGTTTTAATTCTGGCCTCATCTCTTGTGCTCACTTTTTCATGAATACTTTTAGAAAGAGTATGACTCTTCTTATGACAGATATGGGAAATTGAACTTCCTAGTCTTAGTGGACAGCCAGTCTCAGGAGAAAGAAAACAAGAACACAATAGGAAACTACTCCACTATCTTTACCAAAATGGTATGATAATTCCTAGATTGTAATGAAAAGGAAGTTGGAGGAACATGATCGCATACATCTTGAATCAGTGTGGCCTTAAAAAAAGACAAGGAGAATAAAAATTCGTAAATGTTATTTTTCCATTTATCCAGAAAATTACTGTCTACTTTTGCAGCATAATAAAAACAAAACAGTTTCAGTGTTCAGCTTCTTCCTTGTTGTTGCTCTAATAGGTTTAGTATGTAACTTATTTTCTAATTTAAATGTAACTAAGAAAAAGTCTTGTTTACAAATTTTATTGTTTTACTAGTTACATACTAGTTAAGAAAGTGCAAAATTGTATGATGGCAATAATCTGTGTACTGGGATTTGTGAATGCACTTATCATATAAGTAAAATTACTAAGTGATTCAGTTAAACATGTTTTTGTTTTTCATCACAAGCAAAAAAAATATATCTGATCCTTAGATAAGAATTTTATTATAGCATAACATTTTTTACTGAGGAAAGATACTTTCTTTTTTTAGTTTTTTTACAATAGTATGCTGTTGATTTTACAAGTATTTAATGTACTATTACATACTTACTACTTATCTAAAACATACTGTTGAGCCCATACAGACTGAATATTTCAACACATCCTCCTTTGATGCCTGAAATATTATGGATGTATTCTGAAAAAAATAGTAACAGTACCTACACTACTGGTTTCTATTTTGCATTTATTAATTTGTAGCAAATGACTCTTGTGATCTTCTGTTGAACAGAACAAAATTGGCCATGTACAGAATAATGTCATAATCATTAACTGATAATCAAATTAATTTTTTTTTATTCTTAATATCTTAACTGAGAGTCAATCTGATAATATTTAGCTTGTAGAAGTTGGATAAAAGGAAATTGATTAAGCCAGAACAATGTTTTTATATCTAGAATGCAATTAAATAAGGCTTCATGAATTGAAGTAAAAGTCCTATTGAGGAATATGATATTTGCATGTGAGCAGTTTATGATCTCATTATTCAAAACAGACATGACAGACATGGGTTCAGACATCAGTCTGGTTAGTGTGTTGCTTCATCTTATAGATATAAAAAATTAGTTCATTTTCTTTTTTATCAGTTTATAAAGCAAGGAGGCACAAATATGAAACCCATCACTATCAGGATCAATGTTGCAAATTAAAACTGTTGGGATATTGATTAATGGAATTTTTTATGGCTTATCAATCTTTTGCAGGTTATTTATAACAAGAAAATATTTTTAGATTGTAAGAATTTGTTTTAAACAATAATGATGTACTGATACCAGTTCAACTATTTAATCCATAGCTAGGGGGAGAAGAGTTGGATTCATACCCTTTCCCAAGGATATTTGCCCATAAGTGAATATATAAAGAACCTGACTGGAATTGAAACTTTGCTCTCCGATTTCCAATTGCAAATTGTTATCCATTACACCACAGACATACAATTTTACAGCATTTGGTATTCCCAAGCAGTCACCCATTTAGATACTGAGCAGGCTCAACATTGCTTAAATTCAGTGATTGTATGAGAACAAATGTTTAAACATGATATGGTCATAAATATTATTGAAACAAGAAATAAAAGCAATAACAGAAGAGCTGATTGATAGTATTATGAGCTAAATACAATGGAAATGGAAAAAAAAAACAGCAAAGAAAACTGTTTTTTAAAAATCAAAAAATATAAAAAATAAGAAAGCGATTATAATCCTGTAAAAAATTTTATAAATCTCTTAACATTTTCCGTTTCAATGTATCATTTGTTTTCAATTGATGAGTTTGTCACTGCTATAACAATAGTTATTTCTCAAAGACTAAATACCATCTTTAGAAAGAAGATATGTCCCAACAAGAGGAAAAATTAAAAGAACACATTAATTTTCAAAAAATGGGCATGTTTCATAATTAATGCTGTTTTGAACTTAACAACTAAAAGTAAAGAAAACATTAATTACCATAGTTTGGAGATGCCAATATTGAAATTTGTTCATTTTTTTATTGCTTGTGTACATCATTTTCTCTTAGTTCTGTAGCCAAATTTATTTTTGCATTATGTTAAAACTTGTCTCATTTTACCTCATCTGATCAGGCCTTATGAGAAACACTTAAGTAATAAAATGACTTTCCTCTTACACATGAGAAGAGGCTGCAAGAAGGTAAGTTAATGCCCATTTCTGAAAAACAAACCTTGTTATTTTGAATTTCATCACACCCCCAAAATGGATTGGAATCCATTGCTCAAATAATAATAATAATAATTATATCAACTTTCTTCAAGGAATAATTGCTATAAAAGTATATTTAAATACATCAGTATTTAAATTTGAGAAATATTTTTTTAAGCAAAAACTGCAAAAATTAGATGACCCCTACCCCAGAAAAAAAATGTGTATACCAAATGTGAAAACTAACATAACTCTTTTAAGGTACTTACATTCAAAACCTTGGTATTTCCTGGTATTAAGAAAAACAGAATACTTGATACTTTAGAAAATATTACAAGAACACATCCATAGTAACCCCTGAGTTATGTTAATATTTTTGGATTTTGATGTGAGTATGACATTTAGAGTCAGTAAACCAACCTAATTTTTGTATACAAATATATAAAAAGTACTTTCAGTTTTGTTTTTTGTTTTTTTAATGGGCATGTGGCCAAGTGGTTAGAATGTTTATTTTCTGATCATGAGGTTTCAATCTCATCATGGTTGATTTTTCAGGAAGGTGACTTAACGTTATTGGCCTGGGGAGATGATCCCAGTATACAACACCTTTAAAAAGTGCCTGGAAACCATACCACTGGTTGACCAAAGTCTTGTGAATGAAATTGGGTAGATGGAACTGTTTGCAAGTCATGGAGGTTGTGATAACACAAAGTCACAAGTCATTGTGACCAAGCGTAATTGTCATGTTCACACCAGATAATGCAGTCTCCCAGAAACACTAAGGTCTGGTCAACATATTTGCAGTATAAACCACACATGTGCTCTGTGGATGTTGAACCAAAACACATATACCTGTGCAGGTATTTGTAATGGAAATTAATTAGCTGTCTTAGTAGATAGCCATATGAGTGGCTAGCCATTACTTTAGGTTTTAAGCATTTTTAATTTTTGAAAAAGAAAAGAAAAGAAGTCTGTAAATTGACAGAACAAAACCAATGGGGGACAAATATATTTACATGCCCTTATTAAAAACTTCTACCTTTGAATTCATAGATTTTTCTTATAAATGATGTGGATCTTTTTGTTTGCATACAAGACAGCAAATATGTCAATATACCCAACTGTTGGCTCAAATATCCTTAAAACAATATTTCCTTGTGAAAGAACAATGTATGTTTGTTAACATTGTTTGGTTTTTAGTTATTTACTAATAAAAAGCATTTTATTTGAGAACTTTTAATTTTCACAAAAACAAAAAGATTGTGTCTTATAAATCTTAGTTAACTATAATTTGTTTTTATGCAAAACTCAAACTGCTGAGTAACATTTTAATTTTTTTTTCAAATTTCATTATGTATTTTTATGCTAAATTTAATGCTCTTTTTAGTTTATTTCTTTTTTCAAGGTACAATGTAATATTCAATGAAACTGACATTTTTTACAAGATTAATAAAAAATTAGAAGTATTTGCTAAATCATTGTTTCAGTGGTTCATACAAGACAATATCTGTCTGTTAAATTACATTCCATTATGTTTTATTTAAAAAAAATATTTTAATAAAAAAATATCATATACAGAAAGTAATAAAAATCCAGTAAATTATGATTCAATTTATCATTAATCAATAGCAGACTTATGAATTGGCAATTGTTTTATCAATAAGTAGTATAGACAGAAAAGGGCAGGTAATTAAAAAAAAAATTGATATAAATAATTTTTTACTGGATAAAGAATGTGGTGGCTTCAGCAATTACTCAAGAGCAGTTTTATCTACATAGGTTCAGTGGTTTCTAACATGGTTAATTTCAAATCATATTGATAAGTTTTTTTTTCTTTTACTTTTTATATTGTCAGAATTTTTTCATAAGTTTTCAGCAAATCTGTATTCTTGGTTTCCATTTGTCTTAGTTTTGGTGTTCTGCTGGCAAGAACTACTCTAAAGATTTTAGTTTTATTGTTTTTGCAATGATTATTTATGTCATTGGCTATTGTATCTATAAAGTGAAAGATAGCTATTTTTTTTCTGTTATTAAACGTGGCATTTTAAAAGCATATTTTATCTCTATTACTCTCATACAGCTGCTCAAGTGTTAAACTTTGTGAACCTATTAAGGTCTTCAAATCAGCTTTATACTTCGACTAGATTTTTTTTTTATAATATAGATGAGGATATTTTTTATTGTGTGGATAAATTGCTACATACTTACTCCAGAAATGTACATGATTTTTTTTTACCTGAAGAAGAAAAAAAATCAGAAAAAAGCTATAACAATGTTAGCAAAAATAAATGAAAAAAAAAACCAAGAACTTTTCCTGCTTATATTTTCACTCATAAATCATGATTCTGTTGCAGATTGACAGCAGAAGAATCTTTTAAGATAATGGTTAATTCAATTGAATTCAAAACAGCACTTTGGATTTATTCTCAGACAAATATTCTAGATACATTTACAAAAGTGATATCTATTGAAATAGAGAATAAGGTCATTTAACAGTGTATTTAATTCCTGTTGAAGCTGTGTAAGTCAAGAAAAATATGAATCTCTACCTTCTTTCACTGTTCTAATACAAGAAGTCTTTTCACTGGCATGTCATAGTAATTAAAAATGATGAGTACAGTCAGGTTATGAATTCTTCATTGTTACTTATATCATGTAAGACATTTTTTGCTGAGAGATTTCATGAAGGATTTAAAATAGTACCCAAGTATTCCAGATCATGGGGCCAATAGTGTGTATATGTACATTTACATTGGTACAGCACTCTGAATAAAAAAAATTGTATGCAAACATGTTTAACTGGAGTTATCTTATAGAGGATGACTTTAACTTGCAGATTTATTAAATATCAAAGCAACCTCTTTTTAAACTTCTTGAAAATACCTCATAAATTTTGACTTTTAGCAAATCAAGGAAGACTAACTAATGTTCTTTATTGAAGTATGCTGTTTCATGTGACTAGTTTAATTTTATTATTTAAATAGGCATTTGCAAAGCTATAGAAAACACATGAGGAAGCTACATTACAGCAGTTAGAAAGGGACTAAAACTGAGATGGAAGGCTTTCATACATTTTTATTCTTAAACAATTATGATAAATTTTGTATTAGCCATCTTGGCATAACTGCTGTTGATCAAAATGTATCTTTAAAATGCTATACAATTATATCCATACATATAACTTTGTTCTGTAAGTAAAACTTGACTTAATTCCCGATTTCATTGCCTAACACAGAGATTGTTTAGACCTGAAATTGCAAAATTCAGAGATTAATCATCAATTTTCTTATTTTTGGGTAGTGCAGAGCTTGTTACAGAATGGTAATAAATCCGGTGAAAATAAGAAATACTGAAATTTAGTCCATTTATAACAGGTTCAAATATAGTTGGTGCTTAAAGATAATTGTGAAACATTGTGCATCTGTTTCACCAAAATTTATTGTCTCATGTACACAACCAAGGGAATGAATTAAAGTTTTGATATACATATGAGATGCTCACAGTTATCAGATTTAATGACAACAGAATTTATTTTATAACAAAATATGTTAACATATCAAAAAATGTTTAGAAAGAAGATTTTCATGTTAAACCTTTGTTTCTAAATGCTTCTGATATTAATGGAAAATATATTGATCGTTTGACCCTAAACAGTTAAAAAAATATATAACCTATTCATTATGTGTACTGAGATCAAATTTCATTAACTTAAGCCATATTTTGAAAAGAAATTAATGGCAGATTTTGCTTTTAGGTGTTTCTCTTGTGTAATGGATCAAGCTAGTTTCATTGATGGATTAAAATTAAGAGCATACAAAAATGTTATTGAAACAAAATGGAAGAAATTTATGTAAATTAATATTGTTTAAGAATTTTCATTGATATTTTTATTAGGATTTCTTACTCAATGTTTATATAGCAAATTTATATGCAGTCTACAAAAAATCATTTTATTACATATACTTAATTTATATAATTCTTTGATATATAATCTAGATTATCTGCACTTGACATATTAAGTTAAAACACTTGTTTTGGGTGATTCAATATGGGATCTTTTTTGATAAAATGCTTTCAAAAATAATTTATAATTCTGTTAGAAGAAAAAAATAGTTGTAGTCAATTTTATACGAGAAACGGTTTTAATAAAAATGTTTGAGTTTTCATTTGTTAGTAAAGCTCAAAATAGCTTTTATGAGCCAAAAAACTATATATATATTTTTTTTTAATCATTTCACCCCAAGCAAGGCATTCCACTACGACTATTGCGTTTGGGGCTACATAGGGGAAAGTAAATAGAAAGAGTGGTTAGATATAGGAAATGTCAGAAGTGGGGATGATAGGTAGTTGGGAGGATGGGAAGAGTGTTTGAAAGAATGGAAGCAAGTTATTGTGTTAGGAGGTGTCTATTGACCTTACGTTTAAACTCCTGGAGATTGTAGCCATCGAGGAAGCAGTCATGTGGAAGGGAATTCCAGAGGCGGGAAGTACAAGAAAAGAAACTGTTAGAGTAGAAACTGCGGTTGCATTTTATCAGTTTCACTGTAAAAGGGTGGGATCTAGTTTCTAATCTAGTATCTCGTGCAAATTCAAACCTTGGCGGCACCAGTAATCTAAGTTCATCGGAGCATAAGCCATGGAAGTATTTATAGAAGAGACACAGGGAAGCCACGTCGCGCCGGTGAGAGAGAGACTGCAGGTGGTCTACCAAGTCAGTATCAATCACATTGCAGACCCTCCGCTGTACCTTGTCGAGAAGCCCAAGGAGAATAGCAGGGGCACCTGACCAGATATGGCAACAGTATTCAATGCTCGGGCAGATGGTAGATTTATAAATGTGCAGGATAGATTCAGACGGAAAAAGCCTCCAGGCTCTGCACAGAGAACCAACTTTCATAGCAGCGGATTTAGCAATGGATTTGATATAGTCATTCCATTTGAGGTCCGCTGAAAGTGTGAGACCAAGGAGGTGCAGTGTTTTACTCTCTGGGAGGCAAGTCTGGTCCATGCTAATGGGAGGTAGCTGCAGTTGTCTATGATGGTTAATTGATAGTAGCTTCGTTTATAGCTTGTAAATATGATGATGCTAAGATACAATTGTGTTATAACAATAAAATTATGTAGCATTAGTTTAAAAGAAACAAAATAAAACCGTGCTTAATGTCAAGTAGACAAAAGCTATTATAATAGTAAAAAAGTATAAAGAATTGTCAGTTTCATGCTTGGGTGATATTTTAAAAAAATTTTATTTAAATATCTCTTAAAGTGATTTTCATGATTTGCACCCATACATTATAGAAGGCAATATATACATTCATTACACACACTATGTTTTAAGAATATGCACCTTGTGAGTTTAAGGCCATCTCAAATTGAAACACCAGTTCCTGTATGATCACCAAAGTTAAATAATGTCGAGCCTGGTCAGTATCTAGATGGGTGACAGCTTGGGAATACCAGATGCTGTAAGCTTGAAAGTGAAGTTGGTTTAATAGATATTGGCTCAGGATTGTTAATCAGAGAGCCCAGTTTCAATTTCAGTTGGGTTATAGTCACTTGATATGCGTTGTAGTGTGGTGGATATCAGTTCAGAACGAGAAATCAGAGAGATTAGTTTGAATTCCATTTGAATTTCTTGCATTCACTTACATCCAAATATCCTTAGGAAGGTATTAATCTTTTTCTTCCAGCTATGGGTCAAATAACAGAACAGATTGGGTTCTATAGACTTGATTGGCAACCAGTTTACTGCAGAAAGTAATGGCAACCTACTGTGAGAAAATCTTTTGCCCAGTCTGTCATGTCTTTCAAGACATGATTGCCCAAGCATGTATCACGTATGGCACTTAACTTACTAATATTCCCTTACATGCAGAGGTATGACTTCACCTTCTTTCCCCAAGGTATGGTTTAATTAGTAAGACATGTATCACTAAATCATTATTATCCCCCCCTCCAAATTCTTACAATCTAAAAACATTTTCTGGCCTTAAATAATCTGCAAAGGGTTAAGCCATAGAAAATAAATCAATATATACCTTGTGTGTTGAATTCCTGTTAAATTCCTTGCATTCACTTATGTGCAAATACCCTTAGAAAAAGTATTAATCAATCTCTTCCCACTCTAGCTATGAATCAAATAATAGGACAGTGAGTTCTACAGCCTTGGTTGGTAACCAGTCTACTGCAAACAGCAATGGCAACCTGCTGCAGGATAAACTTCTGTCCAGTCAGTCATGTCTTTCTAGACATGATCGCCCAAGTATTTATCATGTATGGCACTTAACTGACTGATTTTTCATTATTTTTATTAGATGATTTGCACTTTATCATTTTTTAAAAATTAGATAACAAACATAAACGTTGTTATCTAATTTCAGTGTTCTTTCTTCAATCACCTGTCCAGTTCTTCGTTTTTCTCTTTACACATTAAATATATTACAAGGCTCAACTTAGTTAAAACTGAAAATTTGTCTTTTAAGTAGTTAAATTAACCTGTTAATTAAATTGTAGAGCAACTCTGCATAGCATTTAGAAATAAACTTAGAATTGGAGATGATATTAAGCTATTCTTTTTATCCTTGTTTATAAATCTATATAAATATATGTATTCTTTTATTTTCAGTGATGACACCTATAAAACTCTTCTACCTCTTTGCTTTTCCATAATATTTTCAACATCTTTTATTCTATCTTATTACTTTGGCTCAGTCTTACTTAATTATATCATAGATACCTATAACTAGTCTGAATTGTAAATTCCTCTTATCTCCCTATGCTAATTATGTTTATCAGCCATGACCTACAGGAACTATATCTATTCTCTGCTCTTGAGGGCTTGTGTTTGCACACATCTATGAATCATCACATCTTCTGTTGGCTTGAACCTCTAATTCAGTAACATCTTTCGAAGTGTTCATACCTATGTCTTAAATCAGAGATAAGATATGATGGGTGCTTTGGGATAATGAGATAATTCTGATGAAGATTCATAATAACCAATCCATCAACTTCACCAGAAATTAGTAACAGCAGGTAGACTGAATTAGATATCTTCCTAAATATGTATATACGCATTCACATGCATGGATATGTGTGTGTGTTCTCAGTTCAACTATAGAGATATTAAAACAAAAATTTCTGTTTGGTTAGGTTTTGGGAGCTCCAATAATTTTTCAGCACCCCTTCGTGTGTGTGTGAGTGATTAGTAACTGAAAAACCTACCTAAAATTATTTTCATGGAGTTAAAAACAATACCTCCATTCTAATCATCCTATTTTCTTACTTTATAAAATAAACATTTGTTCTGCTTGATAGAACAGCTTTAAATACTTTCAGTCAGTTAAGTGCCATATGTGAAACACACTTGGGTGATCATATCTCGAAAGAGACATGACTGACTGGGCAGAAGATTATCCTGCAGTAGGTTGCCATTGCTTTCTGTGGTAGACTGGTTGCCAGCCAAGGCTAAGGAACCCAATCTGTCCTGTTATTTAACCCATAACTGGAAGGAAGAGACGGATTAATACCTTTCCCTAGTGTATTTGCACATAAGTGAATGCAATGAATTCAGCTGGAATTTGAACTCGGCCACTCGATTTCTCTTTCCGAGCCGATATCCACTGCACCACAACACACATTACAAGATTCAAAAGTCAGTAATCATTGCTGTTTCTAAATAATATGATTCAGTATGATGACTTTCAAACATTCAGTGCATTTGGCAAACTGAAGAATAATCAAAAGATCATGTCAGATGATTGAAATAGATATATCTAATAGACGATGAGTATGTTACCAAAAAGTTCAGGGAAATGGAATAGTAAAAACCAATTGTGGTTTGAAATTGTGCTGTTTCCATTTGTGAGTAATTTCCTAACACCAGGTTTACATCTTATTCTAGAATTAGAAAAATCTACGTAATTTTCTTTTATGGCAAAATAGCTAGAACTTTTTGGTAGCTTATCATATCATGAGATGGATAACTTTGTCATATGTGTTTGAAACTTGAAAACTGATGTAGGGATTTATATAAAATCTTTCCTAGCAGTCAGATGAACCAACTGAATTCTTTGCTTTTGGAATGCTAGAGAATGAGCTGGAGCAGGGTAGATAACAGATGTGTCATGACCAACATCCAGACTCATATACTTGTTGAATAAGAATTGTGTAAGGAAGAAGAAAATATATTCTTTAGTATTAAATAATGGCCTCAACTTGATAGGTAGAAATTTTCTTAAATAATGAAATCACTCTTTGTGAGTACAATGTCTGTTAAATGTTTTTTGTCTCTCTGTCATGTTAATAAAATGGTGAACATTATTTTGCACCCTACTTTGTATTTATATGTTTGGGAGCTTCTTGGTGTATAGGGCCATTATTTAATAATGGCTCAACACTGATAAGATTTTTTAACAATAAAAAATTGGAAACACAAAAATACATTAGTTGTAGGGGTTGAGGTGAACAACCTATTGATGACTTTCATTTGATTTGCAAATTTATATCTCTGTCTGTGCCCTTAAAATTTAAAAAGTAAAGTAAGTTAGTTTTTAAATTCTTAAATCTATGATATTTTGGGGTTGTTTTTATTTTATGGAAAGTATAAGCATAACCTTTTGAAAAACAATTGCTCAAAGAATTGTCAATATGTTTAATTAATTTGTTGAGTCTTATCTTTTTGTCAACTGTCATTCATGTTACTTGACAAACATAAACATTTCAAACAATGCTTTCTTTATTTACATTGTTCAGACTGTTGTCCTCATCTTCATTACCATATTCACAATGTTTCAGCCGTTGTATGCTCCAAGCTTCTTCAGGTGATTAAAATTTTCAAACCCTTTATTTCAATTGCTGGGGTATATTGCTCTCGTTCCATGAGTCGTGTCACTTCCGGATGTCTTAGTTATCTCCCTTTAACTGAACCGTCTAAGTTATTTGTTCACCACTGCTGTAGCCAGGAACTGAACTCGCAACTTTATGGGTCAACTAATGCTTTTATCCACCGGGCCATGTGTCCTTGAAGTAGGCTGGAATGTACAACAGCTGAAATGCTGTGAATATGGCAATAAAGATGAGGACAACAGTGAACAATGTAAATAATATAAATGCTATCTCATTTCAGAAGTATAGATAAATATTCAATGCTTTCTTATTTTGAATACTTATAAATGTAGTTTCATAATATTTTGGAGTATTTTTTGTCTTCTTTTTTTTTTAATGTGATTTGCTTTCAGAACATAGACAATTATGATTCTCCACAGATTTAATTTCTGTGTATTTTTAGGAAAAACAATGGTGAGGCTTCCTGTTACTTTCTCCTGGGTTTATAATCCAGAGTTGTCCTTCTCAAACTGATAGCGAACCAATATTAGTCAAGTTTACTCTGCTATTTAACCCATGCCTAGAGGGAGAAGAGATGAATTCATGTCTTTTCCAAGTTCATTTATGCAAAAGTGAATGCAGCTGACTAGTTCAGAATTTGAACTTCTCACTGATTCTAATTTTAACACTTTCACTATATTTTCTCATTAACATATTTCTATTTTTTTCTTTGGTTATGATTTGCATTTATATAATTGTGTCTGTTTACAAATTAAAGAAGGTTATGAAACATAAATCTTACAAATCCCATCTCTTCAATGAATAAAATACTTTAAAATTATCACAGACTGTTCTTTTTGGAAAATGCTATATTTTATCAGGATGTAGGCAGGCCACTCGTGACTGTGACCTTAAATTTATATAGATATGTGAATTGCCATGACTCTTTGGAATGATAGTGGAACAACAGCATTCCCTGCAGTTTTTTTAAAGTCAGGTTTTTCTTTCTCTTGTCTGGCTGCCACTCAAGGCTGGAAAATCTAGCCTGCTCTGCTATTTAACACACGGCTGGAAAGAGATGAGATAGACTCATGCTTTTCTGAAGGGCATCAGTGCAAAGGTGAACATAACTATGTCTAAATTTGAACTTGACTTGCCAGTTTCACTTAGTGTGCTGATAGCTGTATGCTACTCATATATATGATCATATATCCATTCTCTTAGTATTTATTTATGAAATGAGTAATTTTCAATAATCTTGGAATTATTTCGAACTTTTGTTCTCATCTTGGTTGATATAGGTGTTATAATAGACACAACGTTTTGACCAAGTATCCTCTGGTCATTTCAGGTGTTCATAGATTTTAATTTAACAGGATATTTTGCAATAATCAATCAGCCAATCTATGAACACCTGATGAAATGTTGGGTCTATTATAACATCTACATTAACCAAGATGAGAACAAAAGTTCAAAATAATTCCAAGATTATTGAAAATTACTCGTCTCAGAAATAAATGCTAATTATGACAAGTGGCACGAACCCACTAACATAATCCAGTTGTCAAAATCCTTCTGAATTGAATATAAAATGCTCAAAAAAATACACCACTAAAGTCTTTCAGGACAGTGGCGTAATATAGTCATTGGTTATACATGTATTATTATTATCTAGTAGTCATGAGTTCGATCCTTGGACTTGCTAGTGAGAGTATCAAATTTCAACATGAAAAAACAATAATTGATTTCACAGGATATTTCGCAGTAATCAAGATATTCCACATCAGCCAATCTATGGATGCTTGATGATGACCAGAGGCTACTTGGTCGAAGCATTGTGTCTCTTATAACACCTATATCACCCAAGTTGAGAACAAAAGTTCAAAATAATTCCAAGATTATCAATTCTCTTCAAAACTATTTTATGAATAAATCATCATTGTAATGTCATTTCCTTGTTTAAACAGAATTGCAGTTTTATCATCTTGGAATTAAACTAGGAAATAATTATTATAAGCAAAAACTAATTTTATTGAAATTTGTTTATCAGAAATTTACAAAAATAAATAGGAAGAAAATTGGCAAACAAGTAAAAGTGCTACATTTTGCTCTTTTCTTTCTGTTACAGATTTTCTATTTTTGCATTTGTGAAAAGCCATTTTACATTTTCAAGATATGAAATAACAAGAAAGTGTGAAAGATATTCAGTGCCAAACAACATTTTGTATAACTTAGATGATGCTTTCTGTTCTATTTTACACCTTCAGAGAAGTCTTTATTTGTTATCAATGACTTTACTGAAGAATAAGAAATATATTCCATTTTCAATAAAATATTCTAAATTCATCACTTGGGTATCTTGATATTGAATCTTATTTGACCATTTTAAAATAAAATTTGCAACCAATAATACTATAATTGTAAATCATCATTATTATTTCATGTGGTAACTGATAAAAATAGAGAAAAATATTTAAATCAGCATTTTTCTTTTTAGTCAAAAAACATTCTGAACATAAGCTAATTTCCTTTTTTCTTGTGATTTCCTTTGCATTTTACTATTGTTATTTCTTTTTCATATATTGACTTGTTTCAAATGATTAATGACTTCCTGTTATTCTTTCATTTGCTCTTCTCAACTTGTGAGCAATTTTTCCTCATTTCAATACATTTTTGTCTACACTGCAAGAAATATTCAACTAGACTTGAGGTATGTGTGCATATATATATATATATATATATATATATATATATATATATAAAATTATATTTAGCAATTTTTCTCTTCCCTTTTGAAAAATGTTATGTTAAAGGTCAAATTATGAACTAACTTAATTATCTAGTGTTGAATACTTTTGTAATCATGTTTAAACTTCTTTGAGTCAAACTTCCATGTAAAGGTGCAATATTTTCTGTTTCATTTAGTTAATAATTACCAAGCAGATCCTGAAAACCCTTGTTGTAACCTAGCAACTGCTTTGCTTTTCTAACAGCTAAATTTTGTCCTCCAAAGATTCAAGAAGAAAAGTAAATATAGGAATCATTCTCATTTTAAATTTCGAGATATTCTTCAATCATCAGCAATATAAAACTTATTATATGAGCTATGTCACTTCAGAATATTAATGATCATAGCTCTCCATAGCTTCTTATCCTTTGTAGGTTTAAGCAATGTCTGTCTTGTCTTCTTACCATTGCACCCAGTCCATGTTCTGTTAACTAATTTGCATAAACTTGTTAAATAGGTTATCTGCTGTTTTCTTCTGCCTCTCAGTGTCCTGTGACTGTTACATCCTCCAAACCTTCTTTTCTCATTACATGGTCCTTTTTATTCTTATTTTTCTTAACATTTCTTTATGTCCTATCTCTGATATTTGCAGCATTTTTCTATAGAACCTCATTTCTGTTGATTTAAGTCTTGTGTTCATTGGTGATGAAATTGTTTAGTATTCACTGCCATATAGGACAGGGTTTTTCAGACTGTAGATTTCGACCCTTTACTGGGTCCTAAGATAAATAAAATGGGTTGCAACAAAAAATATAGAAAAGCAAAATATGCAAGTGAGAGCAAAGTGCAGAATATAAAACAACTCTAAATGTTGCACAAGCACTCAAAACTCATTGTCACTGAAATAAACTCGTCCATGTGTTCTGCATCATTTATAGATCTCCATGCTACTACATAAAATGATAACAATGAAAATGGTCATTTTCGTCTTGGTATTCATTTTAATAAGAGTATTAGCTTAGATTCTAAGAGGCAGTAGGAGAACTGATGACACAGGAAGACATGTTGCATATTGGCTTGGTGTCCCTCCATGAGTGGTCACAAATTTAGGTGTGGGAAGCATATTTATGCTTCAGAATTCTTGAGACCCTCTTCTGAATTCGCACTGCTTGGGACTTCTATTCAAAACTCAGACAAAAGCAATCCATCACTGTCAGAATGCCCTGTCTGTGAGGCACTCTGGCCAATCACTGATCATTTGGGCCCTTTCCTTTGCATTCTGTAACACTGTTATTATATTTTATTTTTAGAATACACACACACACACACACACACACACACACACATATATAGTGGCATAAATTAATAAATATACATATAAGAAGGGTATACATGTGTATAGTATTATTATTCAGGTGTTAATAAAACAGTGCTCAATGTATGAACAGAGCTATATATATATATATATATATATATATATATATTGATTGTTTAATACTTAGTTTTTGGTCCTAATAGGGTTAGACCAGTACACATTTATATTAAAGTGTTCTATACAATTATATTGTAGAACTTTTAAATATTTTCCATTTTTAAACAAATTATTATGCGACCTAGGTTTCTATCATGAGTGGTGTCTTCAGGCGATTTTTAATAACTGATTTTATTGTTTTTCTTTTTAAGAATGCTCGTGTGATGGTGTTTTATTTGAACGCTCGTGTGGCAGGGAATTTTTGAACGCACAATTTTTAAAGTTTTAATGAATTATGGTGTTTTCATTCATGGTTGTTTGATGAACAAGATGCATAAACTCAATGAGAACAGACTATATATATATATATATATATACATATACATATACATATATATATAGTCTGTTCTCATTGAGTTTATATATCTTGTTCATCAAACTCATTTCAGAATGATGGAATTTCCTTTAAATCTGTTCTATAAAGTAAGAATTTTATATTCAGAGAAATAGATACATGTAATTCCAATAAGTGGGGATCAAAAGAAATATACATAAAAATGATTAATGTTTAATAAATGAAACTAGTGAACAGTTTTTCTTTGATTTATTACATATAGGTATAATGGGTCATAATGAAAAAAGGGCATTTTTGCTGTATGTTGCAATAAAAAATATTTTTAAAAATACTGACACAAGAGGATTGATATTACATATCATTTCACCATAATATATAAGGAAAATATTAAATATTCTCTTCATTCTAATCATGCAAAATATTTTTAGCTGTTCCTTTCTTGAAAAATGAAAGTAGACATTAAAAAGATTCTGTTTTCATTTTTTCATAAAATGTTTTTCCTCTTTGGCAGCTCATTTGTAAATTAGTCCTCCTCATCATCATTGTCATCATTAGTTCTTCTGGTTCCTTCTGAAGCATAGGATCTTATTTTGAATTTTAGTAATAGGTTGTTGTTTTAGGTAGGAAAGTGTTTCTACATGTTTATACTGAACTTGGGATTCCAAAAATTTTCTGTCACATTTACTTTCTCTTAGTTGAATTGTCTGTATAAGGCCAAAGTGCTCTAGCTGCCCATCTATTTTGCCTGCTGCTCTGATGTATATTCTTTCCTTTCTCAAAGGCATTGGTAGAAAGTGAATGCAGGCAAGCCAGGCTGAAACAGTGTATACAGATTCTGTTGTCTGCATTAATAATCATTACAACACATTGCATCTCCAAGGTAATACAGCAGTGTATAAGACCAAGAGAACATTATCACATGAACAACATTTTATTTGTATATTTATTAAACTTTATTAAACTTTTATGTCAAGTTTATCAATAAACATTTATTAAACTAATATGTCCTCTTCTCTACAATCATATGGCTGTTTCAGTGTTTGGACTTCAAACACATCATCAGGAGAATTAAATTATGTACATGTTCTAAAACATAATTCATGATAAATATTCACAGCTCTATACATCATATATCGAGCACTGTTTTAAATTAATGTTTTGGAAGGAAAAAAAAATTTCTTTTTTTTTCTCTCCTCATTCTATATTCACTCGGAGATATATATATATATATATATATATATATATATAGTTTTGTAATTTGCTTGAAGCATTGTGTATATTAGGTATATGGTTAGGTCTTGAAGGCTGTCACAATGTGTTTAGTAAAATAAAGGAAGGTAAAGAAGTTTTTGGGTATTACCTATTTATTATACATTAATATTTCGAGATCAAAATCTCATCTTCAGAATGGTAGAGGAGCGTGTGTGTGTGTCCGAGTGAGTCCATGCCGTTCAAGGAATTCCTTTCATTCCTTGAAAGGCATGGACTCACTCAGACAGACACATGCTCCTCTGCCATTCTGAAGATGAGATTTTTATCTCGAAATATTAAATAAGTAATATCCAAAAACTTCTTTACCTTCCTTTATTTTACTAAATGCATTGTGACAACCTTCAAGACCTAACTATATATATATATATATATATATATATATATATATATATATACATACATACAAATGAATAAGAATGAAGAAAATGATTGCAATGTTCAAAACTTTAATTTAAAACAGTGTTTAACTAAATCCCTTGTCTATCTCATCAATAGAAAATCCGTTACTAAAGTTTATATTGGTCATACCAATTTTTTTAAAATTTAAAAAAAATTTTTTTTTCAATAAAACGTTTATTACCATTATTAATAAATACCTGATGAGACATTGTTCTTTCAATGTCAAAACAAAAGGTATAATTTTGTAGTAATTTGTACATGTTCTAAAGTAAAATATATATATATATATATATATTAAAAATTTCAGTATAAATGGATCATTGAAAACTAACAATTATTTCTTCAAAAAGTGGATCCATCAAATATTTTTCTATGTGCTATATTTCTTCAAAACATGGAGATAATGGCTCTTTGTAACTTCTTATTTTTTGTAGCTCTTAATATTGTCTTTTCAATATTTCTTCCAAGACCACATCTGCATCCATTTACACAAGCTTGTTCTTGCTGCTTTCCTCTGTTCTTCCTACCTTCAGTATATCTTGTGAGTATCAGTTTCACCAAGCACTCTTTCCCTATTATATATTGTAGAAAGTTCAATTGACCTTTTCTAATTTTAACTATAAGCATCCTTTTTGCTTCTACTTTCCTTCAAACATTTTTGATTATCCAACATTCACTGCCATATATGGAAACTAGTATTATATAACAGTTTAACACTGTTTCTAATGAAATTTTTCTGTTTCTTAACACTTTACTTAGGTTTTAGAAAGCATCTTTTTATATTCCAATACACTTTTAAATTTTGGTTTCACAATTTCTGTCCTCTGTTAAAACATTTGGCAGATATTTAAATGTTCATACTATACCAGTTATACTAGTTTTCAAATGATTTTATTAATGTTAAAAAAAATTGTTATAAAGAAAAATTGATTTTCATAAAGGTGAAATGTGAATATTCTGGTAAAACAAAAATGAAGAAAAAAGGAAAGGGTCACTTTTGTTCTTTTTTAACCTACTGTTTGATTTTTAAAAACAAATATCTTAAGAGGAAAACTTGTATGTATAATCTATTCTTTTTTAATCCTTTTAAGATTGTTTTTTTTAAATTGACCTCTTAAAAGGTTATTTGATTTTTGATGCTTTGAAAGTATCTTGTGTTTCTCTAGAAAGGAACAACTGAATATCATTAAGATGAATAAGAATTCAAATATGATTAAGCTTTACAATTCTTCAATTCAAAGAAATCAAAGAGTATGTATAAAAGTGATTTCTTTTTTACCTCCAAAGAGCATCACTTTAAAGTCAAAAAAAGTTTCAACTTTTATATTAAACATTCTGTTTTTAATTCAATTAGGATGCATCTTATTTTAAACTAATTTCTTAAATTTTCTAAACATTAAAGTATATCAAATGTATTTTGTTAATTAGCTATGTGTTTTTTCTAAAACTTCTCAGTACAGAATCTGTTGGAACTTTAGATATCAGGTTCAGCATGGTGAAGTAGTCCAGTAACACAGCAATGTATATATTCTCTTTTTGTTAAGTTAATCATTTGGGAGAGGTTGAATTGCAGGGCTTGAATTATTGAATTGTGGATGGTTATTTTAGAGAATTGCTGTACATGAACATTGCTATGTAGATCAGGTTCTGAATGACCATCTAGTATAGACCCTTGTCAAAATTGATGCTTTGTAAGGTTTGAAGTAATAATCTCCATGGAACCCACAGCATAAATTAGGGCAAATAGTATGGATTGTAGTGAATCTTACTTGCATCAGGACTATGGGCATGTGTATCTCTAGTCAGACTTTCACTTATGTTATATTATGCACATTTCAAATGGTGTTTTAAGAGGCTCACCTGAGCAACTGAATGGTATCTGCAGTGTTCACTGATGAGAGAACAGGTGCTAACTTTATTGAACATTTGTACATGCAACTGGAGAGCAAATATTTTGGAGTGTATTTATCTTTAAAAGGCTCAATCCTTGGCCTCATGGCATGGTTGCCATGTTACAACTTTGACTTAACTTTGGTACTCATAGATGATATATTGAACAGCTTCTAGATGATAGTTCTACCTATGCTACATATGTTCTATGAGATTTTTAACAACTTCCTTTATTGGAACAATTGCCAGGCCTTTTCCCCATTAAATATATATAGGACATGATAGGATGACACTTGACACATTTAGCCCAAACTTAGCTTCAAACTCTTGTTGTATTGCATCCACTAGTGCAAAAAAATGTTGAATATTGCAGCTTAGTATTTTGTATAATTGTATAGATGAAAAAATGCAAGCCCATGTTGATACTCCAGGAGGATTTTCAGTGTATTAATATAAGATGTTGTGGATTCCGGTTGAGAAACCACACAAAATAATAAATAACAAAAACTGATATGGAGATAGAAAATGTAAGTTATATTGAACAGAAATATACAAACTGAAACACGGGTTAGTCAATTCAGGAATACTATGAGTAGAAATCAATATATACAGTCTTGCAGTGAAATAGTATGTCCGGGTAATGAGTCTATATCCAAACAGCTCCAACTTACTATGCACCAACTTACTGACCAACTAAGCAACTGCTTACAACTTTACAACTGCACTCTGTTCTCTGTATAAGCAGTATTATATGTACACATCAGATGAGTTCATTCTTGTATAAAAAGGGGTGATCCCACAACATAAAGTCTGAGAAGTGTTGTTAAATCACTTTTTCTTTCTTTTTTTTAACTGTGCATGTATTGATCTGTATATGTAATCATTTACTATAATTCAGCTATAGATTCATACATTGATGTGTGTTTTGGTGCAGCTCAGAACAAAAAATTGATTTTATTGCATTCACTTACATGCAAAATACCCTTGGGAACGTTATTAATCCATCTTTTCTCCCTTTAGTTATGGGTTAAATAGCAAGACAGATTGGGTTCTTAGTTGGCAACCAGTCTACTGCAGAAAGTAATTGTGACCTACTGCAGGATAATCTTCTGTCCAGTAAATCATATCTTTTTCAAGACATGATCACCCAAGCATGTATCACGTATAACACTTAATTGACAGACTGATTTAATCTGGAACCATTTGAAATCCATATTTGAAGTGTTGCATTTTCTTTTCATTATTATTCATTGACATCTCATGGTCTTAACTTCCTGATTCAGTATTATGAAGTAATTTCTGCTTAGCAAATTAAATTTTATTAATTCCTCTTTAATCCTATACAGATTTTGAAAACTAAGCAGAATTTTATTTTTTTTAACTTGGCAGTTAATGCCTTCATCATTTTGGAATGATCCCAGAATTATATAGGATTTCTGTTATTCTGTTAGTAATGTACATTTTTAAACACCAGGTAAAATCTGAAGTTCAGTTGCCAATTTCAAGTGTTGATTTTTCATCACCTGGTTCTTTATACTCCTTAAACCTGATCTGTTTTAATTTATTTATTTTTTGCTTGAGATGCAAATAAGAGTTCAGTTACTTGTTACTCATATTCACGTCATTTCCACTTAGTAGAGTTTCTGTAAAAGCATCCAACAATATTCATAGTCTTCATGCTTATATATATATATATATATTACAGAAAAGTAAAAGAACATGTAGATTAAAAACAGGCATTTACTTTTATAAAGAATGCTCAATAGAGAGTAGAGCTTAATATTGTAATTTTGTTATTACAATGGTTTATAAAAACATAATATCACTGCACAAAAATCTTCATGTTTCAGAACAAAACTGTTCCTCTTCAGGTGATAATGATATTATGCTTTTATAAGCCATTGTAATAATAAAATTACAATATATATATATATATATATATATATATATATATATATATATATATAGTGTATGTGTGTGACAGTTGTGGATTTGGGTAGCAATTCCTCTCTAATATATGTTGCATTAAAATAATTGACATGGTACCTGGATTGTTTTTTTTTTATTGTACTTGTGTTCATACAAAAGATTTTTTTAGATTTTGTCTATCAGTGTATATAGAAATGATCTAAGTAATGATTTATTCTAAGTGCTTTTGACTAATCTATTAGGTTTTTGTTGTTCTATTGCAATTGGTATGTAGATGTAGATATATTTTAAATTAGAAAACAGTATATTCTGGGCATGTTTGTAGTTACGGTTGTTAATGATTACTTTTTTGTATTTAATGATGAATTCTATTATTTTAAAATATTTTTAAAATTGTGAATTGCACTTTTGCTGATGTTGCATTTTTGAAAATGTAATTTTTTCATGTTGGCATAAATTGCTCATTAAGAAACTATAGTCTGAGAGATGTAAAGTCAGCCATCCTAATATATGGTGGTGTGTGTGTGTGTGTATATATATATATATATATATATATATATATATCTCATCACATGATGTGGCATCCTTCTGTCTTTCCTACAAGTATTTTCATAAAAGCTTTGATGAGCTCTTTTCCCTGGTACCCCAACCCCATATATTAACTCTTGACTTGATTAGCATCAAGGTTCTACCCTTTTACTGTAGAGATATTTAAATGTAACCATGTCTTTTACTCTAACAGTTACTTTTCTCACACTTCCAATTTGTAGAACTCTCTTCCATTTGCTTGCTTCTTTAAAAGTTTAAATGCAATGTCAATTGCCATATTTTATCTACTTGATTTTCATTCATCTCTTATCTTTTTGTTGACATCTCTTGAAACCTATTTTTTTTCTTTTACTGTAGCTCCCTGTGTACCAGTAGCATTTCTGCCTTGCTTGGGGTGAAATGATTATAATAATTATAGGGCAATAGTTAGAGAGACATTGTTCACCAGAGTTTTTAAAAACAGGAACTATAGATGGGGATTTATGGAAAGCAGGAAGCAGTGAGGCAATAGTTATAAAGTTTGGAGAGGACTTGAGTCAGCTCAGGAGCATATTTCTTTAGAACAACAGCTGGGATTCTATCACATCTGTTTGCCTTATGGGAATTTAATTTGGAAATGATGCTTGAGACAAGAGATGGGGTTATGCACATGTCACTTCTAGGTGGGTAATCATGTGTGGGTACTCTAGATAAGTCAAGTGTTGAGTTGGAAGAGAATATGCAAGCAAAGCATTTAACCTTGTCTGCTGTAGATGTTAGGACTTTGAATTTATTGAATAGAGGTGGGATTGAGGGTTTGCTATTGTTCAGCACACACTTAAGACCTTCCAGTAATCTCTAGAATTGAACATGTGAGATCCTATATGATGTTTCATTCTGTCAGCAAACAATAGCTTTGCTTTATTTAGGACATGTTTGCATTTATTATGAGCAAAGGGGCAGCTGGTGTAAGCAGTAGTCACTCTGGTACATCTGGAAGAAGTGATTCATGTGGGCAATAGCAGCTTAGCATGCAGATGAGAACCAATAATATGAACAAGATTTAACTTGGAATTTCCTTGCTAGAATGAAAGCATTGATGCTGGTATTCACTCAGAAGGAGACTTCATAGGTGCATTTCTGAACTTTCATTTTTTGAGCATTCATTCCAAGGGACATCACAAAGAAAATCACAGAATGAGTCTCAGTTTGCATGTTAATAACAGGAAGATATGCTGTTGGGAGGAGGTTCTTGGCTAGTGGGGAAGTGGAAAGAGATTTTTATAGATACCACCACATGATCAGTTACCAAGAGGGCAGAACTGCATAGCATGACCTGAGTCAGGGATAGAAGTAAAGAAGTGATCTAGTAGACTTCAGGGTTACTGAGAAATACAAGGGGAAGCCTACCACTTGTATGAGAGATTGAGTGAGTGAGAAGTTCAGGGTTTGGATGCCAGCAACATCAGTGACAAAATGTTCAAGCCTTTTAATATGATGGGCATTAAAGTCACCAAACTCATATATGTTTGTAAATAGATGTAGGGAAATGGCCTTTTATATATATTGTCAGAAATACTATCTAGCATGCAACAATCATGAGAGGAAGCAGAGTGGTAGTGAAAGAAGAGATAACTGACTGAATTTAGTAGAGGGAAGTGGAAACACATGTAAGAATGGTCTGGAAAGTTCCCTCACTAGCAGGAGATAATTGCTGACATAAACTCCCAGGCCATGCATGGGGACATAGTTCTTAATAGAGAGAGAAAAGGTAGCCATGAATCAAGATCAGAGAAGGGGATTGCAGAGTTAACATTAGTTTACAGACAGCAAAAGTTGATACAAATACTACAGATGTTGGAGAAAGTAATGTTGGATGTCTTTGTTAGGCTCATTTGGTATTATATCTTTAATAGCTCATAGTCAAGGTGAGTTATTTTGGTATAGAGAGGCCTAAGGTAGTAGTAGCAGTCATTCGTCAAATGTAACATGTGTAAAGGGAACTGGCATAGACGGTAGCATAGCGTAGCCTCAGAATTACCCACTAGAGGTACTTGCAGAGACACCCATCCATGCACAACATGGAACTGCAAGAACCCCAATATTATTGGACTGTTGATCACAAAAGCCCTTCTACATACTACACAAGGGTTTTGGTTCTAACTACCAGTCGGGGTACAGCAACCAGAGAACTGCCAACCTAGTACCCTCAGTATGAAGAGACATTGCCACCATCCACACTTATTACAAAAAACTCTTGAAAGCACGACTTTTAAGGCCTGATGAGAGGAAAAGAACCAGAATCTTTTTCCTGAACTAAAGGAAAAAAGGATGCACTTCTTCTCTTGTATAAGAGGGGAGTGTGGGTTGGACGATAGAAGAGCCTATCTACTCATGTTAAAAAATAAAAACTTACTGAGTTTTAATTCTAATACTTCCTTAAAAATGACTGACACAGTACATCTTTTAAGCTTATTATTGTTTCTATTGTCTGTGAACAAGAGACTTGCATTTTGCACTCTATGTAGAGATTGTTTAAATGCTTGATTATGCCAAGCACTTCCAGAAAATTAGCCATTTTCAAGGACTTTTGGTTTTTATTGCAAATGATACAGATTTTATAGTACTTTTATTATCTATATATATCTCACTGATATATGATGTCAATTCAGTCTGGTTTCAATCCTGGCGAGAAGCAATCAGCGAAACAGGTCTGTCTGCAGATGACTATATATATATATATATATATATATATATATATATATATATATATATGATCTGTGTGTGTGTGTGTGTGTGTGCATTTGAACATAATTAAATCAGAACAATATGCAGTTATATTAAAATGTGCTCAATACATTTATGAATATTTTTCATATGGAAATGAGTTATTTTCGCAATTTAGGTTTCAACCTTTTGATATCTTCAGGCAATTTATAATGACAGATTTTCTATCGTTTTTCAAACATACAACAGGATTCTTATAAAAATGCGACTGGAAATTTTAAACAACCAAAATATTCAAAATTAGGGAGGAGTTACTTAAGGATCTTATCTATACACACACACACACACACACACACACACACAGAAAGAGAGAGAGAGAACTAATACAAATTAAAAAGTTTATCTCTTAGCTGATTGGTGTTACCTTCAGCATCCTGATTCCAGAGTTTTGTAGATGATCTTTCAAGCAATCACTCCATTCACTCTACAGGGGTATCAGTAATTGACTGTTTATATTTCTCATTTTTTCTTTTATATATGCACTTTTCATTGGTGAAAGGTTGATTTTTTTTTTTTCATAGTGTCTGTGTTCCTGTGTGTGTGTATATATATATATATATATATATATATACACACACACACAATGTGCAGAACTGATCAAAAGACAGAATATCTAGTGAAGAGTGTCTTGACTGATTTGGTTTATACAATATGTTTGAAAACTGACTTCTTTAAGCTGGTAGCTTTGATACTCTTTAATAATAAGAATTATGTGGTCATTTAATAATTAAATAATTTTCTGCTTTTTAAGCTCATTCTAAATGTTATCTTATCCCTAAATGTACCTTTTGATCTTGATTGTTGAACAGTAAATTGTAATTACATTTTTAATGAGGATGATGGACATACCGTGTGTCTAGAGTTCTGGACTAGAGGATAATCTGCTCTTACGTCATTATTACTAAAATTATTAAAATTGAGGAAAGATTATGAGCAGTTATAATTATTCTGGCTAATTTAGTTTAGCAACTCTATCTTAAATAAAGTACAAGTGTCAATGAGACAAATGTATCTAATTTTCTAGCACAACACAAACTTTGATGACAAGTGAGCTACCATCTCTCAGAATCAAATAACAATGCTTACATGAAAAAGTCAAATGTTAAATGACAGCTGAATTTCTGCTTTTTATCTTCTGAACATGACAGATTCCGAAAAAGAAAATGTTATAGCTAACAGTTACTTGTTATATAGTTGTTAACAGACTTTTTGAAATTATTGAGCTTGTATTCAGTATAACAAAGAAACTGACAATATCTCTTTGATCTGGCTTTTTACCTGAGCATCATCACAAAAAGGATGTGACATTATTGTATGTTGTAACATTTCACAGTCTGATATCAATGCAATGAACTTTTTTTTTAATGGTTTTTTTTTTTGTTTTTTTGTTTTTTTTGAGAATTCGTACTTGTAAACAAAAGAGATGATGGCATGAAACAGTATACTGCCCCACAGAAGAGATATACAAGTTGGAGTTCCAGCTAAGAAAATCAGTAAAAGGATGAAAACAAAAGTAAAGTAAGCAAAAACCATCCAATAAAATAAGGTTGGCATGAAAAAAAGCATCCTTTTTATTTTCTTTAAATTGTCTAGATGTAATTCTAGTGCAGATAGTGTTTATTGCACATGAGCCAGCAAAGGTGTGTCCTACGATGCTGATAATTAGGTGTTACAAGTTTCTGTTTGGGTGATTTTCTTCTTCCATCCAATTTTCTCTTCTGCTGTTTTCATGTTTGCAATGCTTTGCTTTTCTCTTTTCAAACTTATAGAAAAGTTCAATCTACCTGTTTCAGAGCCTCCATGTTAAATTGTGCCATATAATAGTTATTGCTTGCCAATTACTTCCAGTTTTTATGTACAGTTTTGAAGATGCTTCACAATTGTGTGGTGTTATGACTTTTAAGAATAATGTTATTCCACATATAGATGTGAAGTTTAATTACTCTTCAAACCATTGAATTAATACTTGTGAACATAGGTTGTACAAGTTATCTTTTATAAATTAATAACTTTCTTGTTGCCTCTAGTTAAATTGACTTTTCAAAACGTTCTCAAATGTTGCATAGAATGTGTGTATATGTAAGTGAGATATAAGTGTCAAAGAGATTTTAAAGGATTTATTAGTATTTTAAAGAGATCAAGAGATTTATTAGTATTTCCATAGAGATCAACATTGGAAACATAATAAATAAAAATATTACTAAATGTTACTAGATCATGCAACGTTAAAATAGATTTTTAAAAGGAGGTTATAAAAACCAAGAAAAAATTATTCGTTAGCTTTTAATTCCAAAATACTTAGAAATAACATCCTGTCAGGTTATTACTTATTACAATTATTTCTAATTTTATAGTTAAATACTAAGTTAAAAATGATTCTTTGATTTGTTTTCCTTTTTAAATTTCTAATTGAGATTACAGTAGATTATCTTTTGTCTTCACATTTTGATCTAAAAAGACAAATATATTGTTTCTTCCTAGCAATAATTATAAAAGAAATGTTTGCGCTTCAGTATTGGTGATAATAATAATGAAATTTTTCACTTCCATAGAGGAAACATTCAGCAATTATTAAGGAAGGAGTTAGTGTTACTATTGATCGAATTTTATAAATTCTTTTTTTTTTGAAGCAGTTTTTCTTTTTTTTAATTAGACTTCTCAAGTCCTCTGTTATTACTTTGTCTAGAATTGAAGCAGGTTTCCTTCTAAACCTTTTGTTTTTAGTGGTGTGTATGACCAGCAGTTTTCCTCAACTTGACCAACTTTTATGCACAGCTATCACCATCCATGAGCCCAATATTCTATGCAGGAATTCCAGATACTGGAGTACCCCACACCAGCTCAAGGAAGAGTACACTCAAGAGTTGCAAACCTGGATAGATAATGGATTTTACTTCTGTACCTGATGAAGAGATGGAAGGTCCCCATCCAACTTTAGGAAAAAAAAGCACTTGTCAAAGAAGACCACCATCTTCCTGCCACTTATCTGATCATGAGATCAGGGATAAGTATAGAACAGAAAACAGTTTACTTCCTGGAACAAAACACACTCATATGTGTCTTATGTGCAGGATATGTGACAGAAAATATGGCCAATCTAAAAGCTGCATTTTAAGAATATCTTGAGCTCAGAGATTTTGCAAGATGAATTTGTGGTTTATACAAATTTCCAAGCCTTAGCCAGTCAATAAAATGAGCATGAGCAAGAGAAAATTAGATGGGCAGCAGACTTCAGTAGGTCAAGTGTTCATATTCTTCTTGTGGATTTTGCAATAATCTCACCAACTGTGATTGAAGACTGGGTACACCTGGTACCCCAAACAGCTGTACCTTATTTGTTACAGTAAATATCTAGATTATATCATTGTTTTTCCTTCTGGTTACATGTGCCACTCATTTGTGTTGCTGTTGGAAGTCTCCTAGTAAAGTTTTTTTTTTGTTATTGGTATAGTTATTTTTTGTTATTGGTATAGTTATTATAACAGTCTATATGGTTTGGGGAATGATTGTTTTTAAGATTTAGAGGGATTATTCATGTAAAGTCATTTTTAATCATTTGTGAGAGATTTGCATGCTTCATTAATAGCATACAAAGTAATGATTCAGACTCTGTTTAACATACTCTTTCTGATTTTAACATGTAAGTCAAGATTTTTCAGAATTAAATTTATATTAACTAATCAATATTGGTAAAATTTTCAGCATATATTTATATTAGAAATACATTTTGTGAATTTCAGTTTACAATGTCTATTCTTATTAAATAGGTTGAGATCTTGTTTTGTATGTGTCAGATTTTATTATCTAAACAAAATACATTTTTATTTATAAATAAATTAAAAAGATAATTCACAGGAATATATTCAATACAAATCCCGTGTATTTAAACAAATTATTTTATATATTAGAGAAATTGGAGTAGATAGACTAAACTATCGCCCGGTTCACACTCCACCCACATCTATTGAACAGGTGAAGAGACTCATCCCTTGTTTCCTGTTTAGGATGCGGTTTCCGGTTTTCTCTTTTCTAATCTTCTCCCTTTGTTTTTTCTTTTACAATTGGAGTAGATAGACTGAACTATTGCCCGATTCACACTCCACCCACATCTATTGAACAGGTGAAGAGGCTCATCCCTTGTCTCCTGTTTAGGATGCAGTTTCCGGTTTTCTCTTTTCTAATCTTCTCACTCTTATGTAGCCTCCTGCACATCAGTGGTGTTACCGCCTTGCTTGGGGTGATATGATTAAAAAAAAAAAAGAAGACATTTATAAATTATTTTAAATGCTATGGATGACATCTATTAAACCTGACAAGCCTATTTAAGAACATAACTGAAGTTTTCAGGCCAGTTTTTTTGTTTTGTAGCATTTTATAGTGTTGGACAAAGTACTTTTTATGCTATCTATCCTGTGTTCAATTTTCATATCAGAATAATAATTATTTTTATATTGATTTATTTAATGATATGACTCTATTTTTAAAATAAAAACCAGAATTCGCATCTGAGTGGAGGTAAATTTGCTTTTTCAAGCAGATGAACTTTTATGCAGTGACTTAGAGAATAAACTGAAATATGTGTCTGTTACTTACAGTCTACATTTGTAATGGTCAGTTTTAATTTTCATGCTTGAATTATGATTATTTTCTTTCTTTATTTAAATTATCAATATCAGAAAAAATTGAATTTTAGCATTTAAATTTTTTTATAAAATCTATAATTTTATGAAAATCTAGTTATCAATTCTTACTTCTAAAAAGTTTTTGTTTAAAATAATTGTTGATAACATCTAAGTTGATGCTTGAATTGATAAATATGAATTTTTAAATGTGCTCTTCTTGGTAAATTACAATGGAGACATGATCATCTCATAAAAATTTCTTGATCTGATGAGCATATTTGCTACTTGATATAATTATGTAAAATCCACTAAGAATGAGTTGGAGAAATAGTTAAAACAAAGACAAAAAAAATAGCTTATTATTGTGTAAAATCACCAAAAGCTGAACCTACCATCTACTAATACTAATGATAAAATTAGTTAAACATCTACAATTGCTATTCATTGATCTTTTAGTTCATTTGATATCCTTTCTTTATGTTATGTCCCCCCTGCCCCCATTCTAATTGTTTAATCACTTACTTTTAAATTCTATATTGAATACTGCTGCCATATCTGGTCGGGTGCCCCTGCTGTTCTCCTCGGGCTTCTCGATAAGGTTCAGAGGAGGGTCTGTAATGTGATAGATACCGACTTGGCAGACCGCCTGCAGTCTCTCTCCCACCGGCGCGACGTGGCTTCCCTGTGTCTCTTCTATAAATACTTCCACGGCTTCTGCTCCGATGAACTTAGATCACTAGTGTCCTCTAAATACGAATTTGAACGAGATACTAGATTAGCAACTAGATCCCACCCTTTTACAGTGAAACCGATAAAATGCAGCCGTAACTTCTACTCCAACAGTTTCTTTCCTCGCACTTCCCGGCTGTGGAATTCTCTTCCAAACGATTGCTTCCCCGACGGCTACAATCTCCAGGAGTTTAAATGTAAGGTCAATAGACACCTCCTAACACACTAACCTGCTCCCATTCTATCAAACACTCTTCCCATCTGCCCAACCCTCATCCTTGCTATACTTACTCATCTGTCACCTTCCTCCTGACATTCCCTATGTCTAACTACTCCTTCTCTTTACCTTCCCCTATGTAGCCCCCCAGGCTCAATAGTGGCAGTGGAATGCCTTGCTTGGGGTGAGATGATTAAAAAAAAAAAATTTTGTATAGATTTTATAGTTAATCTTATATTTGAAATTGCTAGATGTAACCTTCAGTGTTATTCTAATAGTTTTTTTTCTTACACTTTTTGCTTTTCAGTCCACTTCGATCTTTATCAAATATTTAAATACAGTGTCAATTGTTATCTTCTGTCATCTTAATTCCTGTTCTTTTATCGTTCTCTCATGAATGTTTTTTTTTTATATTCTTTCACACTCAGTAACCCCTTGCAACTTAATACCATTATTGCTTTGTTTGTGGTGGAATGTTTAAAAAATCTTAATGTTGTCCTATTTTTTGTCTCTTCCAGTTATCTTCCCTGGCATTGCTCTTTCCATTGATTTTTGTGCATTTCAGAATTTGTTTCTAAGCAATTTTCTTGCTTTGCACACATATCAGAGCTGACATCATACATTCATTATGCATTGTATATTTTAAGCATATTAGCAAAGTACTCTTCCTTATGTCTCTAAGTCTGTTGGATTCTTCATAACATTTTTTTATTTTATTTCATTTCTATGATCTTAATTGTACCATCTTGCTTTACACTTTTTTTTGTTCAGTCTTCATTTTATCATTGTGTCATCTCAGATTTATTGCAACATTGTATGAATATATATTAGTACTGTTATATGCAATTTGCCCTTAAAGCCTGATGAGATTGATATGGTTGAAACCTGGGTAGCAAGTCAGTGGTGAACATTTTGTTCTTTATATATATAATTGTAAGCGATTATTGCATTAACAAGTTTTTGAGGAAAACAATGATTTTCTAATTTCAAATTCTATTTACCCCATAGCTAGGGTACTTAACTGTAACAAACCAAACTGGAATTTAAACTTGGGTTTCCACTTTCACAATTTATGCAGCTATTCATTACACGAACAGTACATCCTTTTTAGATATATACATATTCAAAATTTTTTAATCCCATCCCATTTTATTTTCCTGAGGATGGATGATATTTTTTTGAACTTCTGCCAGTATAAAATCTTTTAATACATTTGAATTTGAGTAAATAAAATTTCCGTTTTGCTGTTGCTGAAGAAGCGAGGATTTCCTCGTAGAAATGGCTATTCAATGGATTTAAATATCAGTTTTTGTTTTATTTTATATATATATATATATATATAAAATATAAATGTCATTTAATACCAGTTTTGTAAAATATATAAAAATAATAAGTGGTATAAACTAATGGATATATATTTCACAGTTTGGTAATTTTTACTTTTTATAAAGTGCTTAATATTGATCTAGAGCTTTTATAGAGATATAGTTATTATCAGTATTATAATAATAACATTTGGAACTGCAACTGAAAAGTTTTCAGGTTTCGGTGCCAAGTGCACCATCATCAGGCAGTGAAATAATAATTCAACAATATTCACTTGGCACTGAAACCTGAAAGCTTTTGAGTTGCAGTCCTATATGTTATTATTATAATACTAATGATAACTATCTCTATGTCTCTGTCTCTCTCTCTCTCTCTATAGATATATATATATATATATATATATATATATATATATATAAAATAATACTAGTGTAAAGTATAATATCAAATTTCCTATTGTATAGCCTCAATGTGAAAACGATGCTCACTATCAAAAAGAAATATATTTTTACAGTATTTTTCTTCTTTTATTCAGTCTGTGATAAAACTAAGTTTCCAAAACTATTCCTCTAAATTTGGCTTGTGAATATTGTTTATAGCAAACAATATTATGATTGATTACAACTGCATGAAGTCACAATTCAGGATCAGGTGTCATGAGATAAAACTTAATTCTGACCCTAGGTGATTTCTATATGCAATATTCAGCTTCTACCATTCAAAAGATGTGAGTATGTGAATAACCCCCTCAGAAGACATGAATATGACTATTGAATCCAGTAAACTTTTCATCTCTCTTGCAACATTAAATCTGCATTTATTTCAACAGTGTCAGCTTTATTGTGCTTGCTGGATGATATAACATGAACTGCCAGTTTCTTATTTAAGTTTGTAAGTGATATGATTATTTCTGTTGGCCTTCATAATTCTTTACATAATAATAACATTTCTTATTTCCATACACACTCTATACTTGCTTCCAGTAAAATCAATATTTTTTGAACTTCAGTTAACTGTATTAGTAACAGAAAATGTCTAAAAGCATTACGTCATCACTTAGTAAACTTAAGCTATCCAACTTGAGTGCTGATATGAACTCTGAATAGTCAGTGGATGACAATGTAAAATAGGAGAGATGGTAAAAAATATAACTAAAATGGACAGGAAATAGTGGAGAGCAGTGATTTCTTATGTCCTAAATGGATAAGGCAGATAAAAGAAGAATGGGAACATTTTTAAAAAGGCAGCACTACTCACGTTTGAATTTTACTGTTTGGGGGATACTTTTTAAAATAAGCCGAGGGAACTAGCAGGACAGACTGGGTTCTATAGCCTTGGTCGGCAACCAGTCTACCGCAGAAAGCAATGGCAACCTACTGCGGGATAATCTTCTGCCCAGTCAGTCATGTTTCTTTCGAAACATGATCGCCCAAGCGTGTATCACGTATGGCACTTAACTGACTGATTGTTTCCTCATTAATACTGAATTTAGATGAAACAGAAATTAATCAGAAAGGATTTATGACTATCATGGAATTTGTTGGAAGCATTTTGTAAAAGTCACTCAGTTGATTGAGAAAATGAGTGTCAGTAAGAAGTATAAGGAAGAGACAATACAGGGATGGCTGCAGATGGAATCCTACTGTCTTTTAAAGAATGGTAATGGATCTAATTTTGCTTGAATAAAGACAATGTCATTATATTATTAACTAACTTAAAAGCTGCACTCTGCATGGACTTTTAAGCTAGCTCCTGTAGAAGGAAAATTAGGTATCTAGCCAAAAACTAAAGGAATCTATAGTCCAGCTTAAAAAATCCGCGATGATAATTTTGAAGACATAACTTTAAATTCTTTAATCCACTCTATGGAACTTCAAAACCACACTTTAACTGTAATTCAAGCTATAAGTCTAATTACAGCCAAATAATTAATTTTGTTGAAACTCTGATTTGAGCCAAAATTTCAATTTGGGCTGGAAAATGAATTCTTCAAATCACAAATTCTGTAGAAGTTCAAAACCTCATGTCACAAAAACTCCTTACTTTAACTCTGATTCCTTGGCATTTCTAAGAAATAAAATTGATTTCCTCAATTCACAATGTTTTATATATTTTTTAAACTGAATTTAAACAAAAATGTTTAAATTTATCAAGGTTTTGTGTCATTTAAACCCAATATAAATTAACAACTTTTAAAATCACTAGTTGCTTTTATGAGTTTCAGACAGAATTTGCAGTTTATTTAGAGACAAACAAGCTTAAAATTGAGTTTTTGTTGCATTCCATATTTATTGCTTATTTCTAATAAAGATATTAATTTTTAGTTTAATACTTTTAATTGCTATAGCACAAAATTCTTTATTATTGATTGAATCTCTGATTTGACTGAGTTCACTTAGTTTATGGTTATACTTAACATTTGATAACAATTACATCAGTATAAAAAATATATCTTTAATATTTTCTTACAAATATAAAAATATAATACTTTTGTTGTTACTGAGAAGTGAAAGTGAACTTTTAAGTCATTTTTTTTTTTCTGAAAATAATTTTCTGTTGGACAATGTCGGTTATTTTAGGAAGTTATCTAAAATTCAAGTCTAATGATAGCATCCTGTTTTGCTTGATTCTGGAGCACATGCTGAGAAACAGTGCTTGAGGCCCAAATTTTCTGCTCTGAACATTCATAGTGTAAAAATCAACAAATCCTGTTTGATCAGTGCTCAGAACACTGCCGGCATCAAGCAAAAGAAAGCAAGTCATACTGTACTTGATATGCATACCATTAAGTTGATTCCAGATGTTAGATGATGAATTTATATATACAGGCAGAATCCTCACACCTTAGATTATGAAATATGTTTGGGGCCATCAAATGATGTTCTTTATATATGCCAACACTTTGAAATTCTTTTTTAAGCTGTTAACATTTCAAATTTTGTTTGAATAAGTCAAAGTAAAGCACCTTAAAGTGACAACATCAAAAGAAGTCATATTGAGGAAGGAAAACCAAGATAAACAAAGTAGATGATGAGTAGGATTATCAACCTGAAGACAATAGATAATAGCAAGAAATTGTTCAGATTATATAAGGTTAAACAAAACTATTAGAGATAAGTACAAGCAGGGAATCACTAAATATGAAAATTTACCATGATAGAAAAATCAAAGGGCACCTTATTTATACCATCCACCTGTGCATGGAATACTGCTGCCATATCTGGTTGGGTTCTCCTGCTATCCACCTAGGTGTCCTTGAAAAAATCCAACAGAGAATCTGTAATGTGATAGATCTGGACTTGGCAGCTCGGATACAGTCACTTTCTCACCAGCGCAATGTGGCTTCCCTGAGTCTCTTCTATAAATACTTTCACGGCTTCTGCTCCAATGAACTTAGCTAACTGGTGCCCCTCTATATATAAATTTACTAGAGCCACAAGATTAGCAACGAGGTCCCACCCTTTTACTCTGAAACCAATAAACTGTAAATGCAAATTCTACTCCATCAGCTTCTTTTGTCTCACTTCCCACCTGTGGAATTCCCTTCCATTTACTTGCTTTCCCGACAGCTACGATCTCCAAGAATTTTAATGCAAAGTCAATAGTCATCTTCTATCTCACTAACCTGCATCCACTCTCTCTCATGTTCTTTTCTCTGTCCACTCTCATCAGTATTCTCATCCTTCTCTTACCCACTTTCTGACACCCCCTATAACCTGTCACTCTTTCTTATAACTTTCCTCCTATGTAACCCCCTGCAAAAAAAGTGGCAATAAAATGCCTTGCTTGGGGCAATATGATTATAAAAAAAATAAAAGGTCAAAGGAATAACAAGGCAGAAAATAGTTTCTTCATCTTGATGTATCAAATCTTGTTGGTTTCAATCGTAATGGGAATAACTGCAAAATACTTTCCCCTCCCCAATTATAAGCAGAATCACACCAATGCATGCTGGGATTTTTTCCTAGCCAATAAAATAGGCTGCTTTGTGGTTTCATCAGTTACAGTCCTGATCTGTCTTGTCTTCAAGTCAGAACACTACGTTTGTTATATTCCAAATGCTCTTCTGTGTCAACCCCAATTCTTAGACTGTAAACTTTTTACCATATTACTGTTGCTTTGCCTTGCATATACTGTTTGCTTGCTTTATATTATTTTTTCTCTGTTTCTTTTTTTTCTCTTGTTATTGCTTATTGCAAACTTTGCCAATTCTGTTTGGATAGTTCAGTTATTTATTTTGCATTTGGTCATGGCTATTCACACCACAATCTAGAGAAAAAGTGATCATTATGGAAAAGAAAAAAGTACTGCAGTGGTGGAATAAATATATAGGAAGATTCTTCCATGAAAACTAAAAAGAGAAACCTACAATTTGTAAAAGCAAGAGAAAATCCATATTTTTAAAATCTTCAAGTAAAACAAACGGCAGAACCAGATGAAATTGTTGTAGAGGTTTTGACAGTCTAAGTTAGTTTTGTAATGAATAAGGTTACTGAAGGGATAAATAAAATATGCAATGGGGAAGAGATACCAGAAAGTCTAAGTAGATAAAATCTAATAGTACTGCCAAAGTAAGTGAAGTTGAATGTGAACTTCATCAAACAATCAGCTTGATGAACCACATAACAAAGCCAGTCATTTGAATTTTAATGACTTCAGCTTATAGCAGAATGTGACTAGAAAAATGGAAGTATAGAGGGGTTTTGTACAAGACACTTGAACAAAAGTTCTTTTTATTATCAGATTTGTGTCAGAATGAAGGAAAGAAGTGAAGAAAGAAGTATATGTATGTTTCATTGATTGCACAAAAGAATTTTATAAATTACAACATGAAGAATTTGAAAAGTTGGAAAGCTTGATCGACATGAGCAGGATATAGGAATAATCTGCAATTTGTATAGTTTGTGTGTGTGTATGTATGTATATATATATATATATATATATATATATATATATATATAGTTTTTAAAGGAAAACTTAACACGTCATATTAGTTATAAACTATAGTTCATTTCAATGAGCTTAACTAGCTCATATCATCAGACTTTTTTACAATATTTCCTTCATCTGGCATAAAATTTCTGCCGGAATGAACGTTTTCTTAAAATGAAGAGTGGACATCATAGAAATAAAAATAATAAACATAAGATTACAAACAAATAAATAAATGACAATGAATGTAAGGGGAAGAAGGGAAGTCTTGTTGGATTATCCTCATCGTTTTACGGACTGAAAACTATATATATATATTAGAATCAAATAGTTTGTCTACAAAGGCTAAACAAGTTAAATGGGTACATGAAAATAAAAAGTGTAACATTTATGTTTACTTACTGGAATTATTTGATCTGTATGGGGTAATGAGTTTAAGACATTCCAAGATTTATTATTGGTAGATATAACCTCAGTAACACGAAAAAAGAATCAATAATTAATTATAAAAAATGGAATGCATATTAGTCAGCATGTGTGTTGTGGTGTAGTGGATATCGACTTGAAACAAGAGATTGGGGTGCCGAGTTCAAATTCCTGTTGAATTCCTTGTGTTCACTTATGCACAAATACACTTGGGAAAGGTATTAATCTGTTTCTTCCCTCCAGTTATGGATTAAATAATAGGACAGATTGGGTTCTATAGCTTTGGCTGGCAACCAGTCTATCGCAGAAAGCAATGGCAACCTACTGCAGGATAATCTTCTGCCCAGTCAGTCATGTCTCTTTCAAGACATGATCGCCCAATGTGTGTATCACATATGGCACTTAACTGTCTGACTGATTAGTCAGCAAAAGAGACAGCTCAAGATGTGAATTATGGGATGTCAGATCAACCAAGTAAAAAAGGGTGTGACACAAAAATTGGAAGGTGGCTAAGAATAGTGAGATATACTTTTCAGAACCTGACTAAGGCACTAAAATATTGGTAAATAACATTGGAAATTAAGAAAAGATTGCTGGGCTACTTTGTAATATCTACAATTTTTTTTCAAATAAAGATAATACTTGAAACCATCAAGATATGATGCTATCATGGTCAGAACTTGCCACAAATGTGGAAGACTGAATTAAAATAGAAAAAAAAATAACTATCAAAAAAGGACAGCTGAAATTTTTTTGACACATAATGAGGAAAATTAGAGTATTTAAAATTTACAGGCTATATTGGAAAGCAGCAGGAAAAGCTACTTGACAAATTGAAGCAAATGGCTAGTGGAACAAGTACCATAAAAACAGTAAGAGATTGTAAAGGAACAAGTATTCCTGAGAACAGCTAAAGACAAGAGCTATGGAGAACCATGGGCATCCACCTTCTAAAAGGATTTGGCATATAGAGGTCAATAACAAATAAACAGGTTTACTTTAAGATGTGCTGAAAGTTTTGGGATGATTTTGTTATTCTATAAATGAATTGATATAATAGCATTCATGTGCATTTACTTGAAAAAAATTTATACAAATTTGATAGAAAATTTAAAAATAATCACAGCTGTATTTTAGCATTATCTACATTTGAACTTTATATATATTAATTTTATGTAATTATTGGAGTGATTGAACATGCTTTTTAAGTAAAGCCCATGAATGCTATTATATCAGTTCATTTATAGAACACAAACACACACACACACACACACAAAGGGTGTGATGGATAAATTTTTGTCTAAATTACACAAAAATGAAAATAACTCATTTTGACCTCTTGACAACTTTGGAATATCCTGAAACTCTTCTGGATGCCCTCCTTTTTTAAGTTGGTGAATGCTGCTATCATCTTTGCCTTCAGTTCATCTTCAGCATTACAAGGAGATTTGTTGGTCTCTTGTTCAACTGTTCTTCACATATAATGATAAAAAAGGTTGCAGTCTGAGGAGTTAGGTTGCAAAATATAAGGAGTGATATAGTAGCAGAAATTGTCTCAGAGCTATGACTGGGTTTTTCTGCTTGTGTAGCATGAGATAGTCCTGTTAGCAGATATAGGGTCTTCCAGCAGCCAATCTCTCAACCCAGAGCAATACTACCTCTTCAAGCCACTTGATGTAGTTCTCCATGTTAAGTCCGAGGCCCTGTGAGAAGATAAATGGAGGCATAATGTTGCCATCACAAATACTCACTCCAAACACCATGATGTTGACTGGATATTTGGTTTTAATCACTTTTTGTACATCTTTTGTGGATACAGCGGGCCACCAGTTATTCCATCTGTTCATCATCTTATCCTGGCAGAAAATTTTCTCATCTGAGAAAAACCAAAGCATGTTTGGTGGAGGAGATGCTTGAGTTTGTTAAAAAAAAAACTTTGTAGAATGCTTTTTACTCTTGTCTTTCTTTTATGGCCAGGGATAAAAATTGTCCTCTTTTTTTCATCTTGTATGATAAATACTGAATGTCTTAATGAACTATCTGCTTGATAAGACACTCAGGCACTCCTGTGTCTCTGGCTATGGACCAATTGATGTGGAGGGATTGTTGTCAGTCATGGCCTGGATCTCACAAACAAATTCAGGAGTTATTTTCTTATCAGAACAATCAGTGAGTTTTTCAAACTGTAACTATTAGACTCATCCAACTCTTTCTAAACCCTCTTCACTGTCCTCAGATTGACACACAAACACCCTGAAATATTCATGTTGGAATTTCCACTTCAAATGCCAAGCAGTACAGCATGTCATTTCTAAATTTCTGGTGGAGTGAATTGAGTCATCGTGTTCTTTTTCTCACAGGTAGTTCCCAACTGACCCTATTATACTGTGAAGTTGACAAAATCAAAAACAACATGCATGTGCAAAATTAAAAATATAAAATCGTGACAATTTACCCCTCACACTCTGTTGTAGAATGGTTGAGAAGATCTGATTTTGTAAAAAATAAAGCAATAATCACAGGTGTATTTTAGCATTATCTGCATTTGAACTTCGTATATATATATATATATATATATATATAATATTTGAGAAGATCTGTTCTCAGCTACATGCAGAGTCATTGTGATGTCAACTACCAATATGACATCCTCTATGGTTATACATGTACAATCAACCAGTGGACCCACACAATATTTTCAAAGCCTGCAACAGGAAGACTGACATATCAGCAATGTGAAAAGAACTGCAGGACTCTTGCAGGATTCTTTTTAAAAGCTTTTGAGATATCATCAGTGACAAAGTGATTATATTTAAAATGTGTGAAATGTTAAGAAATTTTGAGTGTAAGAGATGGTCTTATTTAGTCATGAGTTGGCTTCCACCGCACAAACACACACATATATACTTTTCAAATTATTCAAACAACTGAATTTTGAGATAATAGTAGAAACAAATAGAAAAGTCCAATATTTAGATGTGTAATTAAATTTACAAACTGGCAATGTCTCTCCATACATGAAAGCAAACAGATTTAAAGTACATAAACACAAGATCTTACCATCCCAAAAGCATAATCAAGCACATTCACAAAGGAATAAAACACAGGCTATCAAAAAATTCATCATATGAAAACAATATTTAATGAAAGGAAAAGAAACTATGAAAATGCACTAAGAAAATTTAGCCATAAGAACATTTTAGAATATAATCTCCAACCAAACAGACAAATAAAAAGATGATGATAAAAACGAAACATTATCATTAAATGAAAATAGGACAAACATTTTTTAAATCGATCAATAAACACCAGAAAGCTCAGAATTAAACAAAATTTTTAATAGGGATACAAACTGAGTTATAGCTCTACTAGTAATTTAGAAAAATTTAAAAAAAGAAACAAAATGCTAGAAATTTAAACAGCATTGTACAAAACAAGATCATTAATAAAGAATGTAACTGCAGGGACAAAAATAAATGCCCACTTCAAGAACTTTGTAAAACAAGTCATTTACAAAGCAAAAGTGCATGACTTAAATAGTCAAAACAAAACATTTGGGATCAACCAAAGACACTTTTAAGACCAGATGGTTCAATCACAGGTCCATATTTATAATAGAAAACTTAAAAAATTGTACAAAATTGGAAATTGAAATTAAAATATGGAAAAGACCCAGACATAACATGGAGTATAGTGAAAACAACCAAGCTTTACAATGGTGGCAAAATATGTGAACTGTGCCAGGAAGAAAAGTTAGCTATTATGTCATTACCAAACAAAATGAATGACTGAATGAAAGAACAGAAATTATGATTAAGTTTAACCTTACCATAAAATACCTATTAGGTTCATACAACCATGGATGAAAACGTTATAATTTCAATTAATTTTTAAAAATTGCGCACTCAAAAATTCCCTGTTACATGAGTGTTCTTACAAAAAAAATGATAAAATCAGTTATTGAAAATTGCCTGAAGACATCACACAAGGTAGAAAGCTTTGTCGTGTCATGTAATAACTCATTTCCAAATGAAGAATATATATATGTGTGTGTGTGTGTGTAGAAACATTTTCTGAAATAGATTTGATTGAAAATAGATTTAGTAATGCATTTCCCCATTAAGGGCTTAAGCAGAGCTATAAACAAAAAAAATGGAATAAGTATTTGTGTGTATGGTTAGGGAAAAGGTACTAATGATTGATTATTTAAGCATTCTTCTTTTTTTATCTGATGAAGCCTTGAATGGTAAAATACATTATCAAATCTATTTCATTAAACATTTCCATTTGTCAAAATTTACAAGCTTTGTCAGTATTTTTATATTTTAACTTGAAAACACACATATACATACACATCAACTGTGTTGAATTCTGGGATTGGCTCTTCCACACAACATGAAGAAGTCACCTCCCTGACAAATCGATCATCATGGACTTCAAACTTGTGTCTCATAGCCATAAAGCAAATGAGTCTGGGGTTTAAATATGGGTTAACACAGACTTTATGATTGAAAATGGGGAGACAGAAATATTCCTAATCTGTTGACGGTTGTGCTAGCCCAATATTATAAGTTTTTGTGACCAAAAGGCTGGGGGTACTGGCATTGTTCAAACTACTGAACATGGCAAATTATGCACAAGAAACTGTGAACATGGTCTGCAAAGTATAGTTGTGATATAAACCACAGGCGGTCTCTATGGGTATTCAACACATGCACACAAATGTGCTTTTTTTTTGCTTTTTTTTTTTTTAATGAATTTACCCCATGCAAAGCCACTGACACAATGGGTTACAGGGTGTGAAAAAATTAGCAAACAGAAGCATTATTGAAGTGTAAACAGGAAAACAGTAGATAACAATTGTCATTAAATTTAAATTTTTGAAGATTAAACTTGACCAGAAAGTAAGAAGGCAGAAGAGAGTTCCACAAGTGAAAAGTGAGAGAAAAGAAACTGTTAGCATAGAACTGATGGTCACATCTAGCCAAATCAATTGTAATGAGGTCTTGTTGCTAATCTAATACTGCCCATAAATTCATAAAGTCAGGGTACCATAACAAAGAGCTCATATGAACAATTACCATGGAAATATTCATAGAAAAGGCACAGGAGAGCAACTTTACAGAGGTGGGAAGGTAACTGAGGCTGAGACACCAGGTCAAGACTAATAATATTGCTGATTTTTCTTTTGAGAATCTCTAAATATATAGCAGTTACACTGGACAATACATGGCACCAATATTGGTGGTATGGATGAATCGTAGATTTATAGATATATGTCTACTGTTCATCCATGCCTCAATTCAAGAGAAAAAATAGTCTAGAACAATGAAATCAACCATCTTTCTTAGCAGCAGTTTTAGCAATAGATTCAAAACAATTTTTCCACTTCATGTCAGCTGAGAATTTTAATCTGAGAAGGTGGAATGAGTTACTCCTCTGAAGGTCAGCATCAGCTATGCTGGTGGAAGGCAGAAAAGAGTCTCAAAAATGATTAATAGAGAGCAGTTTTGTTTTGGTGACATTAAAATTAACAAAGCATCTTTTGCCCAAGTTAACAACAGATTGGAGGTCATTTATGACATCAGCTTCTAATTTGACCATATTGATTTAATCAGACTTATTATTGAAACAATAGTAAATGCTTGTCCCCAGTATAGATACCAAGTCAAGTGCTGTTGCCATCAAGAAGCGTTTTGATGAAAATAAGAAAGACAAAGTAGATTTGAAGATAGAGCCCTGGGGTACATCTGCATTAATACGAAATGATTTAGAAGAATGGTCATTCAGGACAACCTTTGTTTTGTGATTTGATAAGTATGACTGAATCAATGCAAAAATTTTGTCCAGCGTCAGCATAACTTTTCAACCTGTGAAGAAGATTAGAATGCCAAACCCAGTCAAATGTTTTCAAGATTGGGAATCTGCAAGAGGAATTGGCTAGCTGCCCTAGCAGATCGATGTGCTCAGAAATGAGTACCCAGTCATTTTATATGTAATTATTATTAAGCATTTATTGGTCAGAATTAAATTAGGCCAGCATACAGTTGTATTTAAAAAGTACTCAATACATATATAATGTAGAGCTTTTAAATACTTTCATTTGGAAGCCAGTCGATTACGCCACCTTGGTTTTAGCCTTTCGGTATCCAGGTTTGTATGATCCTAAAATATGTTTTCTTATGTGTTTACATCCAGACATAATTTTGGATTTTTTATTGAGTAATGTTTTCTTTCTGGAAATAATATTTTGACTAACTTTTCTTCTTGGCACAATCTGGAGACACCACAAATGTCGTAAGGTTTGGATTTCTTTAATATGCTTCATGTTATTTAAGGGTTTTTGCTATTTTTTCTTTCAATTTCCACACATGCTTAGCCAGTTGGGTACAATTTTTAAGATTTTCTAGCTTGAATGTAGACTTGTGATCATATCAACGATATTTTAAAATTCTTTCAGTAGAGCCTAAGTATGTTTTTCTTTGTCTATCTGTATCCTGTACTTTTGCTTTGTAATTAATTCCTTCTGTTTTACAAACTTTATAAAGTGGGCATTTATTTTTGTCTCTGCTGTTACATTTTTTGTTATTTATATTATGCTGCATGTAATTATTTAAATTTATAGTGTTAAGTTTTGTTGTTAAATTATATCAAGATTGTACAGCCAGTTCTCCAGATACTCAAAATGGCTGGAGACATTCTGGGCAGACATCAGTTATTTATTTTTAATCTTAAAAATGTAAAATAAAAGAACTTAAAATTTTTTTCTAGTCCTCATGAAAAAATGACATTTCACCTTCTCACCATCTATTCTTAGTTCAGGCTGTGTATAGACTATAGGTGATTACCCCTCCTTATCCTCCTACTGTATGTTTTGACCTTTACACTTTGTTGCAATTAGAGCAAAAAAAAAAATGATAAAGAAAATCTGGACTTAGAATGATTCTTTGAATCATGCTGGAGTCCAAATTTTGCTTGAGAAATTTAAGGCAATATGAGAGATTTGTGGAAAAAATTTGTCTTTAGTTTAATGTTGTTTTTTTTCATTACTATTGATCAATTTGTTTTTTTTTAATAATATAAAGTAAAAACAAAAAATATTTTACATCTTTATACTATGTTAGATATTACAAAATTAGTTAGTGATTTTGCTATTTTAGAAATCAATTATTAATTGAGAAAATTGCTTATACATATTAAAATTATTTACTCCATTTGATTTTTAGTTGTCATTTTTGAAAAGTTATTATTCCTCCTATATGGTAGTAAATGCTGGACAATCTCCTTACAGTTAAAAAAAAAAAAGATTTTAAGCAACAAAAATGTGTTCTACAGGAGGATGCTGAGAATACCATAGACTGAACATGTGAGCAATGATAAAGTTTTAGAGAAAATGGAAACCAAAAGGATGTTTATGCTTAACATTGGAAATAAGTTGAAATTTCTTGGACACGTAATGAGGAAAGAGGGCTTGAAAAATTTGACAGATGCAGGATATATTGAAGGCAAGAGGTATATAGAAAGACAGCACATAACCTACCTAATGTGTTTGTGTAAATGGATGGTAGAACAGGGTTTAGGGGGAATATGAAAAAAAATTTACTAAGAGCTACAAGAGACAAAAAATTGTGGAGAGTTAGATTAGTCAATGTCCTGAAGGAGCATGTCACATAGAAGAAGAATGGTAATATAAAAAGACCCAGAATTGTTTTTATTACAAATGTGTTACTTAATAATGACAATAATGTAAACAATTTCATCATGCAGAAATTAATTATAATTGATTTAGAGGCTTATTCTTCATCTCCATTTGTGCTTACTAATGATGATGCTGAAGACAATATTAGTCAAAATTAGTGATTGACAATATTTCATTTAAAACATTTGAAGAATATTTTGTTTAAAAATATTTCTACATATATTTTTGTGTTTGACAAAGGTTATAAAAACTCTTACTGCATTATGAATTTTTACCCTATAGAAAGAAATATTATTTACTATATTTACATTCAGACTATTGTCCTCATCTTTCTTGTTATAGCAACATTTCAGCTGTTGTGTCCTCTGGCCTTCATCAAATGTATATCAATCTAGAAACATTGCCAGTTAAAGAAAATACAGAAACATTTTCAATTAAATTTCTGACTCAGAATTTTTACCTATCACCTTTTGAATAAGCAATTTTTCATATATATATAATTTTTTTTTTTTTTTTTTCTAAACATATACTGTTAAATATAAGAGACAATGAATGTCTGTTATGTTTAATCATGAGCTGTTCTAAACGTCATATTTTGGCTTTAATTTCAGTTGAAAATAAAGACAAAAATTCTTCAACATTTGGATAATTTTTTATTAATTTGGTTCTAAGCTTTTGGCTCACATGAACCATCTTCAGAGAGGTTATTAAGACGGTTATACAGTAACATCCACTATCACCGATGATTTTATTTTGTGTTGACATAAAACTCCGCTAGGCAACGGCAATAGTTACCAAAAATAACAAACGCAATTCTCAAATTTGCAATGCGGTTCTATGATGTAACACTGCGTGATAACGCGAAATGACAACAGAACCATGTATTCAAATGCAATTCAACGGGTTATGTCCGGATTTAAAGGTGATTTTATTAAGTGTTGGTTGTTTAGATTTGATGTACATGGCCTCCAATATCTGAAGGTTCTTTTTTATTAAACATAATAGACATTCATTGTCTCTTATATTTAACAGTATATGTTTAGAAAATTATTTGCTGCCTCGATATACTATATATATATATATATATATATAAGAAAATAGCTAACCTAGAGAGCCAACGAACCTACCAAGGTTTCACCAAATTGGATCTTCAGGGTAAGTTGGCCTACCAACTATTTATTTGCTCTACCAGTGTATTGAGCGGTTTACGTGTTAGGTTACTCGTCTTGAGGTTGTTTTCTTTTGACTAGTACTTTGACTAATGTTCAACTTCTTAGTTCGTTTCTTTTTTTGTTTCCATTTTTTTCCCCTCCGCATATATATATATAATCATCCTTTCATTAGATCTTAATCAGAGAATGAATGAAATATGGAGGAAATGAAAAAGGCAATTTGGGTATTTTTACTTTGTGTCAGTTGATTTTCATTGGTTAATTTGATTTCATGTATATTTGACTTTTTAAACAAACATTAGTATCATTTATGACAGTCCAAATTCTTAGAGAGATAAAGTGTCCCTTTGAAGTTGCAAGATTCTAAGCCTAACTAAAAAACACAAAAATAAAAATGCCAGAATTTCTTTTTTCTTTTTCTCCCATATCACATTCTCTGATGAGACTTCAATAAAAGTGAAATATGTTAGATTGATAAACATTTCCTATTTGTTTATTTTTCATTGTTGGATTCTGATCCACATTTAATCTGCATTTAATCCCAACATTATATATAATATAAATGTTATCGTATTCTAGGGTGTGTTAATTTAGTTTCTTCAAAGTATTTTCATTGCAACCATGCACACTTATTCTAGCATCCCTTCCATTTTTCAGAACAATTTTCAAAATCCTCTTTTAGAATTATCATTGGTTATCTCTTACTTTCTCCTTAATCTTGTCTACAACATTTCAATAGCAATTTTAGGTTTAAGAAAAGCCAGAGGTCTGTTATAAAAAGGCAGAACTGGGGTTGTAGCACAGTTGTTGCTGGCTGATTTGGACAATGATATACATTGTCAAAAGAAATATCTATCTGTATATGAAAACCAATGAAAAAATATCTAGAATTTTTAAAAATTCATACAACATATGTGATTTCTATGCAAACAGTTTCTTTTCTCACACTTCTTACTTGTGAAACTCATTTCTGGCTCCATGCCTTTTAGTCAACTTTTAATCTTCCAAAATTTAAATGCAATGTCAATCACTATCTACTGTCTTCCTCATTACTCTTTTCTTTTCTTTTTCTGTGCATTATTAATGCTTTTGTTTCTAATTCTTACACACCCTGCAAACTTTTGTTTCTTCATCACTTTACTGTCTTGAATTATGGTGATACCAATTAAAAAAAAAAAAATGGTATAAACATTAATGCCCTAAAATATACACATGACCTCTATAAAAAATAAAAATCACTAAATGAAAGAACAGAAATTATGACCAAGTGTAACCATATAAACAAATACTTATTAGCATCATACAATCATGGTTGAAAACATTCTAACTTCTAATTTAAAAAATTGTGCATCCATAAAAAATACCTGTTATGTAAGTGTTCTTAAAAAACCGATAAAATCAGTTATTGTACATTGCCTGAAGACACCAGAAGGTAGAAACCATGGTTGCATAATAACTCATTTACAAATGAAAAATATTCAAAAGTTCTACAATGTAATTGTATTGAACACCTTTTAATACAACTGTGTACTGGTCTAATTTAATTATGACCAGAAACTAAATAATTATGTATACACGTAAATACTATTGGAGTATATGAGAGTGATTATATTGACTAGCAGTTCACCTACTTCATGCAGTGTGCGAGTCTTGTACTTGTTGATATATTATTATTCCCAACCTCCATTTTGGTGGTTACCCTTGCAGTAACCTTTTAGGGTTACACAGTCAGTCTCTCAACTGAGAAGAGACTGCTTCCTTTGATACTCAGCGTATTGGAAATTTTAATTTTGTTTGAGTTCAATCATCAAATGCTGAGGAATATACAACTACCTTGGCCATCTAGTGAGTATTTCAGGAGTCCTTTATTCAATAACGTGCCAATTCCATTATTTTTATTTGATGACTTAAGAGTGATATTTTGTAAGCATTATTTATAATTGATTAGTCTTGTGTACTTAACAAAATTATTTTATTTCTTTTCTGTTGAAGTAAATACATGATCATTACTTTTTCTCTGAGTTTTTACATGCGTTTCCCAAGTCAGGAAAGATATCTGAAACATTACGAGAAAAAGCTCACTTCTAGCTTAAATGGCTAAAAGCTTTTAAGGTTTTGTAAAAAAAAAAAAAGATAATATATGATTTATTTAATTTTCTTTTTCTTTTCTTTTTTGATTTTACACTGATCATAGATTAAGCACAGAAACAGACTTTATGCAGAATTTTTTTTTTTTTTTTTTCTCTAGTAAAAGAAATCAGTCTAATTATGATTCTTTCTTGGGAATTACTTTCTTATTTTGTTGACAGCTAACAAAAAAAAAACTTTTTTTCTAAATTTGATTAAATTTTCCTTTTCTTTTTTTTTTTTTCAGGTAAGTGTGTAAAATTATTTTGAATATTCTGGTAAGATAAAACCATGTCTTTTTATTTTACATGTTTACTTTTGGATTATTTAAAAATATTTCTATAAAAATATTCTGTAGAAAGTTGAAATTCTGATTTAGGAATTTCATTTAATAATTGATGCTGTTTTTATAATGTTTTACTGTTCTCTTTTTCTCACTAGATTGATACTATGACATGTTCTAACACACAAACCAATAAAACAATGCCAGTTTGCATCTATATTATAGAAATAGTATGTTTAGATCTTGCTTATCATGTGTCTAAAAGTGACATAATAGCAGTTTGTATTGGTTGCAATTTTCAGATTGTCATGTTGATGGATCGTCTATCTTTAAGTCAGCATAAACATAAATCTTGACTTAACATGAAAATTTATCATTTTGGCATTATTGTTTGTCTTTTCAGTAAAGTATCTGTTTTTAGATGTAGAATGTCTGTTATAAATCATTATTTAAAGCATTTTGTTTTCATGACCTTAGATTTTAGAGTAAAACGTTTTATACATGCACTGTTTATATAAAATATTACAGATTACTCACGTAAGTGGGCAACTAGGATATAAAGCAAACATTTTCAAATTAAATAAAAAAAAATAATAGCTATAGAACAATATTTATGAAAATAAATCTACAGGTATGGAACATCACTGAAATAAATTATGGAGAAAAAATACACATTTTCTATGTTAGGTTGAAAGTATCAAAGATAACTGGTAAAAGTCTGGTTTCTTCCATTTATTTAGACTGGACTTATATTCAAGAAAGTATTTGTATTTCTATAAACAGGAATTTTAAGCTCAGATTAATAAATTAATTTGTTATTTATATTAGATTAATATTCTCTTAATTGTATGCATGTATCTGAGATCATGGATTTAAAATAGTTTCAAGTGAATGAACTTTGTAGGTCTTAAATATTCTTCCTCAGGTCACATAGACTGGTGCAATAGAATTATAAACAAAGAACTTTAGTAAATAAAAAAAAAGCAACATCTCATTGACTATCAACAGCAGCAACAACTAGAATGGATAGCACATGTAACTGGAAGAGAAAATAATTACATAATCAAGATGTTTACTTCCACACTGCTTAAACAAAAGGTTATAAAGAAAAGTCCCATGAGTGCTAGAAAGAACAATGAGTGAACTTGAGTGAACTATTTTCTTGAAAAAATATTTTGAAAGATTTTATTAATTAGATTTTAACAAACAGCAATTCTGTTTGGTCAATAAATATCAAATAAGGAACTGGCTGATCTCACCATACTGTGTGTGTGTGTGTGTTTCATTAAAATTACTGACAAGGTTGCTGTTAAGTCTTTTATTTTATGCTGATTGGCTAAGTAGAATATTTATTGTGAATTTCATTAGCATCCCAAATAAAAGAAAAAGCTAACACTCAATAACATCAACTATGAACATGGCCACAATGTCATGACCATATTTAGAAAATATTCCTATAACTTTAGATACATAAAACAATCCATAAATTCAGTGAAAAATAAAAATAAAATCATCCTTGGCAATGGCTAAAGATATAGTCAAAAGTGCTATGAAATACAGAACATTTAGACAATTTCTACATAATTTATGTCCAGAAAAGAACATAAGAACACAAGAAAAATTAAAAAACTTAACCACAGTACCTGTCAGTTTTTTTATAAAACTTGTATAAAAAAGGGATTGTTGCCTAAATACACAATTATATATATATATATATATATATATATATATGCAAACTTATCACTATACTCGTTTTGGAAAACCCTCTGCATATATATGCGGGAGGAAAAAATTTTTGTAAAAAAAGAAAGAGCTAAGCACATGAACATCAGCCAAAGCGATTTGAACCAAGCTAGTACATAGCCCAAAGAAAAAACCCAAAATCAATAACAAAAAGGCGCTCAATACGAAAACAGAGCAGAATAAGTAAATTAACCTAGTGAGCCAACTAACCTACCAAGGTTTTACCTAAACGGATCTGAAGATCTGTTTAGGTGAAACCTTGGTAGGTTTGTTGGTTCATGAGGTTAATTTACTTATATATGTATATATAGTTAAATATAACAGATAATGAATGTCTATATTGTCTGTTATATTTAACAATATATGTATGTAAGATTTCATAAAAGTATAACTAAGGAAAATAAAGCACTGCAACTTACTAACTAAAAATAAAACCAAGTTTATCTACACACTTTTTAAAAAGTCAATAAAAAAACAAGCATTACGCTAATAATCCCTTTATTAAAGTATGTTTTCATTAAGGAAGTATATTTGAAAAGTGTTTTAAGATGTCACAGTCAGTTTGAGGAATTGTGTGGTTCCATCTTTTAATATAGGGTTACTTGATATTCGGAAATTTCCAATTTAAGTCAGCTGCTAAAAACATAATTTAGCTTGTGGCTGTTTTTTTTCTTTCTTTTATTAAAAATATGTGGCATCTTGATGGCACTGTAATATGTGGAGCTTTCAAAATTATTTTCTCTTTGAAATATCCGGATTGCATGTGATTATTTGATATACATTTCTTTAAAAGTCCTTAGGTTATTTTACTTCCTGCTCAACAGATCACATATCTTATGTTCAGAAGAGAAAGATAACTTTAGCAAAAGATAATCAAATGTGAGGTTTTCTGGAACTGTAGATGATATAATAAATGAACAAATTACTGTAAAGTGCTAATTAGTTCATCAAATTTATTTCTGGTTGGCACTTAATTATAAACTTTTAATTAGAATTTATCAATATGAGAATATACAGAATTCTATGCTACTTTCTTGTCAAAATCCTTCTTATTCAGAAATTACTTTCTTGTATATTTAAATATCAAAACCATTAGTAGTTATTTTTTAATAAAACAGTATAAAAGAAAAATGAAAATGATGAATGCATCTGTGTAAATTTCAATTTTGTTATGTTAACATGGAGCAAGTAAGCAATGAGGAAGTCATGAAGAAAATTCCAACAAAAAGAACAGATATCCTCAGAATTCAGAAGAGACGGCTAAAATTATAATAAGGGAGGAGGGCTTGGAAAAGTTAACTCTCATAGGGTATATATATATATATATATATATATATATATATATGTATATATATATATATTTTTTTTTAATCATATCACCCCGAGCAAGGCGGTAATGCCACTGATGTGCAGGGGGCTACATAAGAGTAAAAAGATTAAGTAAAAGAGAGTGAGGAGGAAGACGAACCAGTTAGAAAGGAGCTAGAGAAGGATGGGAATACAAGCATGATGACAGTTGCAAAAGTGGAGAGAAAGGAAAGGATATACGGGGTGGTGAAAGAACTAGAGTCAAATGGTTAATAGATGAGTATTGACATTGCATTTAAATTCCTGGAGGTTGTAGCCATCAGGAAAGCAAGAATATGGGAGTGAGTTCCACAGGCGGGAAGTGCGAGAGAAGAAGCTGCAGGAGTAGAATTGTTGTCTGCATTTGGTTAACCTAACTGTGAATGGATGGGACCCAGTTGCCAATCTGGTTGCACAGGTAAACACTTGTTGCAGAGGCACCAGTAACTTAAGTTCGTTGGAGCAGAAGCCATGAAAGTATTTATAGAACAGACAAGGGGAGGCCACATCTTGTCGGCGGGGAAGTGGCTATAGTTGAGCCGCCAAGTCAGTACCTATCACATTACTATTGAGGAAAAGAGAACGTTGAAGGCAGTGAAGCACCTAACTGATGAGTATTTTTTGAATAGAGCCCTAGTAAAGAGAAAAAATCTACTAAAGGCTACAAATGATAGGAATTTTTGGAGAGCAATGATTGCTTATGTCTTAAAGGGATATGGTACATAGAAAAAGAAGAATGATTAGCTACACGAAAAGAAAAATCTCAGTAGAAAATTCCAGTTAAATTTATTATATGCACTTTGCACAAATGCCCTTTGGCATGAATCCATCTCTTCTCTTCAATTTTGAAGTGGTTACAAAGGCGTTCGACAAAATATGCCACAAGGAATTGGAGATGCTCAGCAGCCTCGACATATACGGGAAAGACATAAGGGTAATCAAGAATCTCTACCGGCAGCAAACTGCCTGCATACGGACAGGTAACAAATTCAGCAGATATACACAAATAGAAAGGGCCATAAGACAAGGATGTGTCATTTCACCAGACCTATTCAATTTGTACAGCAAGACTATTCTGAGAACCCTAGATGTTATGTCAGGATTCATCATTGGAGGCCACAGTTTGAACAACATAAGGTATGCAGATGATACAGTGCTGATAGCAGACACAGAAATATAACTACAAGACCTCCTACAGAAGGTAGCTGAAGAGAGTAACAAAAAGGGACTACAAATAAACTGCAAGAAGACCGAATACATGATCATCAGCAAAAAGAGCAGCCCAAAATGCCAAATACAGGTAGGGGATACTAAAATCAAGGAGGTACAGAAGTTTAAGTATCTGGGAAGTGTTCTAACAGAAGATGGAAAGTGCGACACAGAGATTCAAAGGCAAATTGGTATAGCGAAGGAAGCATTCCAGAAGTTGAGTAAGGTATTAATAGACAGGAAAATTTCGCTAGAAACAAAGAGAGTACTGGATTGCTATGTGATGTCAGTTCTTCAGTATGGCAATGAATACTGGACAATATCATCAAAGATGAAGGAAAAACTTGAAGCAACTGAAATGTGGTTCTACAGAAGGATGCTGATGATATCATGGATACTAACAGGCCACATAGAGAGAAAAAGAGACTGGGGAAAGTAGTGGATAACATATTTGAAGGGCCTGAGCAGGTGGATGACAGAATGGGGGTTGCATGGTGTAACAGGAGAAAGCAGGCTAAGAGCCACCAGGGATAGGGAGACATGGAAAGCCATGATCTCCTATGTCCTGAAAGGACAAGGTACATAGAAGAAGAATAATAATAATCCATCTAGAAGGAAAATTCAGAATTCAAGCAGGCTTGGAGAGGGATTGGTTCTGTTAGGCTATCTTACTCTAGACACACCACTGCAGGTATAGCTGCAGTGTATGTCTGTAGGTACTCTGTTAATTTATTAAACAGTATATTTATTTTAATCTAACAAACTGAATGTTTAAGAAACCTTATCAAAGAAAAAATGTTTACTCTCCCACAGGATTTGAACCTACATCCCCCAGGACAGAGGGAGCTACTATTAAGTTCAACAAACACTAACCAACTAAGCTGTCTGATAAAAATCTGTTAAATTAATAAATCAGTTCTAAAAATAGAGTAATTTTTAAAACAGTAAAGGAAGATTATTTATTAATTTGACAGGTTTTATCATTTCAAACATTATTTTTAGTGGATACTCATATTTGAGTATACACTCTGTTTATTTTCTAAACAGTATATTTATTTTCTTATAAGTAATATATGACATATATAAGTGATAAAATATATATTTAATCTTAAATCTTTATTTCGCAAACAGGGCATGATATAGAATCTCAATATTATACACAGATACCAACATTTTAAACCCATTTAGAAGTAATCATGAGACAAAGACCAGTTTTATTGGTGAAGTTTTTAATGGCCAGTTAACACAAAAAGTGAGATGAAAGTGTAAATTCTGGTCAAGTAGAACTTATTTGGAAAGAAAGAAGTATAAAATGAAAAAGTAATTAGACAACGATCTCTCAGGAATAAGATCGAGGCACACCTCATTTTAATCCATTGTGCTTCAGTGAAATTTGCAAATTGAAAATCAGTATGAAACTTGCATCAATCAAGTCAATCAGTGCCATTTTGCCCACTGGCTCACATAATTAGCATTTTTAACAATTACGTATTTTTTAATTAGGACATGGAAATTGATTGTTAGGAGCTAATGCTATTGAACACTTCATAGTATAGTATAAACAAAAGATTTCTATGCACTGGTAAAATCAGCAATTTATATCTTGCAACATTCTAGAACTGAACCAACAATCAACCAATACATTGTTGCTCAGGTGAATGGGTGGTCGGAAACAAACTTCATACTATGGTTTTTGCATATCTACATAATTTCATAAATTTAATACCTAAAATTTTAGTGTGTTTATGATAAAAATAATTTTTTCAAATTTCATTGATACATAATTTTTATATATTATCTGGTTGCATTTCAAGTAAAGAAAAAAATGTTAAGAATTCATTTTTGCATATGAATATTTCCTTGAACCATCAAGACAATATCTTTATAAAGCAATTGATTTTGATAATGTTTTTTTAGTGATTTAAAAAGAGTTAAGTTTATGATCAAATTACAATGAAAGCATCAGTTCTCATTCAATCATTGAAGTTCAGTAGCATCAAGCTTGGTCAGTACATAGATGGGGGACCACTTGGGAACACTACATACTGTAAGCATTAAGGAAGTGAAACCTAGCAAAAATACTCCACCATTGAAAGGTATTGAGATGGTAAAAGATTGTTGTGTGTAAAGACTTGTTTTAGATTACATCTGTTTGGTGGAGAGATCACAGTATCAATGGCAAGGAGATACTGTCTTACAAATTAGATCCTGCAACCTTTAGTAAGAACTATGACTACTACTATATGAGTATAGTGTGAGTTTTTATTTTTTTTTTGTTTTTTCAAAAAATAGGAGGCTGCATTATACCTAGGTAATTATTTTGAAAAAGCTGAAAAACCATTTATTTTCAGTGGCTGGTTGCACTATACATAGGTAATTTTTTCTGGAGGAGTTAAAATTTAGGCGTCACATTATACATGAACTTGGCTTATACATGAATATATATGGTAAGTGTACCAAATTCACTTGGAATGCAACTAAAAAAACATGGTTATTAAATCTATCTATTCCATATAATATCCATTGAAGGAGGAGGGAAGCATGTTATAATCTTAAAATGTTAGTATATTTTTAACTAAGAGTTTAAAATCATGTCTGCCTGCTTATGATATGAATATTCTGCCATTGTTAAAGGGAACACTTCTCAGTTAACTTGTTACTACACATTTTAAACATTAAAAATGGACTAGTCACAAATGTACACAAATAACAAATGTAGCATTGTCTACATGACAATACGGCACCATCTGCCATGAACTTTTTTAAACTTAATAACTCAAAGGATTTGTGGATATATGTCTATATGGACTTTGCAATTTTTTGTATGTGATTAACCAACCCCCAAACTTTGTCTAAAGTATTTTTGATGGACTCTGTATGTGTGTGTGTATGCGCACACACACACACATATATATATATATATATATATATCTGTTGTATATCTACTTATATACAGGAATGGGATGTTCCTATTCTCTGAAATACTCAGATATATTGGGAATGAGGAGAGTGATTAAACTGACTAACAATTCACTAACAGTGTATCATCTTCACGCAGCATGTGAGTCTTGTACTTGTTGACATATTATTCCCAAACTCCATTTTGGTGAATACTCATGCAGTAACTTTTTAGGGTTACAACAAATATATATATATATATAGGAGAAGGTATTAAGCTATGTTTTATATTTAATCTCTATTAACACCGGTATTATTATCTTGGATTGTTGTTAGTCTTTACAAATTAATTATTTAGTTTAGTAGGATACATTCTCAAATGATATTCTTTTATTTAAAGTGATTTATAAAGTATAACACTTACTTTCAGTGTATATCTTTTTAATACCTGTCTATATTTCTGAGATGGGGTATTGTAATTATTTATAATATTTATATTTTTAGACTATTGTCCTCATCTTTCTTATCATATTCACAACATTTCGACCATTGTACACTTAACCTTCAGATGATTGAAATTTCAAACTGAGACCTTTTTTTTTTGTCTATCAGGGTAGATTTCCACATTCCACACCTCTTCGGGATATTTCCGTTTCAGTTATTTACCTTTAACTTAACACTCCAAGGTATTTGTTTACTTCTGCTGTGACCAGATATTGAGTTCACAGCTCTTTGAGTCAAGTCGCTGGATTACCAATGATTTTATCTACTTGGTCATATGTTACAATTACCTGAAGGACAGTGTATACAACAGCTTGAATGTCATGAATCTGACAACAAAGATGAGGTTAATAGTCTGAACAATGTAAATACAGTAAATATTTTTAAAATTTTCTTTTTTGTTCAATAAGCTTTGTATCTGTTTGCCTTAGATTTTTAGCTTTTCAGCAACTCTTTTAAATAAGATAAAGATATCTTGATGCCAGATCAAATGCTATTACAATCTCTGTATTTTTCTGACTTTTTTAATGCATGAATTGTGTCTAATATTCTGAATTAGATGAGCATTGAAAAATTTTCTCTCTTTCCCTACAATTTTATTTATTTTTTGCACAAATACCTTTTTATAATGGTGATATAAAAATTGAATGTTTTTAACTTTAATGTTGTTATGCTATAGCACTTCTAAACATATAAAAGTTGTCACATGATAACATTTTTCTAACATAGGACTATTTAAAAATATATTTGGAACCTATGATTGTTTTTTTTTTTCTATTTAGCATATCAGTCAGTTACGTGCCATATGTGACTGACTGGGCAGAAGGTTTTTCTGCCGTAGGTTGCCATTACTTTCTGAGATAGTGATTGTCAACCAAAGCTACAGAATCTAATCTGTCTTGTTATTTAACCCATAGCTGGATAGAAGATATGGATTAATACCTTTCACAAGGGTATTTGTATATAACTGAATGCAATGAATTCAACTGGAATTCAAACTCAGCTCTTCCATTTTTCATTCCAAGCTGATATCCACTGCACTGCAACACACATCCTATATATGTAGTACATATAAAGTCTATATCTGTTAATGAATTCAGTAGATTTACCTGATCCAGATGAGTGGTTTATATCTTCTGTTGCAAAAATAAGTCCTTTGAATTTTTATTAATCTATTATTACTCTAATTTATTTCATGAAGAGTTATCATTATTTACACTTTTTATATGTGGACTGTTGTCCTCATTTTTGTTATAGCAACACTTCAGTCATTGTACCCTTTGGCCTTTATCAAGTCTGTGTTAATCCCTGGAGGTTACCTGGATTGACATGCACCTGATAATAGCCGGTGGGCACAACAATCAAAATTTTGTGGTAAGAACAACAAAAATGAAAACAATAGTCTGCATGAAAATAGTGTAAATCTATTTTTATTATTGATTATTTTCTTTATCAAAATTTGATTAATATTAAATGCATTAAGTTCTAGTACTTTTATGTGCTTTGTCAAGTGTTATCAATTTGTATTATTGCTTTTGTGAATTTATAAATGGGAGACTGATTCAGTCTATGCATTTCTGAGTCAAGTATAATAAAGTCCTATGTTGGCTGCATTTCAATTTACAAATTGTGTAAAGGACATGAAAATCAAGCATGCATTTTAAAATTTAACTTAGTTTTATAATCACCACAATTGGAGTGGTGATTATTGGTAAAGTAATGTGTAACCTATTTTTTTAAGTGTAAACGGGTAAAATTAAAGAAAAAATACATTGTTGGCAGATATTCAAGTTTTTAATCATGTGTGTTCTGTTGGACATTGACCTGAAATTAAAGCTCAAATTGTTCCAGGCTTTGATCTTCTCAATCTTAGACATTAACAGCAGTATTACAGCAAAGAGTCCAAGCACTAGAAATGAGATACTATAAAACCATTTCATGTAGACCACATTACAAATGATGTAAACAAGAAACAGGCCCATTAGAAGACCATGTAACCACCATCAAGAAGAGAAATTTGAAATGGTATGGTCACCTCTTAAGAGTCAACAATCTTTCCACTGCCATCCTACAAGAAGCCACCTGAAGTAAAAGAAGATGAGACAAACAGAAGTAAAAATGTTTGACAACACCACAGAGTGAACTGAAAGATTGTTCACATGAACAAACATTGGTATGCAACCAAATCATCCGAAAGAAGCTGGTTAGATGTTCAACCACACAGTGACCCTATGACCATACTCTGTTAAGGGACTGATGATGATGTTCTTTTTGGGCAAACTGTAAGGCAAGAATACATTATTATAAAGGGTTGCCATAAACAGATAATATCGTTATTACCATTAAAGTTTTTTAGCCATGTTTTTTAGTTTGTTTTTTCTTGAAATTTTAATATGTTTTAGACTAGCTCATACTTAATGCCAGAATTTTCTATGTTGATATTTGTAGATAATTGCAGTATACTGAGATTACCAGAGTACAATGTATAGGCTGATATTTAATTTTCTATGGGGAAGAAAAATTTTAACATGCTATTGGAACCAACTGTATTATAGAATGCAGAGAATAAAATGTCATGCTTTTGCATGACATTAAATATTAAGCAAAAGTACAAATGCTACAAGAGAAATAAACAAACAGATCTTTTTAAACATCACAGTATATTTCTAAAGGATATTGAGTATTTTTTTTTTTTTGACACAATATAGTGACAATTATTATAGCAATGAAATAATGAAAAACATTTATATTCTTAAAAAGAAAAAAAATAACTGAAAATATACTGATAATGTTCCACTTTATTTTTGTATTCTTTGTGAGTTCACTTTGTGTGTGTATATATATATATATATATATATATATATATATATATAAGCACTCTAGAAAGCCCAAGTCTTTCTTTTTATGATAAATCCTGAATGAATCAGTGAACTGTCAGGATGAGTCTATTGTGATATGAATAATAACATTCCTTTATGAAGAAATGTTTGCTGATTCAAGTTTGAGTCTTAGGACTGCTAGCTCATCACATTTACAACAAAAATTATCAGGTGATTGACGTGATTGACAAATATTGCTGCTACTGATTATTGCTCTTAAAACATATCATCAGTCTATCTGAGACAAAAAAATGCAAATTTGCCATTGAAAGTAGTTTTTCCATTTTATAAACAGTTATTTATAAATGCTACATATTTTTGCTTTACACTGCTTTTTAAAAGAATTTAAACTCTTTCAGATTTTTCTCAGATAATTTTTGTACTTCTCAACTGTCAATGTTTGCACCTTTCATTTTCCCTTTGTTTAGTGAAAATTTATCATTTGTTCAAAATAATATCTACAGAGAAAATAAGATTCATATATTTTTTTTAGAATTATATAACTGATTTAATTTTTTATTAACTTATCTTTGAATTTTTGTCCAATCTTAAAATGGTCACAGTAATGTTTACAAATTTCTTTTTGTATAGATTTAATCAAATAATGTATCATTTTTCTCATATATATTTTACTAATAATTCAGTGTATAATACTTAAAAGCTTACTTATTCAAAATTATTAATACTTTAAGACAAATGCAATAGATCTTCAATTCATATTAACTTACCAGTAAAATTTCATGATGAGAATAGCATTGAACTAACACATTTCTTTTATTTTATGGAAAAAGGAAATAATTAAGTAATCCTTGTAGCCAGATACAGTATTCTGTTTTGAATTAAATCTTTAAAATTAGTTTCAAAGGTGATTCTAAAAAAAAAATCACCCTTCAACTATAAAATTATCAGTGTATTTTAAAGTTAAACATTAATAAAGAGATGGTTGAAAAGTTTGTTCTGTAAGTATAAAGAGGTTTCTGATATTTTGAAGCAAATTCTGTAAAATGAAAAAAAAATGTTGACTTCAAATTAAAACAACCTTTCTAGACAGGGAGAAATAATTAAAAAAACCAAAAAACAAGTGATTATTCCTTTTTAGTTGTTTTAACATTTCTTCCATGCCATTATTAATTCAGACAATAACTCTGGCAGCTGTGGTATTAAGGGACAACTTATGTTGCAAATTATATTATTATTTGAAGGAAAGCAAAATGCATTTTGATAGACATGACAAACTATTACTGAGCCACAAGATGACTTGTATATCTGTCAAAACTTGCTAAACTACTCTGATTACTTCCCTCTAAATATAAACCATATTGTAAAGCAATCAAATAATAATGTTTCAACTTTGATTACTTTAACACTTAGACAATGCAGCTGTTTATTTTTTATCATATTTATGTTTTTCTTGTTTCCTTTCACAGAATTAAAAATAACTTTCTCAAGCCAAAAACCTTCATTTTACATTGGTCTTTTTCTCTTGTAAGCTTAATGTGGGAACTCAGTTTATTCCAAAGTAGGTATTGATGGTCTCTGGTGTTAGAAAAGAGATAAAAATCATAAAGGCTTTAATGAAGAGCAATACATTTTACTTTCTAAATTATGAATATCAGTCTTTTTGCACAAATAATTTTCTGTGAGTGTCTTTATCTATTCATAGTAATAATTGCTTATAATATTCTCAATAAAAAATTACATTCAGAGTAATTTCTATCTGAATTTTTTAATAGAATTATCATTATTTACTCTCAGACCACTGTCATCATCTTTGTTAATATTATTAAAATGTTTTGACCATTGAGCCTTCTGGACTCCACAGTGAATTAGTGTTTGTGAATTTAGTTACAGTTCAATACCTGAGCCAGGTAGTAGAGGCTAAGACTCAGTGGAAACAATGAGCAATAACTAAGGAGGATTAGGTAAGAACAAGACACATTATCCCTAAACATTGGTGGATTATAAACAATATTATTCCCCACTCCCCAAAGCTCCAGGTTAAGTAAAGTCTTCAATTCAAAATCTCATGAATGTTACCTATATCAACAAACACCTGTTGAAGATTGGATATATGCCAGGAAACCTGTTGAAGAGTGGATATATACCAGCAAATTTCCCTCTGAGGCTAGATGTGGCACAAGGCCAATTATTAGATATTATAAATATGGTCAGTCCAAACCTGTAAGCTTGGGCAAAAATTTCTTGCAGACCTTGCATAAGACAGGTTCAGGTTTTTGTCTGTTTTTCTCTGCCCTTCGGTGTAGCTTCATCTGGTAAAGAAGCCAACAAGGCAAACTTTGAGTTGAAATCTGATGAAGGCTGGAAAGCACAATGGCCAAAATGTTATGATGATGATAATGAAGATAAGGACAACAATCCAAGTATAAATAGTATATAAATAATAATTTTAAAGTAGTTAAAAATATGTATGTTTCTCTTTAACTTAAGCATATTATCTGTTAATGAGTTAGTCCTAGCTGAAATCTTGTGCTTGTATTCATCTGTAAAAGCTGAAAACAAAATTCTTTAGTGCTAAACTGTTTTTTTTTTATTCTTGTTGTTTTCATATAAATCAAATGCTAGACATCATGAAAATATACCTAATTATATAATCAGGTTTTTGTTATCATTTTAATGATTGATAATATTGTAAGAGGATCAAATTCAGTAAAGTATATTTGATTTTGAAAGATTATTTCTAAAAGAGCCGTTAAATTACTTGAATTTTGAAAAAAATATATTAATTTTAATCTTTTTGCTAGTGTTAATGAAAATTTTTTTATCATAAATTTCTAAAAAGAAAAACAAAAAAATCATAGTAAATAATATGAAAAACAGATAAAGCAAAAGTTACTTAATCTCAAAATATTCAGTCAGTTAAGTGCTATTTGTAATATATGCTTGGGCAATCATGTCTCTTTCAGTTCATGATCAAAGATTTTCCCACAGTAGATTTCCATTTTTTCTGTAGTAGACTGGTAGCCAACCATGATTATAGGACACAAATTGTCTAGCTATTCAGCCCATAGCTGAGGGGAATATATCTTTTTCAAGGGTATTTGTGCATAAGTGAATGTAATGAACCTGACAGGAATTTGAACTTGGCTCTTCAATATCTCATTCCAAGCTGATATCCATCACTCTACAATGCACATCCTAAGACTATTGCATTACTTGTTTGTAAAAATAAAACATGAACTGAAAATTTGGAATGGGCAGGTGACAATATGATAAGATTCATGCTCTTTCTAACCATCAAATCTTGGCTGAATTGATTAAGGTGTCATTTATGAAAGATGAGATCCTGAGATATTATTTAGTCAAAATGTTATCTGTGCTCATATTGATAAATACAGAGAGCTAATTACTGTCAATTCTCTCATTACTATCCACTAAATATCTGTCAGTTATAAATATACTATACAATGTTAGTCGACAAAAAGCTTCAAATATATGAAATCTTTATCAAAGAACCCACAATTTAATTAAAGTAGTGGAATTTTTAATGTATTTAGCAATGATTAATACTTTCTGCCATGTGCAAAACTTTTCATGTTTGCATTGTCATCTTAAAGCACAAATGCCTTTATTTAATTCTAGAATAAAAACTAACATTTATAATCAGTTTTAATTCCAACTCATTGAGGTATTGGGTCTTGATAATGGCTAAAGGACTAGATAAAAGTATATGATGAAGAACCTTTGAACAGTTCCTAGGTACTTTAACCACTGTCATATTCAACTGTACAGAAACAGGAGTGGTTTTATATATAAAAAAATTTGTTTTCAAAATTGTTCATGTATGACATTTAATCAAACCTGCATTAATGAAAGATTACTGCTGAAGTATGCTGTTAGTAAAATACGTATTTGTAAAAGGGATTTTTTTTTCCTCAGTATTGTTCAGATAATTTTTCTTTTCTATTTTTTTTCTTCAGTAAGGTTCACTGTATATAAGGCCACAGAGCTACTCAGAGTTTTTTTAATAATCATATCACCCCAAGCAAGGCATTTTACTGCCACTGTTTGCAGGGTGTTACTTAAGAAGTAAGTTATGAGAAAGAGTGACAAGTTATAGGGGGTGTCAGGAAGTGGGTAAGAGAAGAATAGAGTGGAGTGAACGGAGAAAGAAGCATCAGAGAGAGAGAAGATGCAGGTTAGTGAGTAAGAGATGACTATTGACTTTACATTTAAATTCTTGGAGATCGTAGCTGTAAGGGAAGCAAGTAAATGGAAGGGAATTCCACAGGTGGGAAGTGTGAGAAAAGAAGCTGATGGAGTAGAATTTGCATTTAAATTTAATTGGTTTCACAGTAAAAAGGGTGGGACCTAGTTGCTAATCTTGTGGCTTGAGTAAATTTATATATAGGGGGCACCAGTTAGCTAAGTTCATCAGAGCAGAAGCCGTGAAAGTATTTGTAGAAGAGACACAGGGAAGCCACATTGTGCCAGTGAGAAAGTGACTGTATCTGAGCTGCCAAGTCAGGATCTATCACATTACAGATTCTGTTGGATTTTGTCAAGGACACCTAGGTGGATAGCAGGGGCACCCAATCAGATATGGCAGCAGTATTCAATGCATGAGCGGATGGTAGATTTATATATGTGCAGGATTGTTTCAGGTGGAAAAAACTTCCTGACCCTACACAGAGGTTACATTAAGGGGTAGTTTATATGGATAAAAGAAGAAGATAGCACTTGACTCCAGACTTGAACAGGTTAAGATTGTAGTGATCGGGGAAAACATAATTTGGGAGTCTGTTCTACAGAGCTGAGGTTCACAGGAAGATGCTGTTTGAGTGAAATTTACTTCTCCCTGATGAAATGATGAGTGAATGAGGGTGTTTTGCTACTATATAAGTGGCAAGGTAGGTTCTAGCTGTGAAGGTTAGTCCTGGCAGAACCAAAAATGTAGTTTGTCTCAGCATTTTTGGCCTGATCTTGCTCTTATAAAGTATGTGAAGTCAAGTACTTACTGGAGTGGTACCTGAAGCTAATTATTTTACTGACATCTTTACTGATGGATCATATATATGTTCTACTTGTGGTCAGCTGTGATTTTGAGGTTCATTATCCTTTCAAGACATAGGCCTCCTTGGGAGGACATCCATTTATCATGACTGGCAATAGTTCAGGTTCTGATTGGCAGGATTGAAGGTAACCAGTTTGGTTTTAGAGGCATTGAATGAAACCAGCTATTTTTTTCCCTACAGAAAATATGCTCATATACCATTGTATCATCAGCATAGATATTTAGAAATGATCAGAGTACATTCTAAGGCAGATCATTTATGTACATCAGAAAGAGGCTTGGTTTGAGAAGTGAACCCTTGGGGATGCCTGCATTGACTGCCAGGGCTTTGAAGGATTGGTTATTAATGACTACTTTCAGAGATCTACTTTTTATGAAGGATTTTCTAATAGAGAAAACTCTTCCAGTAATTACATAGCTAGAGTGCTTGTGTAGCAAAACTTTGTGCCACACCTTCAAAATATCTAATGCTATGGTTCTTGCACTGTGAATATCATTGAGTACCTGTATGGATTAAAATAAAAACTCAAAATAAAATAAAAATACAAAATAAAATAAAAAAACAAAATAAAGAATAATAATCTCGCAGGAGGTCTTTAACAGGAAAGACCATTTGCACTTGTGTGAGAAAAGGAAGCTTCCTGGTGCCAAATAAAAACCAAGAGAATCTATCTCTTTTTAGCTGGGACTCCCAACAGGACAAGACATACCTTTTGCTCAGGAAGACATTTTCACTCAAAAGATAGTTGCAACCCAATGAATAAAGTCAAGTTCTAGAAATATCTCCAGTGTTTCCATCTCTTTCTTTCCTTCATCTATTTTATTTCAGTGTACGTGAGCAACAAAAGTAATTCAACATATATTGGGTGTTAAAGTGAAAGAACCAAAGACAACCCAAGCAATAACCGCAACATCTATAGACCTTACTAATTCTGTGTGTAATTGTAGTCAGCAGTGAATCAGGTTGAGCATCATGCAAGAGGTTGTTCCTATCCAGCTGCTCAATGAACTTCTTGATTATCCTCTATTCAAATAATTATAACCCATATGTTAATAATTACTCTATATACACTTAAATTTGTTATCCATTATTATTAAGCAAATTTGGTACACAACCCTGTTTCGTAACTGCATTTACAGGTTATGTATCAATAGAAATAAATTTATAGAAAAATAGTTTTATTTTAGTCACTATACATTTTAGTATAGCTACAATTTTTACTAGTACTGTTCTTAAGTGGATACATTTTTATAATTTTTTTAAATTCTTAATTCCTGTAAAAGAAAAATAAACTTATTTGATATTTTGATGAAAAGTTAAATATAAAAACTCATTATGTTAAAGGAAAACTTTGGAATTTTAAATAATGCTACACTCTTTTTAAAAAATTAAAATTTGTTGAGTATTTATAGATTTTGAAAATGATTTAAAAACTATTAACAATTAACTTCAATGAACTATTTAAAGTCCTTCAATGATAAATTAGATTTCTAGTTAAAATTAAAGAGATATTTCCTTGTTGATCAAATAGGAATAGAACATTTTTGATCTTTATAAGGTATTGTCTTTTTTTCTAATTTGCTTATCAAAGCACGTTCTTATACAATGATGTAAAAATCCTCATAATTTTTTTTTTTTTAATCATCTCACCCCAAGCAAGGCATTCCACTGCCACTATTGCGCATGGGGCTACATAGGGGAAGGTAAAGAGAAGGAGTGGTTAGACATAGGGAATGTCAGGAGAAAGGTGATAGATGAGTAAGGATAGCGAGGATGAGTGTCGGGCAGATGGGAAGAGTGTTTGATAGAATGGGAGCAAGTTAGTGTGTTAGGAGGTGTCTATTGACCTTACATTTAAACTCCTGGAGATTGTAGCCGTCGGGGAAGCAATCGTTTGGAAGAGAATTCCACAGTCGGGAAGTGCGAGGAAAGAAACTGTTGGAGTAGAAGTTACGGCTGCATTTTATCGATTTCACTGTAAAAGGGTGGGATCTAGTTGCTAATCTAGTATCTCGTGCAAATTCGTATTTAGGGGGCACCAGTGATCTAAGTTCATCGGAGCAGAAGCCGTGAAAGTATTTATAGAAGAGACACAGCGAAGCCACGTCTCGCTGGTGGGAGAGAGACTGCAGGCGGTCTGCCAAGTCGGTATCTATCACATTACAGACCCTCCTCTGAACCTTATCGAGAAGCCCGAGGAGAACAGCAGGGGCACCCGACCAGATATGGCAGCAATATTCAATGCACGGGCGGATGGTAGATTTGTAAATGTGCAGGATAGATTTAGACGGAAAAAACTTCCGGGCCCTACACAGAGAACCGACTTTCATAGCAGCGGATTTAGCAATGGATTCGATATAGTCATTCCATTTGAGGTCCGCTGAAAGTGTGAGACCAAGGAGGCGTAGTGTTTTACTCTCTGGGAGGCAGGCCTGGTCCATGCTAATGGGAGGTAGGTGAGATTGTCGATGATGGTTAATTGACAGTAGCTTCGTTTTAGAAGCATTAAAATTTACTAGCCATTTCTTACCCCAGTCCAATATGGATTGGAGGTCTTTTTCAATCTCGGCTGCAAGTTTAGCTTTGACGCCTACACCAGATTTTTGTTGGAGGCGAGAGTAAACTGTGGTGTCATCGGCGTACAAACCTATTTGGGTTCTTATGGAATCAGGGAGATCATTAATATATATCAGGAAGAGTGTAGGACCTAAGATGGAGCCTTGGGGGACACCTGCGTTTGTATGGTAGTTCTGAGAGGCATGTCCGTTTAATACCACTTTCATTGTGCGGTTAGAGAGGAATGACTGGATTAGTTCAAACAAATGTCCAGTTATACCATAGCTCCGCAGTTTACATAGAAGGCCAGCATGCCAAACTCTGTCGAACGCCTTAGATATATCCAATGCAACGGTTCGAGCTTCGCCATTCCTGTCGAGTGCCTGGTATATGTACTCGGTGATGGTCGTTAGCATATCAGCAGTAGACCTGGTGAAGCGGAAACCATATTGCTTGTCCGAGAGGAGCCTGTGTGCTGTGAGATGCTGAACCACCTCGGCGTTGATAATGGCTTCGAACACTTTGCCAAAGATCGGAAGAAGGCTGATAGGGCGGTAATTTGCAGGGTCAGAGGGTTCTCCAGTGATTTTAAATATAGGAACTATAGAGGAAGATTTCCAACAGGCAGGAAAGCAGGAAGCAGATAGGCAGAGGTTGTAGAGCTTAGAAAGGATAGAGGAGAGTTCAGGGGCACATTTCTTTAAGACTATGGTTGGGATTCCGTCACCACCGCTCGCTTTGTGAGGGTCAAGTTTTAAGATTATCTTAGAGACAAGCGAAGGTGTAATGTGGACATCATTCAGTTGTGCCTCGGTTCTAGGTGAGAAGTCGGGTGTAAAAACTCCAGACGAGTCCAGACTCGAATTGTTCGAGAATCTGCGGGCAAAACATTCAGCCTTATCTGCTGGGGAGGTGAGGACCTCAAATTTGTTGATTAGCGGGGGTATTGTGGACTTGCTCTTGTTAAGTACTCTTTTACAGAGTCGCCAGTAGTCTTTAGAGCCGAATTTAGAGCATGCTATGCGTTGCTTCATTCTGGCAGCAAACAACATCTTAGCTTCGTTAAGTACCCTTTTACACTTATTACGAGCTGAAGTGAAAAGGCGCCTGTTTTGTTCCGACGCATAGTTACGATAAAGTCGGAAGAAATGATTCCGGTGGGCAATGGCAGCCGAACAAGCGGGTGAGAACCATGGAGACGAATGAGATTTAAGCTGGAATTTCCATAATAATTGATTGTGCTGCATGTTGAAGTTTTTTATTGATCTGTATTGTAAATCTCAATACTCTTTAAAAGCTGTTTTTAAATATGTATTGTGTTATATTACAGAATATTTGCAATTTATATAAATTACATGATTTTTCTGTAAAATGCATTCTTTGCAAAATATTATATAACTTTCACATATCTGTATGACAATATACCATGTATACAAGTCTTGAAATCAGTTAAATATGTTCAAATGAGTTGAATAGATAATAGCTAATAAGCTTTAATTTCTCTTTTATTTTTTCAGTATGTTTTATATTGACATAAATAAATTAACATTTCTGATATTTTTTTTCTCTGCTAAATATTTTATAAAATCTTAGGTCTTTCTCATTGCTTTTTAAAATGTTACTCTGTATATCTTATTCAGACTATCCTTTCAAAGGAAGGTATATTCTCATGTAGTTTTTGAGCGTGAAAGCCTTAGCTGTGAATTGTTTGAGGTCGTCTATGGGTCGCCACCTGGCAAGAGACTACATGGAGCCTCACATTGTTGATTCAATGATCAGCTCAGAAACACTTTCTTGAAGACAGAAATTGATCAGGTCAGACAGAAGCTGCAGAAAAAACCAACTGGAGAAAAACAGTCTACAAAAAAAACATCTTTTGAAAATGCCAGAAGACAAATAGAAGAGACAAAGAGAGCTCAAAGAAAATCCAAAGCTTTCTATCCCATGAGCTCTCTTGCTCTACCATATGGTGACTGAAGGTATCTCTTCAAATCCAACATCAGACTCCTTTCACACAGAAATGTCTATGAACACCAAAATACTCAGCAACAAGTTCCTTCAATGAAATTATAGTAAATGACATGTTATATATTCTGAGAATATTAACAATACATCATTTGAAAGATGTTAAGATTATATGACATATTAGAACACTTAGTTATTACCATTTTAGATTTTGGAAGCTCTCTGGTGTAAAGCAAAATCTTACATGAATACTGTTATAATGTAACCAACAACTTGTTCAGATCATTTTAAAGCTATTTACTGATAGCACAGCTTTGCATTTCTCTCAATTTTATTACCAGCAAGATAGGAAAAAAATTGATAGAGTTTTGATCTGGACTTGAGTTGTTGGCCTGCTTTGTTAAAAGTTAGGTTTTGGAAGCTCACATAATGGGATAAAAGCCAAAATGCTATGTGCCATTTTAGGGACAGGCAACTTCATAATTACATGGTTGATAGGATGAAGAAAGGCAGGTACAGTTTGTGGTACATGGTGTAATGAATTCTTGTGAAAGTAATCTAGTCTGTGTTGGGTGCAAGCCAAGAGCAAGCAAATGAAATTTCTAAATTTGAATTCAATTGTGAGCAAGCTTGCCCAGGGTTATTTCTGCTCACTTTAATCCTAAACTTGATCTATCATCATTCATCTTCAAGTCATGTTAAAGCATAAAACAGAAACAGTGCAGTTTCAAATATTTACTCATACTTTATACAACTAGAAAAAGCATGCTTGATTTTATATTTACAATTTTTTTTGTTCTGATTGTTAATGCATATATCAGGATGCAAATTAAACACTGATGTCTTTTTTTTTTTTTTTAATCAAAAAAGGTTATAATTAAAATCTATTTCTTTGACGCAAGTATTTTTGGGTGCAATTAAGAAAACTAGACAAATGAAAATGTATTAATAAACAGTGTTTATGTGCTTCTTGTCTTGTTTTGTTCAAGTAATTTTTTTCAAATAATATTTATAATTTAAATTTGGATTCAAAACTGATAAAATGATAAATATGAAGATTTGGACAGGTTTTATTTTGACTATGTTGCTGATTTGATTGGCAAAACTTGTCAAAATAAATGCTTTCCAAATTGTCATATATTTGTCATATATAGTTCTTTGACATTTTACTTTAATTCAGTAGGTGTGAAATTTGTAATCATTAAAACAATAAACCAAAGAAAAGAGAAAGGACTTTATTGTCTGAGGAACAAAATATGTCTTTTTTAGCATAAAGTTTTTAAATAAGCTATAGCCAAGTGTGTGTATATATATATATATATATATATATATATATATATATATATATATATATACACACACACACACACATATACAGAGCAGATGTTTTTTAGGTGAACCACATCATTTATAGTTTTTACAATTTGTCTCATTATCTTCAATTTTGTTTCAGATATTATGCATCTTACAGACACACACACAATATATATATATATATATATATATATATATATATGCTCTAGCAACTGTAAATATTCCATATTATCTGATAATTCACGCCTCTACGTGATGACATATTTTCATGCTTGCACGTGATTACTTCCCTTGAATTTTTAAAAAAATTTTCCTAATGTTTATTTAGTTCTTCAAAATGTTGTAACACTTTTTCTGCTACAAGGCAATCATTGATGTTTAAAACTGTAAATTTGACCCTGATGATGAACGATGACGTTTGGAAGTACTTGGTTAACCTATGGACAATATTTGCATAAATATAATTCTGAAATAAAAAGCCTCATTAGAAAATATGAGAAAATACAAAAGAAAATATGCAAGACTATTGTTTAATACAAAGTGTTTAAAAGAAAAGATGCTACCTAAATATACGTACTTTATATATATATATATATATATATATATATATATATATATATATATATGCGCGCCTGGCAGTTGCTTTACATATACTTTATCCCAGTTATTGAGCATTTCTACCCATAAGTATAGCATGCCCTAAAGCTATAATATATATATATATATATATATATATATATATAGTGTATCAAAATACTTTACAAACTTGGGAAGTGAGTTTATCGCACCAACACAAGGTCAAAAGTCCATATAAACATATATCCACAAATTTTTCTGTTTTTCAGTTGAGTCTAAAGAAAGTTCACATGAAATGGTGCTGTATTGCCATGTAGACTATGTTACATTTGTCATTCATGTACATTTATGGCTAGTCTGTCTTTAATTTTTAACATGTGTAGTAGTGAGTTAACTGAAAAGTGTTCCATTTAACAATGGTAGAATATTCATGTTATGAGCAGGCAGATATGGATTTTACATATGGCCATGTGACTGGTAATGGGTGTAAGGCTGCACAAACTTTATCAGTATATGTTTCAAGACTGAAGGTAGCTGATTCATCACATTGCTGAGACAGAATCCATGGCACCACAAACTATAGATTGAGGAAGACTGAAATCTGCTTGTATACCTGACCATGAAGAACACATTCTACAGGCTGTGAGAGACAATCCAGATCAGGTATAAGCATGTCAAGTTGCCCTAGCATGTTATACATCTCATAGTACCCCACGGAGAGTAATTCAAGAGCAGCTTCTGTATCCATATAATTTGCAACATGTGCAGACTCTTTTGCCCTTCCGATCACTCACTGGTAGGTCCATATGTTCTCTCAGCACATCTTACAGGATTTATCTATAGGGATTTTTTTAAAAACACATTTTCAGACCTGCTATACGACGTATCCCTGCTAATATGAAGACACATGTGGTTCATGCATGATGGGGCTCTAGCATATTTTAATCACATTATTTGTGATACACTGGCTGACATCGATCATGAAAGATGAATTGGTAGATGTCTAGTTTCATGGCCTGCACGTTGCACTGACTTCAATCTTTTTGGATTTTTATTTGTGGGTCCACCTAAAACAATGATTTTTGCGACAGTATCAAGCAAATACAAATATATATTCATGTGGTATTCAGTACAGCCTTCTTTACATATGTCACAACTGGTAACTACAAGAACTAAAAGACATATATCAACATTTATATAATAATCTTAATGTGAAAGTTATAAACCAGAAAAATTATCCTTTAGCCAAAGCAAGAATCATCTCACTAACCATTTTATATTTAACGTATTATAATTGATAGAAATGTTTTCTACGTTATCTTTGGGAATCATCAACTGCTTTGCAATTCAAAATTTTGTTTAATTTAAAAATATTGATATTTCTTAGATCATTTGCCTTGTATATTCAGTTAATTGAAAAAAAAAAAATTATTTTTAATTCCTTATCTAAGATATCTTATCTAGATAAGTTTCTTTTACAAAATAAGCTATAATCATTTTATACAATTCAGAAAGATTAACAGTTTTGCTGAGATCAAATAGAATTAACTGAAAAAAATAAGTTGATAATCCACTCTAAAAAAATTTTTTTTTTTTGTAAAATAGATTGCTCATTTTTCTGATAAAGACATGTAGTCTAGGTGTTCCTCAGAGAAGTCAAGTACAGGGTTGCTGAGTGTAGATCCCTGTGACCGACTCAAATGCTCATGAGAAAATAGTCTAACAGGTAAATATATAAACACTGACCTAGGAGGTAGAAAAGGCAGTCTCTCTTAGACATTGCTTTTCAGATGAGGGATTGGGGCCATGCACACACACTTGCAAAAATAATTGACAAAGACAGGAGTTGAATAAAATGTAATGTTAACTATGAGAGATTACAACTCATTTTTCATTTGTCATATTTCATTACATATGTACGATTTTGTAAAATTAAGCATGATACACATTCATAATTGTCAGAATTCATTTTTAATTTACAATTCATATAGTTGACTTGTAGAATACCTCATAAAATAAACTCTTTCTTATTCATGAAAGATGTTTTATCCAATCAGGTGAATTGGAAATTATTTCTTATATTACATTTGTAGACATGATCATTTACAGTAGCCAAGGAAATATTTTTTCATGAGAATGTAATTTTTTTCTCAAAGATAAAAAAATTATCGTCTATAGCTTGGAGAAGAGTTAGTAACATACCAAATATTGTTTGTAAAATTGAAATCTTTCTTTGTATACTTAGTGTTGTTTATTCTTTTCACCTCATCAAGTGCGTTCCATGAGAAAAAAGTTCTTTCTTTAATATGGTTTGGTATTCTGGTTAACAAAGAGGGTGATAGGGAATGTCTTGGGGATAGTTTGAAATTTTTCTGTGTACCTGGGGTCTTTTGTGCTGTTGAATTGGATTTAAGTTGGTTTCTTTTTTCAATCACCACTTTTATTTGTTTTATAATTTTTAAGTTTTTTTTTTCCTTAAAGAAAGTTTTAGTTTTCATTTCTTGGAATATACCTGACTAGGTTTTAAAGAATGAAGCGACCAAAATACTTTATTAATAACAGCAATTATATGTAGAAAAGGTTCAGTTAGCCAAAAAATATTGAATATGTATAAAATGTTGTTTAAAAGATAGACTGATTCATATAACATCAAAATAATTAAAACTGCCCTTAGATGGTGACCTCACATTACTTTAAATTTTATATATTTTTACAATTCTCCAAATTAGGGAATATGAATAGTGTACAAGGAAAGTTTGGTTGTAGAAGTATCAGGCAACTTATGTAAGAAATACATTATACAGGTTACAGAATAATCCAAGATCTTGCGACTGTCTAAGCTTACCATTTTATTATAGTTTATATATATTATTATTTGAGCAATACACTGTGCCTCCTCGGCCTTACTCTCTCTTCTGATCTCAAATGGAACCACTACATTGAGTCCATAGCTAAATCCACTTTTAAGAAGGTTGGATCACTGTGTCGGGCCAGGATGTTTTTTCCACCTGAATCCATTCTGCATATATACAAATCAATCATTCGTCCATGCATGGAATACTGCTGCCATATATGGTCAGGCGCCCCTGCCGTTCATCTCAATGTTCTCGACAGGCTCCAAAGGAGAATCAGTAATGTGATAGGTACTGACTTGGCGGCTCGACTACAGCCACTTCCCCACCGACGAAATGTGGCCTCCCTTTGTCTGTTCTTTAAATACTTTCATGGTTTCTGCTCGAACAAACTTAAGTCACTGGTGCCTCCTCAACAGGTGTTTACCTGTGCAACCAGATTGGCAACTGGGTCCCACCCATTCACAGTCAGGTTAGCCAAATACAGACGACAATTCTACTCCTGCAGCTTCTTCTCTCGCACTTCCCACTTGTGGAACTCACTCCCATATTCTTGCTTTCCTGATAGCTACAACCTCCAGGAATTTAAATGCAATGTCAATGCTCATCTACTAACCACTTGACTCTAGTTCTTTCCCCACCCCGTATATCCTTTCTTTTCTCTCCACCTTTGAATCTGTCATCACGCCTACATTCTCATCCTTCTGTTGCTCCTTTCTAACTGGTTCGTCTTCCTCTTCACTCTCTTCTAATTAATCTTTTTACACTTATGTAGCCCCCTGCACATCAGTGGCATTACTGTCTTGCTCAGGGTGACATGATTAAAAAAAAAAAATACTGTAATGTTAGAAATAGCTAACTCAAATGGCTATATTTCTTTTTTTTTCATTAACAAGAAGCATGTGTTTCAGTGTAAGTACACTGATATTGAAAGCATGAGGACATTGTGACAGGATAATTCTATGAAAGGGTAGTTTGGTGTCTCTTAGCAATTTGTGAATTACATCAAGAAAAAATGTACATTTTGCTGATGGAATGCTGGCAGGTTATGAAGTCCACTTACATCATTCTGAATAAAACTTACTTATTTATCATGTGCATAGTACTAATAAGAAATGTTTTTTTGCATATGGATCGATACTAGGATCAGTGTATCTGTGTAGACTACCTAGGATCTACACTGCCTATATCTGTGAACTCTGTTTTTCAGTTAGTGTTATTCCTCAACTTTTTTTGCCTAAGATCAGGGTATAGTATTTATGCACTCTGTAAAAAAGATTGTTGATTGATTTATTTTATGGGTTAACAACCCCTTATGCATTGTTTAAAGCTGAAATATATTTGGGACTCTAAGAATTTTTTTTTTGTGAGTAAATATTACATTCATAATTTTTTGAGAATAATGAATGAGTTTGATTTTTTTCAGGTACAAGTCTTATTATTTAATACATAGTGGAAGGAAAGGGATGAAAAATGTTACAGCACACACACACACACACACACATATATATATATATATATATATATATATTAAAGTGGAAGAAGATTTCTTTACAAGAAAGTGTGAATTACTACTACACACAAACAAGATTATGATTGAACACTAAAACTATGAGAATAATTAATTCCTTTTAATGATATGTGGAAAAAATCACACTTTGCCTGATGCAGGTCACAAGACCAGAAACACATGTAGCAAAATATAAAAAATAAAATAGAATATATTTTGTAAAAATATCCGCTTTATAACAAAAACATTTTTGATTTCTCCTTTTATTTAAAATATACACCTTTCTCTTGTTAAAACCACTGTAACATCTCCATTTTATATATATATATATATATATATATATATATATAATACTTTTTTGTATATTTGCTTGAAAACCAAAGAAGTATTTATTTAAAGAAAATTTTTTATTTAATTTTTCTTAAAGATGTCATCACAACATGTGATATAATAAAAATTAAAAAGAAATAATGCTGAAATTATTAAAATGAGATTTGAAAATGGTAATATTTGACATGTTTGGACTTTTTCTTCTTTTTTTTATGCCATGTCCCGTCAGACATGTATACTCATGGCTCTCTACAACTTCCCATTTGTAGCTTTAAGTAATGCTTGTCCCTTTACTATCTCTACCAGTGCTTCTTCTACGATCCATTTATCCAAGCTTGTTACGTAGGTAACTTCTTGTTTCCCTCTGTCCCTCTTGCTTTCAATGTACTAAAATATAATTTTTAAAAATATATTTTTGTTAAAAATAACATTTTCCAAAACTTTATCATAAGAATAATATATTCAGTTTGCTGATAATGCACATGTGTTTAAAGGATATTAACATTATCTTTATATTCTCTTGAAATCAAAGTATTGTTTCAGTATTTAAAAATGAAAAGGCATTTTCATATATCTTTTACAAAACTAAGTTGCGTTGATATTACTGCTTTGATTCTTGTATTTCTCCTGTGCATATTTGTGTTTATAGATTCTTGTTGGCTTGAATAATACACAGGTCCATTTTATAACATAAGGGAAAAATATGAATATTTCTATTCAAAGAGTACATGAAGGAAAGTTGGATGGAAAAGGGAATTCCACTCTGAAAAATATGGTAAGTGGTTTAACATAACAGATATTGGTGAGAAAGATGGAAAAGATCTTTCATTTTGAAGTAGAAATGGAAAATAATTTTAAAAAATATTCTTTTTAGACATAATGGATTCAGTATGCTTTTTATCCTTCATGAAAACTTTGTGCTTGCTTTTTTTCTCTAAAATTTACTTTTTATTGGCATATGATAAATTCAACATGTGTGAAGAGAGTGCATGAATGTATATATTGTAAATCTAACTCAGGTTGAGCTAAAACTTGGACTTGTATTGTTCTTCAAAATTCAGTTTAGGTTTTTCTAAGTCTTGCTATAGTCAATTCTACCACTTAACTTTTAAATACATCCATACATATACATCTGTCTCTCTCTCTCTCACACACACAATTTCAAAAGTAAAACATTTTATAAGTTGTTATTAGTCTGTAGGCATACATATACACACAGTTTTATCCCCATATATAAATGATGATCTAAGACATATTTTAACAAAATAAACTTAAAAGAAAAGTTGCTTCTAATATACATCTTATTTATAAAAGTTTTGCTATGGATATTCAATATGAGCATAGAGGCATACACTAATCTTAGTGAACGTACAAACATATGTTTGAGTACATTTGTTATTCAAATACTTTGTCTTCTTGATTTGTTGATACAGGAAAAAGAAAACTGTTACTAGAAAAAACTTTCAAGTAAGTGAAAAAAGATGTGAATGAATTTGCCATTTTGCCTTGATATAGCTCTTTTTTTGACTGTGTGGAGACAAATGTCATATCAAGAAAGACTTTGGCACTGATTCTCATAATATTATTACTGATAAATAAAAATATGTGTGTTTGAATGCTGAGAACATTAGCATTCCAACCATGAGGCATCAGTTCAAATCTTATGTTAATTTGTCAGGAAGGGTATTTTAATATCAATACACTTAATTATAGTATTCTGAACCCCTGAGGAGTACCTAGAAATTATAATAGGGCTTGTTTCAAGTCTTGAATAGACCAGTTTCATATTTGTACTAACACAAGTTATCATGATGAAGAGTTCATTCATACTGACTTTATTTAACTACTACCAGATAATGCATCTTTATTTTATCTTTTCTGTGTAGATTAAGCTTTCATAATTTTTAAAAGAACTCTTTTCTTTATACTTCATTGAATGCTTTTGTTTAAAGAGTGAAATGTAAGTATGTGATCTTTGTGAATTTCTATTAATGACTCTGATAACATTCAGATAATGAAAATTGCATTTATTGTTATAGTTTCATGATCAGTCATGTTGTTTGTTGCTCTGTTTTTACTGTAATTCTTCTCCAAGTCCTGTTCATTAGAATTTTAATTATAAGTTTGTTATATGGTTCATTAAGCTTCTTGTTGAATGGCATTTGAATTCATTTCTATCTTCTTTCTTTGATAGCTCTATAAAGCTTGATTTAATGAGGTTTATTGATACTTCACTGCAACTTTATTTATCACTTCAGTAACCTTATCAGTTCTTGGATTATCAGGAGCTGTTAGCATCTCCATTAAAATCTTATCTAGTCTTGTAATTTTCTTCTTTTTCATCTTGGCCTGTGGTGCCCTAACCTCTGATTTTAGTATTAGAGGTCAGTCCATGCTTTTATGTATTGTATTTTTTTTTCCTCTGTTGTCATCAAAGAACTCTTCTGAAAACTTCTTAGGCTGACCAAGATATTCCCATGGAATTTGAGCAAATTAGGTTTATTTTTCAAAATAGTCCTCTTGCATCACACACAGTACTTCCCTCGGTGTTCAGTCCTTGGTGAAGAAGCTTTAATCTTGTTAGTCAAAAAAGTCAATTGAAAGCTGAATTCAGCTACCCATATGCACTGTTTATAAAGCTGAAACACCATCCCCTAATGTAGCAGCAGCCATGTCCACATGAATATCCTTGGAGGTTAAACCCCTTTTTATGCAGTTACTTAATAACACCACCATGCCAAATTTTATTCATTTTCAAGAGAGGTCACTACTAGTTACTTTTGAAATTGTCTTTGAACAGTCAAATGTCAGTTTACCTGGAAAGAAACAATGTGGTTATTAGTACGATTTGAAATTAATGCATAATATCACAACACTTTCGTCACTCTTGCATAGTTAGCATATGAACTTATATCACTCTTGTATTTATTCATTCCATCTCTGTAAAACCTTTCCTTTTTTTCCATTATAATTATTACAATTTTAGATTTTCTACAATCTCTTGAAGAACACATTCCTATCCTGTTGTTTCTTTTTGTCTATACCTGCTAAAGTTTTCTGTAGTTTTTTTTTTTTTCAAGTTTTATCTCTACACATTTCTCATTAAATGATTCCTCTTGTTTGCATTTGTTTCTCATCTTTTTACTTAACCTTATATATTCTGTGTCACTTCTGAGTGTTGCCAACTATTGCATTTTTATTAAATTAATAGTTTCATCTGTCATTCACTTGGTCTTTTGTTTTTGTCTTTCTTTCCTAAAGTTGATTTCTTTTCCTGTTATCATGTGTGATTTTCTGAATGTAGTATTCTGCTTTGAATCTATGACCTCTTCCAAACTTTCATATTTCTTCTTAACTCTATATGTTTCTCTAATTGAATTACCATGGAGTTTATCATATTGCAGTTTAAGCATTGCTTGGGGCTTATTTAATTTTCATAGTTTTACTTTTAGTTTACATGTGACTGCAAGGTGATCATTTCTATATTGAGCATTTGGATGTATTGGAGTTAAAAAATTGCATTTCTAAATTGCTCATTGTTATGTAGTCTATCTGGTTTTTAATGTCTTTTGCTGATTTTTTTCAAATTCTAGAAACATGTTCACCATTCTTAAAACATTGCTTTTATGTGGTCATTCACTATGCACCAATGAACCCATTTTTCTCTAACTTTATTGGATGATCAAGGCCCTTACCAAATATTTAACTATCTTGTTCTTTTCCTAGTTTCTTGTATTTAGGTTTCCATGGTAAAAATTTCTTGTGATCTATTTTGATACTTGGCATTTTCTAGTGTATAACATATATATTTCTTTTCCATTGTTTTCTGATAAGATATTCCACTATGATCAGTATATTAAATGATTCCCCTTTAAGTTTCACCAGAAGAATTCTGTTCAACAATTGTTGGTATCCAAAGGACACTACTTTTTTGTTGTTATCTAATAATAATCCATTTCCATTTTTCTTTTCTCCTATGATTATTACTTAATCCCAATTGTTTTTCAATCTTCTCTCACATTCTTCCAAATTGTTAATATTCAGTCTTTCTTTTTCTTGTTTGACAATTTCTAACTATCCAAAGTCCTAAAATTTAATGTCCTGATTGTGCACTTTGATGCATATATTGTTGCTGAATGATTAGTCAAAAGACACCTGTCTTTTATCCTCTTTTAATTAGAGCTGAACTAATATTTGTAAGTTGTGAATTGTCTTTGTTTTTAAGAGGTGTAGTGGTGTGATTTTATAGAGACACTTGCATCACCTGTAAATATTTACTGGTTCTTCAAAGAATTATATAGCTGACCTAGACAGATTGCTGTTCTGAGTCTTGCTTTACTTGCAAGAATTTGTAGATGTATTTATAGATTTTAGTTTAATACAAGTTTCTGTAGCTTGTAATTAGTGATGTACATTTGATGCCTGTGGTTTTTCAATAATCTAAATAAGGTTTAATCAACCAACAATTTGAGGAGGAGCTACATCTACTACTACTACTACTACTACTACTACTACTAGTGTTGACCTCTGTGTTTAATGGAAATTTTGAAATTATTTTGCTTAACTAGCCAGAATAAAAAAGTAAAATAAACATGAAAAAAGTTCAAACTGCAAAGTAAAGGACATGCTCTTTAACTGGAAATTAATAAGCAATTTTAATCTCTTGCTACAATAAAAGTATTTTTCTCTAAAGATAAAAAAGCATTTTCCATTGTCCTATTTAAAGCTGAGGATATATGTGAAATCTATTGAGTAAGTATGGTCTTAGTTAAAGATGTGGCAAAATAGTTTAATAGTTGAAATTTCTTTTTGATTGAAACTAATAGCTGTGTGAAACAAGTTAACTGTTGATAGATATTAACTGTTGAGCTAGGAAATTTATTAGGCTGTCCATGAATAGAGGGAGAAATAAGCAATTTATTTTTCTTGGCTTCAGCTTTGAATTGAGATAATGTGTTCAATCAAGTCTTGAATTCTATTTTCTGCTCTGTTAGATTAGAATGGTACATCAGGAGTAGATTATTCCTCATTAGCTCCTGGCTATATTCCTATCTGTAAAGTGTTCCTTCCTTCTGAAGAAGCAAGGAATCAGGTTGTGCTTGTTGAATCTATACTTCTTCACATGCATATAATGCATATAGAAGTTGCAGAGGGATGCTAGTGTTATTGATATTGGTAAAATGATGCCATCAAAATTGCATCTTTTAATAGTAACAAATAAGAAGTTCATGGTTTAAGAATTTTTTTTTCCTTTTTCTCATCTATCTAAAATACACTACAGTTGCTATTAGGACAGACCAGAAGTTTTAGAGTAAGTTTTACAAATCTATGTTGATGACATTAGGGACCAGTTGAAAAGTATCTACATGGGAATTAAGGGAATGTATGTAAAAAGTCACCCAGCTGCCATATGCCAGGTTTCTACTTTCCACTCCCCATATGTTTGTAGACTTTAAGGCGACTGACAAGTTTCACTCAACTGGAGGCTTTACCACCCATCACAGCATGGATGTTCTTTTTGTGGTGGTGGCGGTGGTGGTTGAAATGGATGATGGAGACTAGCTTGCTGTTGGGCAGACTCTATTGGTAAATGACTGAACCGACCAACCTTTGTAATTGACCAACTTTTTCACCCCTCTCAGCATGTCCCACCCTTCCTTCTCTCCCCTCCTTTACATATAAAATAGGTTTAGGGTAGGGATGTGGGGAATGAAGGACAGTGAGTATATCATGTCAAATTAGCATTGACAATCTCTCTTCACTTTTATTTCTCCCTATCACTTTCTATAGAGAACCCTGCCTGTTGACTTTTCTTCTATTTGCTTGGTCAAGCCATGGAAATAATTTGCTCTTTTATTTATTTTTTTGTCATCTTCTGCAGTGAACAGTGTTAGACTTAAGTAATACAAAAAATTATTTCTAATCATGACATGATCACAGATAGCTTTCTTACCTGATTACGTTATCTTTCTATTTATATCTATCTCTTTCTCTCTCAATGCTGTCAGACATTCATGATACAGATGGTCTTTGAAACAACCTTTAAAGTCCTTAGAGGAATTCCGATGTGATTTTACATTTTAGTAGATGTATTTGTTTTGATTCTCACTTAAATACATATATAAACTTCTTCCATCTACATTTGATAACTTCAGAAAAATAATCTGTCATCATTCATGTTTTTAGTCTATAAAAAGATGTAGAAATGTTAAAAAGGTTTAGAGATGCCCTTTGAAAGATGATATAATCATAAGCCAATTATATAGTAAAATCTTAGCCTAATTAAGAATATAGGCAATGATGTGTACTGTGGTGCAGCGGATATAGACTCAGAATGAGAGATTGAGGTGCTGAGCTCAAATTCCAGTCGAATTCTTTGCTTTCACTTATGCACAAATACCCTTGGGAAAGGTATTAATCTGGCTCTTCCCTCCAGTTATGAGTTAAATAATAGGACAGATTGGGTCCTTGGCTGGCAACCAGTCTACTGCAGAAAACAATGGCAACCTACTGCGGGATAACCTTCTGCCCAGTCAGTCATGTTTTTGACATGATTGCCCAAAGTGTGTATCGTATATGGCACTTAACTAACTGGTTGACTGTAAAGATTTTAAGTTTGGAGTTAATACGTTTTTATAAATATTTTCAGGTAAGTTATAGCATATATTTAAAGAAAGTCATTTTTTATAGCCAAATTACGTTTTACTAATTGACAAATAATCTTTGATGTGGCCAGTATATTGTGTTGGTTTAGTATAATGCCTACCTCTCTGATTGTGGTATAGTATGTGGCCAACTTGGTTTGAATGTGTCCCATCTCAGTAAGAGCATCTTTATAAATATAAATATTTAGGTATTTATTAAAACTAATTCTTTTTCTCTTACACTAACCTTGCCCTAAACCTAAACCTAACCCTTACCAGACAGTTATAAAACTTTTTTTATGATACACTTTTTAAGGTGGGCTACATACTATACCAGTGACAGAATTTCATAGACCCCATTCAAAAGGTAGGCAACATACTATTCTGGCATTCAGTATATCAATAACCCTAATGATTAAATTTTACTTTTAATTTAGAAAATCTTTGATGATAAATAGCTGTTAATTTGTTTTTGAATAATCTATTTTTCTTTTAGAGGTAGCCGGTTTCCTAATTATGTTAATATTTTTAATACGAGTGTCTGCAGAACTTTGAGTTGCTTGAGAGCATCATTAAGTGAAACAATATTTTAAAATAAAAATTGTTTTCATAATATTTGCAATATGTTTATGAATATAACTTATTTTGCAAAGATTTTAAAAACAGATCATGAGAAAATTGAAGCCAGGACTCAGATAAGGGAGAAGTATCTAAGCTATAGATATAATTTATTCTTAAATACCCATTGGCTATATTTTACCAAAGGCTTCATTTTATATTGCATTATAAAGAAGAAACTATTTTTAATTCCCTACATTTTGTGATTTTCTTTCTTTCTTCAAAATTTTCTTCTTTAAATCATTCTCTTTTTTACATGATGAAGGTTGGGCTTGAAGTCAAGCTTATGATCTGCGTATTTTCCCCTGAGGGTTTTGGGTAGGTTCTAGAAAATTTCCCTCAATTTCATTTTTCCAATATGTTTCCTCCTAAATTTATTATGTGCTCTGTGTGCTGCAAAATACAGTCAACATTCCTCAATCATTTTCACTAAAGTAGATAAATTGATATATAGATGGTATTTCATATTTTTTATTTCTGCACACACACACACATGTGTGTATGTGTATATATATAAGGAAAATTAATGACAAGACAAATTTTTTTTTCTGTGATGTCTCATCTTTTAGGAACTCATGTTTCTGTTGATGTAACTTCATACATGCATAAACGGGAGATATAAAAATGCAAACATTGCATTTAATTATATCGTTCTGTTAACATTTCGAGCTCTCACATGGTATGGCATCATAGAACCGCATTACAAATTTACAAACTGCGTTTGCTATTTGGTAACTGTTATCATTGCTTAGCAAAGTTTTATGTCGACACAAGATATAATCATCTTTGATGGTGGATGTTTTTATGTTAACGTCCCTGTAACCTCTCTGAAGATGGCTCATGTTAGCTGAAAGTTTGGAACCAATATAATAAAAAAATATCTTGTTGGAGAATTTTTGTCATTATTTTCACCTGAAATTAAAGCCAAAATACAATGTTCAGAACGGCTCATGATTAAACGTAATAGACATTCATTGTCTCTTAGATTTAACTATATATGCTTGGAACATTTATAATTATGCACAGATAGGAAATGCTGAAAATGTTGGGATGCTGAAATTTTTAAATTTGATAGTCTATATATAATCTAGCCAATTTTGTTTTTTAATTTTTTGCTTTTTTTTATTACTTTTATTATTAAGTATCCCTCATTGTGATGAGATCTGACAAAAAGTACTGTAAGGACACTAGAGACTTAGTTTTATGTCATTGTCAGTACCTAAAACTAAGTGTCCATTGAAAATCAACTCATAAAAATAATCCCATAACAACAACAATGAAATATGGAATAATCATCAAATTCTATTTAAGAGCGCTGAAAATTTGTAGCACTCAGGATAAATGCATTGAAAATATTTTAAACACTTCCAATATCCTAATTATTTCATATTCAATGTGAAACAAAAGGTGCATAAAATATTTTAAAATAGAAAAGTGAGCCATTCTGACAAATTCAATGAATCAAAATATATTATTTTAGCTACTCTATCACAGCTACAATTAAAAAGAATTTATATAAGCTTAAGAAAATCTTCTTTAAATGCTTCTAAAACAATAAAAGATTTAATTAATACAAAGCAAAATAATAATAAGTTAAAACTTGAAGGATGAATTTCTCTATTATCCGTAATAATTGCTACAAAGAATTCAGAGGAGAAACCTCAAGGAATTTAAAGAAAAGTTTATATGAACACAAAAAGGATTTTCCAAAACAATACACTCAATGCGTTAGCTGCTTACCATAATTAATCTAACCATAATTTTGATTTAAAAACTGCTACTTTAATTAAAAGCAATTTACTAAGACAAAATTGTAAAGTGTATAGAAAATGCTTTAATTGCTGGTTCATCTACAGTAAATTTGCATCTTGGTTCTTAAAACATTTCATCTTTCTTGGCAGATCATCTGTTATCACAGTCTCTCATACTTTGCACAAATGATAAAAACAAAGAAAAAGAAGAAAGTAAATGAAATTGGGTAGGATATATAATCCATTACACGCACACATATACACTCTAAATTTAAAGTTAAACATTTTAGCATCTCAACATTTTCAGCATTTTCTATCTGAGTAAAAACATAAACAATGTTTATGTTTATATATTCACTCTCACATTTGTGTGTGCAACTACATCAGGAGAAACGTCATTTTTGAAAATACGTCATACAAAAACATTTTCAACTTAGTTATTCATTGACCTAACCTAGCATTGTTCTTATTTATAAAATGTATGTTTTATATATATATATATATATATATATATATATATATATATATGCACCACACACACACACACTGAGATAAAGTGATTGTGTCGATATCAACAGCAACATTGCATGCTGACTTTATGATTGCTTGAGGTTTGAAATGACAGTCACCATGCTGTGTTCATTTATATATATATATATATATATATATATATATATAAATTAAAAAAGGATTAATTCAATGATGTTGAATGACCATTTCGATATGAAGATCCCCACAGGGGATAACACATCACCTCAGCAACAGAAAAATCCTTTCAGAAATATATATATATATAGTGTATTTGGGCAGCAATCTCTTTCATACCTGTTTCATTAAAAACACCTCACAAGGTACTGTGAATTATGAATTTAGTCTTAATTACTGTTTTTAATCACTAATTATTTTGGGAGTTGTACAATATGAATATATGAGCGTAAATATAAAAGTCTATAGTGCTTTAAGGAAGAAATCAATGAATTAATGTTTTGGCTAAGATTGACTATGAATTTTGATAACTCTGTTCTTCACATATTTTCTTATACTTTTTAATATTGGCTCTAGATTTTAACCTATCTTGCTTTTGATGATCTTTTATGATAATGTCATAGTAAGTTTCATTAATGATTCTGAATGTGTAATATAAATGTTTCCACTGATATTCTCATTTTTTTTTCTCTGAATTGATATAGTGATACATTATACTTTCTCAATAGTTCCATCAAATATATTAGTGTTATTTTCATTTTTGTGTAATTTAGATGACATTTCATCCATCACACCATTATATAATTTCTACCGGCCTTAATTGTTCAAGAAATCTTATTTGGAAATGATCTATCTTCTGGCAGAAATCAAACCTGCATACTCCCAATACCGGGGAGATGCTGATATTAGATCTGACGTGTCTTACTACTAGACTATGGAAGATTCATGGCAGACAAGAGTCATTCTGAAGAGGCCCTTTCTACTAACAAGGTCAAATGCCTTAGATCGATGAAAGTGATGTACAGGAGCATCTGCTGTTCTCTGCATTTCTCCTGGAGCTGATGGAGCAAGATCATGTCAACTGTTGATTGTTCTGATCAAAAGCTGCACGCACTGCAACCTTGGGTAAACATGTTCAGCAAGTTTCTGCAGGCGGAACAAGAATACCCAAGCAAAGATCTTGCTCATGATACAGAGTAGGAAGATGCCTCTGAAATTGTTGCAGTCGCTTTGCTTGCTTTTGTTCTTGTAGAGAGTGATGATCATAGTATTCCTTATGTCTTTTCTTTCCAGCACTTGGCTTTAATGACAGGAGTTATCTCAGAGGACTTTGACTCAAAATAGTGATGTTACTTAAAGGTCTTTCTCCCAAAGGTGGCCAAGGCAGTGTGGTGCATGGTGTCCTGTAAAGTAGCCCACTTCTCTGTGGCACTGTCCCCAATTTGTGAGGTTTTCAGTTCACTCTCCAATCTCTCAGGAAACTGCTTCACAAGGTTTAGTTGTCTAACCTTGCTGACATCAATGCAAGGATTCCCTTCTGCCATTGTTGCTCATCTTGCAAACACCAAACTGTCCAAGGCATGATGGCAATGAGTTGTGATCAGCACCCACTCTGGCATTGAAGTCACCCAGGAATACAAGCCCTTCCTTGTTTGAGATGCTGCTGATGATGGCTGCAAGCTTGTAGAACTCGTTCTTGGAGTCTGGTGTGACAGAGTATGTTGGGGCATACACACTGATGTGGTGTTGAGGCAGAGAGTGAGAAGTCACTCAGAGCTGTTACTACCTGATTCAAACATATTCAGGAGGCTGTTTCTAACTGTGAAGCCCACATCATGTTGGTGAGGTTTGTTCAAGCTCTTTTCCTGTTAGAAGAATGTGTAGTCTCTTTCCTTCAATGATTCAGAGTTTGCCAGGCGTGTTTCCTGCAGTGTAGCAATGTCCACATAAAGCCTCTTGAGGTCATCATTGATGACTACAGTTTTCCTGGAGTCACTGATATCCTGGAGGTTTTCAGATAGGCTGGTCAGCATAGTCCAGACTTTTTAACAGTCTAGTTTTAGAGCTGGTTTCCTTTGAGGGAATATTCTGTTTCCTTTTTTGTTGCCTGGTGCAAATGTTAGGGTCCACTTATCGCATGTCTCCTAATTTCTATGCACCCAAAGAAGGCAGACCATGGAGGGACAACACCTTTGAACCTGTAGAGGTCTCTTTGGAAACTTTGCAGCATACTTTGAATCATTTCTCTTTCATCAGTTCTTTCAAAATGGTAATTCATTCTGCACAAGCTCTTACCACAATAATCCAATTATCTTTGTGAGTTGTCTAGTGATTGAACTATTGTGTGCTTAAACATTGCAATATAACAGGATTCACACACACACACACACACACACACTTTCATAAAATTACTGTTGTAACAGTAATGAAGTAATTCTACTAGTTTCTAGTAAAAAATTGTCTATTCTTAAATACTCTTTTTGAAATATCAATTTAATTTCACCAACAAACTATTTAAAAGTAATGTTATTGACTCTGGCCCCAAATAAAGTAAGCAGAAATAGGCTAATATATTATTTAGATTACTTCTGAATATTTTTTTTCTGAGTGAGTGTTGTTAACTCTTGGTCTTTCTGATTTATTCTAACATAATTGATGTCATCACATAAGTTTTCCAAATTGAAATGAATTCATATTAAAACCAATATTAAATGTGAAGATACACCAAGTAAAATGACAAAGAAAAGAAATAGTAAATACTTTTTTTTTTTTTACAGTAAAAAGTGACTGGTCACTTTTTAAACAATTTGTTTAAAAATGATTAGAAGTCAAAAGGGTTAGTTCTTTTTCAAATGTCAAAAGGGACAAAAAATCCTGAAATAAAAATTTATAGAATGTCTCACAAAAGTAAAATTTGGAACTGTCATGTTTAGACTTATACTGTTTAAATCTGATGTAAATATTGTTTTGTTTTCAATGTTTTTTTTAAGATCTGTCATACATTACCATATCTAAATATATTTAATCTTCAAGAAAGTGGGTATTTGAAAAAAAGATTTAAAATCATTAAATTTTTAGCAATGCATAAACTTTTTTTCAATTATCAATCATTCATTAATCAGTTTACAAATGTATTGTCTCTTTTTCATTCATTTAACCAGATATTTTTAGTAATATAAGATCAACACAGCAAATATGCTAATGGTCAAATTTAAAATAATTTTTACTTCAATATTTTTTTTTTCATTTAATCTTTAAACTTGGCTTTTGTATTTGTTAGCCTCTGCTCTTCTATCATTCAGATATCTATTACTAGCAGTATAGCCCGGCGTTGCTCGGGTGTAATGAAAGCTTTAAAACTAATCCCTGGTCCTGGAGCTCAGACTCAGCCTGAAGAATATTTGTGTGAAGTTTGGTGAAAATCGGATAAAAATTGTGGATTTGTATAAAGGGTATACAGACAGATAAACAGACACACACAAACATCTTGCCTTATATATATTATCGATTTTCTGCACTATTGTAAGAACTGCAACCTTGAAACTTCTGAATATCGTTTCTTGTCTTTGTCTATGAGTGTATCAAAATTGATTAAAATCAAATCACTCCTTCGATAACCCGATTATTTTCGATATTTATCGGGGATACCTCGACACAAAACCTTGCTAAGAACACTCACAGACGCTTATAGTACAACTGTGTAAATTTTCAAGAAAATCGGTTCAGCTGTTTCGGAGTCTATAGGTAACGGATACACACACACAGACACACACACACACACAAAGTTCCATTTATAAATAAGTTTAGATATAGATTGTTTATGCTGGTCTTTCCAAGGATAGAACCCTTCATCCTTGGTTGACAAATATTGCTGAATTACCTTGTTCCACTTACTAATTAAAAAATGAGCCCACCTTTTTCTATAAAAAGGTTTTAATTTTTTCAAGGGGTGTAAAATTAATTTGCCTCTGGAAACTACATTGGACAATTTTAGAGCTTAAATAGTATGGTTATATTATATTCCAGCTGAATTTGTTGCATTCACTTACAAATACCCTTGGGAAAGATATTAATCCATTGCTTCTCTCTCCAACTATTGATTAAATATCAAGACATTGGGTTCTGTAGCCTTGGTTGGCAACCAGTCTACCACAGAAATTTATGGCAACCTACTGCAGGAAAATCTTCTGTCCAGTCAGTCATGTCGCTTTTGAGACATGATTGCCCAAGTGTGTATGGTATATGGCACTTAACTGACTGATACTATATTTAAAAAAAAAAGGAAAAAGTTGCTAATTTTGTTTTAAGCAATTGTCAAATTTGACTGATGAAACTTTACTATCGTATTGAGAATTGTGTTCATTTAGTTTTGCAAGTATTTGCTTATTTGCACCTGATGATCATTATTCATCCAATTATTAACAAATGTGGATGAAAAATATTTTTATGTGAGAAAATTTACATGATGTTAAAAAATATAGGTTTTATTGTATTTTCATACAATATTCTTTTAACAATTTTAATCACATTGTCTAGCAAAAAGAAACAAAACCCCAAAAATCAAATTTAGCTTAAAAAAATAAATAGGAGTTTATTTGCATTTCGTGTTATTTGCAATATAATAATTACTTCTGACATTGTTTTTTTAAATTATAAATAAGTGAAAGTTTTCATGGAAACTGATTTTTCTCCTATTTGTATTCAATCTTATGTTACTATTAAAATATATAATATAAACACTAAATTTTCAGGAATGTGTATTTGAATATAAAGTATAATTAAAACTTCCAAAAAGAAAATAACTTGTTTTTTCTAAATGTATACACACTGTTATTTTTTTTATACAAGTTAAATAATTGCCAGAAATTGAAATTAATCTGTATTTCTGTCAGAAAACCTCCTGTTTTATGATTTATAAAATATTCAAATATATTAAATATTCAATATATTAAATTAAAACAGTATAAAAAAAGGGATGGAACTCATATATATTATTTGTTGCTAAAGATGCTAGGAAAAAGGTTAGTTCCATTAAGTACCTAACTCCTCCTCCTATTCTGTACCTTTACAAGAATCAGATCAGGCTAAAAATAGAGTTAAACATTATCTTTCCCACATATCCCAATAAATCAAAAACCAAAACTAATAATGTTCTATTATCACAGAGCAGATCCTGAATATATGTATTTGAAATTTTCTCCAAAATTAAAAAATTTAAAAAGAATGAAAATTTTGTAAATATAAAATTAACCAACACACACGTGTAGATGTAACTAACAGTAACAATAACAAACTGGTTATAAATGTCAGTCTGCCAACATAATTATGACCCATTGCTAAAGATGCTGGCAAAACGGTTGGTTCCCTCTACCACTTCAGTAAGTACCTGACTCCACCTGCTATCCTCTACCTTTACAAGAATTGGATCAGGCCAAAAATACAGCTTCCATATACTGGCAGGGGCCACCCAGTCTTCACTTTCTAGTTCTGGTAGAATCCAAAAGTGTCTCCATGTTTTCATGGGTTATGAATTATTTTCAATCCTTTCTTTTTTTCACAGACAAAACATTTCAAGCCTCTTGCTACTTTCTTCCTATTTCTATGGAAAATGTTCAGATGAATTATATTTCTGAGTTCCATCAGTTGTAACCTTCATGGCTCACATTCACACACATTATAGTGAACCACTTACATTCCTTTCATATTTCATTGGTGAGATGTATGTTCCACTTGAGCACTTTCTTCCTACAAACCTCTGCTTTGTGGAACCAAATTTCAAGAGGATGCTTCCCTAATCATTACAATCTTAATCTGTTCAAGTCTAGACTTAACTGTTATCTTCCTTACATATTCCAATAAAATGTATCTCTTACTCTGTAACCATCTACCTTAAGTTGCTCTTGGGCCTTGCACAAAGTAAACATTATTGTAAAAAAATAGATAAATACAGTAGCTATTTTGCTTGTTTTTTGTAAGCTAGCCTCTGGCTAACTTCTCTCTCAATATGAATGAGAATGATTATTGGAAATCTTGTTTATTATATAAAATATTAAGGAAATTAGTTATGAAATAAATTGTTAATCAAAAATTACAAATATGCTGTTATTAGTTGCACATTTGCATTGGAATATGTTGGTTTCTTTCAAGAAATATGTTGAGAATAATGCAATTATTAATATTATAAATCAAAAATCATTTTGATTCAGTTTCCTTTTTTATTTCCATTAAATTAAATGCACTTTGAAGGAAATAGACATTAGATTGGTGAGAAAATTGTGTGAATGTTTTTTCCTTTCAAAACTAACATGATTTTCATAATGAATTCTTAAGAAAAGAATCATTACTAAATCTGGTATTTGAATTTGCTATCATTTTCAATAACTTAATCATTTTCTACTTATGATCCAGGATTAGTGTGTCATTGTGCATGTTCATTTTGGTATGTCTTTAGATGGCTAGTTTGACATGGGAATTTTTAAACGTTTTGCTTATAAAATATCCAACTTTGATTTTATATTCAGATGTACAACAAAAGTAAATAAAGGTCTATACTTTCAAACAAGTAATTTTATTCAATCACCTAAACTATTCAAGATTATTTTATGCAAATGAAAATTTGGTCAACTTACGTATTTTGAATTATCAGGTATCCGATTTATCAGATCTGTTATCTAATAAGACAAAACCTGAAGCAAATTTTTTTTGTAGCAAGTTTTCTCAATGTTTTCCTTATATCACAATCCAAAATGGTTCAAGGATTTTCTATCAGGGATTGACTTTGAAACTTTTGACTTATGTTTTCAGGCCTTTATTTTAATTGATTTTAATGGCATAACATATAGCAGTGTGCTGAAACACTAAGGGTCTATCTATCATTTCAATTGCTTATTGTTTCTTCTACTGGATTTTGACTGATTTAAGTGAAGAGGGTGTTGCTTTCATTCAAATAACTGTCAGTGAACTCCTTTTATTCAAATGGATATATATTTTCTAGATTTAAATTCTCCAGGCACTTGCAAAGCTTTAACTGACCAGGGTCGTAAACTTCCATAAACCATACATAGCCATGTTTTATTTCTTTATATTAAGGCAGGACTGATATTAATCTTGCACAAAGCAATGTGGGTTCTACCTAAAAAGGCTTTGTTATAAAGATTTCAGACAAGGTTTTACAAAGATGCTCTTCCTGATGCTCAACTCACTAACTTATGTTAGTCTAAATATGCTGATTGTTCTTATCAAGACCCCATCTCTAAGAATGTTGCCATTCAAGGCTTGAGAACCTATCCTAGACTTATGTACATAAATGCTGGTCATTTGCTCATGTAAAAATCTTTTAACATTTCTTGTGTTTTTGTCCTGTTTTTTTTTTTTTTAGGGGAAATTGAATAAATATTGATGTGTATGCAAAACCTAAGCAAACTATAACTAAAAATCTAATATTCACTGTTGAGCTTATTGATTTCTTTGTTTTTTGTTGCTCTCACAATGTTTTAATTTTCTAAGTTGTGTTTATAGGAATTCAACACAGATGGGTTAATATCATAATTTAGTTTAAACCATTTCTTCTATTTATATTGTTTGTACTATTGTCCGCATCTTTATTGCCATTAGTAAGGTGTTTCGGCCATTGTACCTGCATCAGGTACTAAGAATTTTGACCTGAACCTTTATTACAATCACTGGGTATATCATTCTCATTCCATGTGTGATGCTACTTTTGGTAGCCATTTAGTTATCTCCCTTTGACTTAACTCTCTAAGTTATTTGTGTGCTACTGCTGTAGCCTGGTATTGAACTTACAACTCTTTGGGTCAAGTCACTGGAACTAACCATGTCTATATTCACTGGACCATGAGTCCTTGAGGATGTCATGATAATGGCAAAAAGATGAGGACAATAGTCCAAACAATATAAATAGTATTTACACTATCTCATCTCAGAAGTATAGACAAACCATTTCTTCTTTCTTAGAAATAGTTTATTGCCTTCAGCATTGGACAAAAGACATCAGCAGTTGATACCAAGCATTTAAGAGAAGGATTAATGTATATAAGCAGAACCAACTTAAAAAAAAATATTAATCTGATATTTAGAAAAAGAAAAAAAAGCAGCTAAACAAATCTAAAGGATTTGTAAGTTTTACAATAGTACAATGCATTTTCATAATCTTCTAACTTAAATCAGTCTTTCATGAGAAAAGTGAATGACAAAAGATTGCTTAATATTTTATAGTTACTTAGGTTTTATCCTTGGTAGTACTGATGAGCATTACTTGTAAAAAAGAGAAAGAGCACCTTTTTCTATACAAATTGTATATTGAGGAAGATCAAAAAATGAAATCAGTAATTTGAAAAATAATAACACTTGAAATAATAACGATAAATCTCAAAATTAAAGTGTGTGAAAATCCATTATATATTGATAGTGGGCTGCAGACAGTTCAAATAAAATATTTGGTTAGGCAATTGCCTTTCTATTACTTGTTTACTATTTGAAGATTGAGAAATCTTCAGAAAATAGGACAGTATGTTAAAACACTAAGAGTCTAGTCATCTAGTCATTTCAATTGTTTGTTTTTTCTGCTAAATGTTGACCTGTTTAAGTGGTTTTCTTTTAACTGCTCTGTCATAACTTGTGTTATAGAAATACTGCAATGCTGTTTCTGGGAAAATTCAAACACACTCTAGTGTAATTGCTGCCTTTATTAAATTTATTAGACTTTCCATCTTCTTACATGAAGACACTTTTCTAATGAACTGGGTCAACATGAATGAAAGACAATGATTTTATTTACTTTGTGAGTGAATAATTTGAATTAAAAGTAAAATTACCTTTAGATGAACCAGTAGGATGTGAGATTTGACATGTTGTTGGAGCATAAAACACCATGAAATGATTGTCTAGTGAGTATTCTTGTGTTTTTACAGTAAATTGAATAAATATTGATATGCATAATATAAAATCTAAGCAAAATAATGTTGTTTCTGTCTATGCCCATCATAGTATGTTGGATCCAGTGTGTTCTTGGAAACATAAAAAGCATGTAAATATGAAAACTTAATTCTGGGCATGTGGTAACAATGTTCACTTCCTAACCATGAGGCACAGGTTTGAATCTCACCAGAGTCTGATTTTCAGAGAGGTTACTTCTTGATGGGAAGGTGATCCTAGTATTCAGCATATTTGGAAAGTGTCTGAAAACCTTCCCATGGGTTGACTGAAGCCTTATGAGTGAAATTGGGTAGACAGAACCATTTGGAGGTTGTCAAAGATTGTACTAACACAAAATCACTGTGGTTAATGATTTAAGCATATTGACCTTCTTCAAAGAATTGATCACATCAGATTATTCACTCTGGGTTGAGCTGATGTTTGTAATAGGGTTTGATTTACTGTCCTGGCAGACAGGCAAGCTCAGAAACAAGTAGTAACCAGCCATTCATTCAGAAACTCAGACACTGTTAATTCTGAAACTTTAATTCATAACAATACATGATATTAACATTGTATATTCTATTTCCAATATGATTATCTATTTCTTGAATTGTTCTACAAATTAATATTCATAGTCTCTCCCCTTCCTCTCCTCTAATAAAAAGTGCTTGTAGATGTAATATTGCTCCTAAAATTTACAGCTTTGTATTCATTCAATATTTTCCTGGATGTTACAAAAAAGACATTAAGGAATACTTTGTGCTATTGATGTTATCTAATCTGGTGAAAATCATGACTTAATTCATTTCTGTTGAATCTTTATGGATTTTGTTTTTATGAGTTGGTGTATGTAACTGAACATCAGAATAAATATTCACTTTTGTAGGAAAATAAACTGATGGCTATAACAATTTTTATTACTTTACTGAGTGAGTTGTTTGTGACTTTTTATATATATATATATATATATATATATATATATATATATATATATATATATATATTGCTCTTTTTTTTCCAGTAAAATCACAAAGTACATGATGAAATGACCATTGTTTCTATAACATTGGACAGTAATGTCATCACTGACATACTTAATAACTAAGATATTTGATTCTTTTGTTTTCATATTTTAATTTGGTTCCAACTTTTCATGAATTTCAAGACTTGAGTTTGCTCAGCAAATTAAGAGTACCAACAATTTGTACAAAGTCAAGCAGTTGTTTGATTAGAAGTTTTTTCAACAGCACCAGATTTTCTTACTTTCAAGTAAGAGTTTACAATATTATGAAAGTGATTTAACAATTTGACTATATCAGAGTGAATCACTATCATCCAACACATTGAGGTATATATTTTATTTTATAACTCATATGATTAATATACATTAATGATGGAAATTATGTTGAAAAATAAACACCTGTTGTATAAAATTACGTTTTCATTATTTGACAGTAGACTTAATAATATATCTATATAGTTGAAATTGTACCATTAGATATTACACTACTATAAAGAATGAATAAATATATATTTATTCATATAGTTATAATTTTATATTTTAGATAGACTGTGTGAATATAGGAATCCACATTGCATGGTGACTATAAGTTCCATTCCTCAATGCAGTTTTCAGATAAATATATATTCTGAAGAACTGACAGCTACTATGCAGTGTTGATTTCTATGATCACACTGTTTATATCTATAAACACTCTATCTCTAATAGATGGTGATAATCTATTTCGTGCTTAAACCTATAATTTAATCTTTTATACATACATACATACATATATATATATATATATATTGATTTAAATAGAATTGACGTCATAATGTACATAAGACCTTTGAACCCTTTTGGCCAAGGTGCTCATTGGCAGAATTTTTAAATGATAGACAGTACACATAAAAATGACATGCAGAAGAGAAGGTGGAACTAGCTTAAAAACAAAATAAAATTTTAATCAAAATTAATTAAAAGTAAGTGGGGGGGGCATAAACGTAAAGTTTCACAAGAGAGATGAAATGGAAAAAAGGGACTCACAAACCCTCCAATATATATAATGTCAGGTATGTGTAATCAGAAATTACTCTCAGTTGGCAGATTGTGACCTTTATGTAGTAAATCTACAAGAACAAATATTTTGCATTTTACGCATATGAATTAGAGTAAACTTAATAATTTTTTGTTGGACTAGGTGCATATTGTACCACAGAAAGAAAATGTAACTGCTGATCTATTTTATTCAGGGTAGGCACTGCCTACCTAGATAGCATGTTCTTTGCGCACACATGCACACACACACACACACACATATATATATATATATCCAGTACTGTATCACTGCAAGTTATAATATAACATGTCCTGAGTTGAGCCACTATTAATGGATTCAAGTGGTTTAGACTAAGCTTTTGTGAAGCCTTCAGCTGCTACTGCAGTAAAAGACCTCTGCACAAATAATCTTCAAACAATCTTGAAGCTGTCAGTGTCACTTAAGACTTTTCAGTAGATGGCATCAAACTGAAAAGAGTGGAGAGTATGCAGTTTGAATGGCATTAAAACATTTGAACTTAGATGTCTCTAGCATCTAAGAGAGGACAAGGACTAAACAAACTGTATTAAGACCAGCAACCTTTATTCGTAACCCACAATGAGATCTTTTTGCAAGTCTCTTGTGGGAACTGACCTGTAATATTCAACATAAGTATTTATCAACCAAACTAATTGCTGAATGCTCATGAAAAAAAAATAATGGAAAAAGTTATCTATCTATTGAGATATATATATATATATATATATATATATATATATATATATATATATATATAAAACAGAAATAGAGGTTGTTCCACCAAGAGAAATTAATATAGCAGAAAAAAGCTGCAAGAAGCCAGGAACATTTTGTTTACAGTGTAAATTTATTGTTTTGTTATTATTAATATGACTTGCTTTTTGTATGATATATTAAGTATCCATAATGGTATTTGTGTCACTATACGTGTTTTGAGTCTAAAGTTGACTCTCTTTAGGCGAATAAACTTGTGACTTTATATATCGAAATCCGTTTGTTGTTCTGATGGCCAAAGTATTATAAATTGCTTGGCCTACTTGAAAATTGATAAAAATGTTGCAATCAGCCAAGATCTTAAACTGAGCTTTTTTTTTTTTTTTTTTTTTTTTTAAATTGAGCAATTTAAGGACATCAAAAACAGTAACTAACCATGAAAATGTAAGGTCATTTTTTAATTCAGCACCATCAAATTAGCTTAAATGTGTTTTTTGCTTCTTGGCACCGAAAATTGTGTTGACCAGTGTAATAAGCAGCTCCTAAGAAAATTCGCAATAGAAGCACACTGGAGAAAAAGTGCTGAATGCCATATTAACTGGCAAAGCCTTAGTGTATTTTAATTAACAGTGGCTGAATACAACTAACAGCTTCATGTGTTTTCATGCAATAATCATTTATCTACATAAATTGGGATCAAATATAGATCATAATCTGACAGATAAAATAAGTAACAAATAAAGAATATTTACGATTTATAAAAACTTCCTATTTCTCATTTTTTTTTATATATACATTATGCGATGGATAAATTGTTGTGTAAATTATGCAAAAATAAAAATGAAAATAACACTAGCATTTTATTTTCACAGATGTATTTACCAAAATTACACAAAAATATCTTAAAATGCTAGAGTAAATTTATTCAATAAATCACAATTGGCTTCAACCATGGCCTCCTGACGACTTTAGAATCTCCTGCAACTTTTCTGGATGGTCTCCTTGTTTGTTAGTGAATACTGCCATAATACTTGCCCTCAGCTTATCTTTGGTATTACAAGGAGTTTATTTGGTCTCTACCCTCAGACTCCACTAATTACTGCCCTATCAGTCTCCTTCTGATCTTCGGCAAAGTTTTCGAAGCCATTATCAACACCGAGGTGATTCAGCATCTCATGGCCCACAGGCTTCTCTCAGACAAACAGTATGGTTTTTGCTTCACCAGGTCTACTGCTGATATGCTAACAACCATTACCAAGTACATATACCAGGCTCTTGACAAGAATGGCGAAGCCTGAACCGTTGCCTTGGATATCTCCAAAGCATTCGACAGTCTGGCATGCTGGCCTTTTATGCAAACTGTGGAGCTACAGTATAACTGGACATTTGTTTGACCTCATCCAGTCATTCCTCTCTAACCGCACATTGAAGGTAATATTAAATGGACATGCCTCCCAAGACTACCATATGAACGCGGGCGTCCCTCAAGGCTCTATTCTAGATCCCATGCTCTTTCTGATCTACATTAATGATCTCCCCAATGCCATTAGATCCCAAGTAGGCATGTATGCTGATGACACCACAATTTACTCTTGCCTCGATCAAAAGCCTGGTGTGGGCGACAAAGTGAACCTTGCTGCCGAGCTTGAAAAGGACCTCCAATCCATAGTGGACTGGGATAGGAAATGGCTCGTAAATTTCAATGCCTCTAAAACAAAGCTGCTATCAACTAACCACCATAGACAATCGCATCTACCTCCCATTAGCATGGAACAGGCTAGCCTCCCAGAGAGTAAAACACTATGCCTCCTTGGCCTTACACTCTCGGCAGACCTCAATTGGAATGACTATATCGAATCCATTGCCAAATCCACTGCTATGAAAGTCGGTTCTCTGTGCAGGGCCCAGAAGTTTTTCCCGTCTGAATCTATCTTGCACATATATAAATCTACCATCCGTCCGTGTATTAAATACTGCTGCAACATCTGGTCGGGTGCCCCTGCTGCTCTCCTTGGGCTTCTTGACAAAATACAATGGAGAATCTGTAATGTGATCAATACTGACTTGGCAGACCGACTGCAACCACTCTCTCACTGGCTTCCCTGTGCCTCTTCTATAATGTGGCTTCCCTGTGCCTCTTCTATAAACACTTTCACAGCTTCTGCTCCGATGAACTTAGATCTTTGGTGCCGCTTAGGTACGAATTTACATGCAATACTAGATTAGCAACTAGGTCCCACCCTTTTACAGTAAAACAGATAAGATGTAACCGTAATTTCTATTCCAACAGCTTCTTTTCTCGCGCTTTCCGTCTGTGGAATTCCCTTCCACATGTCTGCTTTCCCGACAGCTACAATCTCTAGGAGTTTAAATGTAAGGTCAATAGACACCTCCTATCACACTAACTTGCACCTGTTCTCCCAACACTCTCACCATCTACCCAACCCTCATTCTCAGTATCCTTATCACCCTCCTTCTGACATTTCCTATATCTAGCCATCCTTTCTCACCACTTTCCCCTCTATGTAACCCCCTGCGCAGTAGTGGCAGTGAAATGCTTTGCTCAGGGTGAAATGATTATAAAAAAAAACAAAAAAAAACTTGACTACTTTCCATATATAATGATCTTGCAGTCTGGGGAATTAGGTGTCTAGATGTAAGGGGTGTTGTAGTCGCAGAAATTGTCTGGCAACCATGACTGGGTTCTCCTGCTTGTGTGACATAGTGCAGAGTTCTGTTGCCAGATATAAGGTTTTCTAGCAGCCACCCTCTTGACTCAGGGCAGCACTACTTTCTCAACGTACTTGATGTTGGCCTCCGTGTTGAGTCTGAAGCTCTCATGAACAAATTTGGGAGTTCTTTTCTTATCAGAACAATCTGAGTGAGTTTTTCAAGCTGCTGTATCTTTGTAATCACCATTAGACTCATCCAACTCTTTAAGAATCATCTGCACTGTTCTTAGATTGACACTTAAACACCACGAAATGTTCATATTGGAGTGTCTGGTATGAATGTCAAGCAGTACAGCATACTGTTTCCAAATTTCTCACAAAGTGAATTGCATCATTGTGGTTTTTTCTCACAAATGGTGCTCAACTGACTCCTCTATACTGTGCAGTTGACAAAATAAAAAAAAACAAATGCACATGCATCAGATAAAAAATATAAAATGGTGACAAGGGATAATGCAAGTTTTATTTTGGGAATTTTTACTAGAAGCTCATCAAAGCATAAGATAAATTGAATAAATTTTATAACGATTTCTATCTCTGCATTGTATCTTACCAGTTACATTGATAGAAGACAAGAAAACTTGAGGTCTTAGATGTTAGAGGATTTGCAATTTTTATCATAGGCACAGCAGATTAATCACTATTTTAATATTGTCAGTGCTTATTCTTGCTTTGCACCACTAACCCAACACTGGAATTTCTTTATCAGACATTGGGTGGTAGTCACCTCATTAAAAGAAACACTAAAATCAACAAGAACAAAGCTTCTGTTTTAGCACAATGTTAGTTTGACATTTTTTTTTTTGTTGTTCTGTTTTGTTTTTTCCTCCCTTTAGGCATCTTTTTTTTATCTCCATTTTGAGTCAGAATCACTGTTTTCAAATTAACTGTTTACCTTGATATGATGTGTTTCATCTTATTTCTTAAGACTGGTGTTATTCTATCCTTAATGATTAATTTTTACTAGTTTATAAACTTTAGACTTTTAAGTTCAACTTCTATAGAAAACCAATTTTCTGTCTTTTCTTTCTCTCAAAAATACCTCTCTTTTTTTTTCTTTAAAGAAATGAACATATACAGAGATTTTCTTTTCTGTAGAAAATTGTGACTTTAAGACATATCCAAGTTAATTTGTTTACTTTAAAAGTTGCAAATAACTTCAGCTTTTGTTTTGGCATCTTGAGTAAAAATTAGTATTCTCATTGGAAATAGAAATGATTAATATTTATTTGACTATTCTAAGAAAAAGCTAAGGAAAAAACTAATTCTTCAGAAGGTGATTCCTTTGAGCTATAAGGAGGAATTGGTAGTGAAAATAACCAGAGAATTTTCATGTTTTTGTTTTTGCTTTGTTTTTTTCATCCCTAGTGTTAATTTAATCTGAAACCAGTTTTAGTTAATATATTTCAGCAGGTATTTAAAAAATATTTTCCACCATGTCTTTGTGATCTAAACAATTAACATTGATCTTCTTTATTTAACGTACATTTATAATGTTAATGATTCAACATTTTTGCCACTTCCTTTAAGAACCAGCTTGTTATCTAAGTATACTATTGTTCAATATTTGATTTTTGATAAAACTTTTTAATATAGTTTCACATGATATATTATCATTTTTTAACTCTTCACTTGGTTGACTTTAACTATTAAAATTTCTTGTTTCATTTTAATCAGATAACATCTTAAATAAGTTCCAAATTAGTCTGATTAATAATGTTATATTTTTTACCTTCTCTCTTTCTCTATAAAGCTTATCACATTGCACATCACATTGAAACACTGTTTCCTATACCATCACCAAAGTTAAGCAATTTTGAGCCTGGTCAATACTTAGATGGGTAACTACTTGAGAATACTAGGTACTATGATCTTGAATGTGCAGTTAGTGTAATGGATAACAGCTGGGAATTGTTAACTAGAAAGTTAAGCCCTCCCCCACTTCTCCCTAGCTATGAGTTAACTAGTAAAATTTATATCACTGAACCATCTTTGTCTCCAAAACAAAATTCTTAAAATGTAAAAATATTTTCTGGCTTCAAATAATTTTCAATAAATTGATAATTTGTAGAAAACTTACCAGTCAAAAAAAAAACAATCTTTCTCTGTAAAGTAAAAACAATGAATGTTCATTTCATGTAATATTTTATGAACTAATTATGAGTAAAATTCATCATTTTGATTTGAATTTTGCAATACATTTTTTGTGGGAGCGGATTTATATTTTATAAGTTGAAGAAAAAATAATGACGATCAAAATGTTGACATTCCACACTACTTCAAACAAAAGGTTAGGAAGGAAACCCGTATTAACACTGGAAAGAGCAATAACAATTACTAGATTTAAGAAATATGTCTTTCTGTTGTTATTTTTAAAAAAAAATTTATAAGCTCAAAATAAACAATTCTCTATCACTTGTCCGTCTTCCTTAATATAATTTACAATCTATTTAAATGATTAACTGAGCAATTGTAGAATCTTCACTAATTTATTGCCATATGGTAACAGTTGTAACAATATTGAAACTAACAAATTTGTATTCATGTTCTGTAACTGGAAATAAAATTTAATTGTTTTCATTTATACTTTTACATGTTATTAGTTCTATTTTATCAATTTCCCAAAAAGAGCAAAAGTTTATTCAAAATATTTTTTACCAATGTATCAGCTGCCACTTCTTTTTGTATTTGACTTAATCAGGGGATGAGAAATTGTTGGTTTTAAAAAATCAGTTGTATTTTTGGCATATTTTTCTCACTTAAGTTCATAAAGCACTTACTATTTTCAAGGATAAACAAAATCTGAAACCTTCAACAGATTTTTAAAATCCAGTAACAAATTAATTGGAGTAGATAGACTTAACTATCGCCCAGTTCACACTCCACCCATGTCTTTTGAACAGGTGAAGAGGCTCATCCTTTGTTTCTTGTTTAGGATGTAATTCCCGGCTTTCTCTTTTCCACTCATTCTACTCTTAAGTAGCCCCATGCGCATCAGTGGCGTCACCACCTTGCTTGGGGTGATATGATTAAAAAAAAACAAATCCAAATAAATTAGACAAAAAAATTCAGTTTGTTGCATGTGATGTTCATCAGGATTCTCTATCATATGGAAATATTTCACCTACTGCTATTTTTGGTAATAAATTGAACCTTAAAAAAGTAATTTATTTTTTGCTGTTCAATATTCCATCAGTTTTATCAACTCTCTTGCAAGAATTTTTTTTTCATATAGTCTCAAACCATTAGATTCTCATTATTGAATTTCATAGTTTTTGTTGTATTTTGGGAGGTTAGTTGATTTTATGACCTGTCAACCTTGTATATATTGGAATACTTCTTGTACCAACTGGTTTTCAGACATACTATTATGTTAGAATGTAGTTCACTTTTGCCTTTGTCATTAAACATTGCTGTTGCCCATTTTTCTTTATTCTAAAGCAGATGTTCTTTTATCTAAGTTATTTTGTCTTGGTTAATAGTGGTTTTGTTTGTTTTTTTTGTTTTTTTTTGTATTTTTAAAAATCACTTTTCCCTAGGGAGTGCAATAAGGCCACTAAGATGCAAAGGATTACTGAGTGTAAGAGAATATAAGAAAAAAATACTTAAGGAGGGAGACCAATAAAATAACAGCAATTAAAAAATAAAAAAAACAGAAGATAACATTTGACATTGTGTTTAAATTTTTGATGATCAAAGTTGACTAGGAAGCAAGAAGCTGGAAAATTGTTTCCTGGGTGAAATGTGCAAGAGAAGAAATTGTTATCATAGAACTTAGAGTTACATCTAGCCATTTTAGTTGTAAGATGATGAGATTTTGCCACCTGCATTTAAATTCTTAAATCATTTTTAGTACTGCATTTAAATTCATGCAGTCTATATACCATAGAGGAAAGTTTATCAGAACAATTACCATTTATATAAAAGGCAAAGGGAAGCATATAGATTGCTTTGATATTGTATGAACTCAACTAGTAATACTGTTTTTATTCATTACCTGACAAGCTCTTAACTTTGGGATAAACGTTAATAACCATGATAACTTTTTTGATCTATTTTGTCTAATTTTAAAAAAAAGTTTGCCAGGTTTCTTTCCTATTAAAAACGTTTATAAAAATTTTTTTTTTAATGATTTAAGCAGAGCACCTTGATATTTAAAGCTCTTGAGTGTTGTTATATATTATCTGATCTCATGCATAATTTCATGCAGAAGTGTATTTACATTGAGCAGGTGTTATGAACCAGCAAAAATATGCAGGCTAGCTAACAAAGAAAATAAATATTGTTTTGAAAAGTTAAAGTATGCGAACACCAGATGACAAGCAAAATTTCCCAACTCTGGAGATGTGGAGATAGAAATACATTTATCACAAAATTGCTTTGATAAAACTGCATAGCCAAAGTCAGATAATATAAACTTTGAAATTGTTTAACATGATAAATTTACATGCATGTATTAATTTGGGAAGATATTTACTATGGGACTGAAGTTCAGAACTTTTGAATACCTTATTTTCAACACCACCATTGATTCAAATCTATATCTTCCTTCATTATGCATCAATGTAAATGCAACAAGTTACACTACAATCGTCAATGACCATAAGTGCCAATCCCGAAAATATAGTATCAAATACTTGCAGCTTCTCAGTTAAACAGATTCATTTCTTTTTAGTTAGGTGGCTCATTTCTTTTGCTTATATAATTTCCATGATGCTAAAGAAAATAAATTCAATAATGCTTCATAGGTGATGTGTTATCAGTAGTTTTTATTTATATTTTTCCCTTGAAATTAATTTGAACTTTAAAGGTACATTAAATATAATATTGAGTATCAGAAAATGAAATTTATGAATATTCTATTTGAATTTTATACAATAAAGAAAATATTAAGTGCTATTTTTAGTGGATACCCATATTTGAGTAGATGTTCCATTTCTGTATTAAGCAGTATATTTATTTTCATCTATTAGCCTGAATATTCAAGAAAATTTATTAAGAAAAAATGCGCTTTCCAGCATGGTTCAAATCTGTGTTTCCCTTGGTAGGAGAAACCATTGTTAGATCTGACATGCATATACTGTCACAGCTATGAAGTACATTGCTGATCAATCAAAGTTAAATAGTGCCTTATAAATATAAATCTCTCTCTGACTCTTGAAACTTGTGGAAAAGGGGTGTGTGCTCTTTGTATGTCGGGAGTCACCACTGGAGCTTTAATAGATGGTTAATGTTTCTTTGATTCGGCCTTGTGTCAGACTTAACCGAACTCCCTACAGCTTATAAGTTATTCAGAGTTATCATTAGAAGGTAGGCATCAGAAGGTTAGTTGTCGGCAGTTTGAATGTGTGGAATAGTGTAAGAATAAAAATATACATTTTGCATTTTAAAATAGAAATTTATTAAAAGGAAAGAATAGCATAAGTTGTAGGAGTTAATGTGCAATTAGAAACATTATTAAGAAGTTAAGGGTAGAGTTCATGTTCAATGATACCGTTATGGGTATCAAAATTTGTAGAAAATGTTTGTAGTAGTAATTGTTGAAAGAGTATGTGTGTTCATACGTATGTATGTATGTATTCAGTAGGAACGTCTTTGGATGGAGAAGAAGTAAAAGGAATCAGTACACGAGAAATAAGGAGAAAGAGAACAAGGTGTGACCTGACCTTATCACCAGGTCGAGTTGAAGTTACATATTAGTTGTTTCATCTCGCGGCTCACATCTGACTGACTGATTGACGCTGACAGGGGCCTTTTATAGTATTCAGATATTTTGCACTTGATTGAGGTCCCTTTTGGTCTTGCAAGTTGCTCCCATTGGTCAGCAAATCAGTTTAACACCTACTTGCAAAATCTGGTTTTGACTTTTTCTTTTAGCACGTGGTCAATCCTTTTTCTATTTGGGAAAAACCAGGATTTCACACGTCATTGTGAATTTTTGCAAAAGTGAAGAAGAGTTGATTTTAATTCTTAATTTCTTATCCCACTACAAATTTTCATATTTGTTCAGTTTCATATCTGATTGTAAACAAAGAAATTTCTAAAGAATTAATGGTGTTTTTGCTTATTAATCTGACTGATGTTATTTTTAGTGGATACACATAATTGAGTAGACACTCAATTTATTTATTAAATAGTATATTTATTTTTGTAAATGTCTAAGTAATAAAATCTGTTGAATTAATAAATGAAAAACTCATTACTTCTTTAAAAAGAAAGAAAATAAATGAAACTATTGTACCCAAATATTTGAAAAAATACTGAGCTATCTCTGCATGATTCCAATGTCATTTATCTAAAACAGTGAAGGATGTTAAACTCATTTATTATTGCAGGTCAAATATACAAGTACAATATATGTGTCAGACTATTTAACAATTTGCACTTACGTATTAGATGAATAACAAGGAATAAAAGATGGTCACACACACATATTAGGTGAGCAATAAGAAACGTAAATATTCTACTGTCATGCCCACTTGAAGATCTTGAAAATGAGCAAGGAAACAAATTTTTTTTTATTTATCTTTATTAAACTCTTTTACATGCTGTAATACTCTGATTGGCATCACTGGGTATGTTCTGGGGAATCAACTTTAGCACCAAAGATTGAGTTATAATCACTTTCATTATTGCATTGAGATCTATATAAATAACCTGGGGCGGAAGGTGTTAAGTTAATTATAGAAAATATTTATTTGCAGGCATATGTACTTCTGAAAATTGGCATGATATTTGAGATCAAACATTTAATCTTAGAATAATCAAACCCATAATATTGACAAAATGTGTCAGCATCAACACAAGGAAACTTGTTCCCTAAAACAGGATTACATTAGAAATGCTTTGATGTCAAATTGACCCTAGCAGATAATGGACTCAGAAAAATAGTTATTTGTTGACAGATCTTTCTTAGAACTCATTAACATACAAATTTTGATGCACTTCTTGACAGTGTAACTCCATTTCAATGTTTTGCTTCTCTGCCATCTACAATCTTCAAAAATTTAAATGCAGCCTGTCTTACTGAATCCTATTGTTTTTATTGTCCTTTTACTCACTTCTCCTCTTCACATTCTATTTCCCTCCCAGTAACTTCCTACATCTTTGTGGTGTTATCATTTTTCTTGGGGTGAAATGATGAAAAATAAAGTATTTTTGTATTTATAACAGCATAAATCAATTGCAAGTTTTGCAATGACTATAAATTTGTCCAGTGTATAATATTACGATCAGATAATTGATGATTCAACTGTTTATTGAGTTTATGCACCTTCATAAATAGTATGACAAAAACCATATTCCATCATCAAGCACATACTTAAAGACTGTACTGACTTTAACTATATCTAAGAAAAAATCCATAAAAAAGTAAGAGATGGATGAGCTTTTTAGACAAATCAACTTGAATAAAATCCTTAACAGGTGAGAACTTTACACAAAGATGTAATTTCTCACAATCTCCCATTTTTTTTCCTTTAGAACCTCTTTAAACAAAAAATTATTTTTAAAGAATTTAACTTGGAAATTTCATACAAATCATAAGTATGCTAAATAAAGAATTTTCTAAAGACTTGTCCATGAAACTTTATGTCAAAGTAAGTGACTATTTTTGTCCAGTTTTGTCTTCCATCTCTGTCTTTAACATTTGTCTTTAGTTTCTATGTATTGACAAGGAACTCTCCATCACCACTATGGAGGAGATTCCCCAGAGCCTGGAGTATTCCTCTCCTGTCACTCCAACTGAGTGGACAGCGGAGTGACACAAGAAGAGCCCCTATTACTGCGAGGCCAAAAAAGAAAAATTCAAAGACTTCATAATGGGACATGAACTGCCAACAATTTTGTCTGTGTTGCTTACCTCAAACATTAAAACTAAAACAAATTGGATTCAGCAGGGACATAATAGAGGAGGCTCTTAAAATCTCATCAAAAGTGCTGGTCAAATGTCATGTTGGATATCTTGTTGATATGAAAGAAGCTAAAACTCTGGCCAGCAGTTTCCTTACCACTAAATTCCAGATATTACCTAATTTTCAGCATTGCCCTAAAAGTGTTGTTCCATTGCTTGCAAAATAAATTACAGAAGCCAGCAAGACAAAACTGTGTGTGGGATAAATAAAATATCAGTTTCTTTTTTTCAAAAGACCTGAATGAAAGACAGTAATGGAGAAAATGATTTCCAAATGTTAGTCTGAATGTTATGAAGATCCACCATCTGTATGGCCAGGTGTGCCAAAGAGTCAAATATCAACACCCTCTGCTCTTCAAAGGGATATAAACCTCCAGTACTGCTTGAAATCAAAATGATGATGAAATTAATGCTTTTTTAGAATTTGATAAGATTAATTATACAAATCGATATGAAAGTTTAATCAACAACAGTTGTAACATTTAAATGTTTTAACTGTTCTGTCATTAAAAGTTATCACTTGTATCCCTATCTATGTTAAGTCAGTCAGTTAAGTGCCATACGTGATACACGCTTGGGCGATCATATCTCGAAAGAGACATGACTGACTGGGCAGAAGATTATCCCGCAGTAGGTTGCCATTGCTTTCTGCGGTAGACTGGTTGCCGACCAAGGCTATAGAACCCAGTCCGTCCTGCTATTTAACCCATAACTGGAAGGAAGAGACGGATTAATACCTTTCCCAAGGGTATTTGCGCGTAAGTGAATACAATGGATTCAACTGGAATCCGAACTCGGCTCCCCGATGTTAAGTACATTTGCAATTAATGGCTTACAGAAAAGACAGGAGAATTAATGATGATGATAATAAAGTAAAACAAGTTGTACTGGACTTTTTATTCAATCTCTGGGGGTAGATTGAATAAAGGGTTCAGTGATACCTGTAAATAGTGTGAATGTTTCTGTTCAAACATTATATGGATCATATCTTTTACCAGAAATCTTAATTACCTTTTTGTTTTGTTTAATACTTACCAGTGTCCACAACAAAAATACATATTTTTATTTATTCAAAATTCAACACATTCTGTTATCCTTAGATATGGGTCAAAATATTATTCTAAGTAATTTAAAAAATAGTTAACTTTTCTTCCAAAAACTTTTTTCAAATATTATACACCCAGATCAAAGAACCAGCTTTAAAGGTTTTGAAACTTTCCTAGGATGATTTTGTTTTATCTGTCAAAATTTCTGAGATGATTGATTGACATATACACGTTTCGGTTGATGCCCTCCAGCCTTCTTCAGGTACTACTTGTTGAACTGGACTCTTTATTCAGTTCCTGGGGGTAGATTGAATAAAGGGTTCAGTGATACCTGTAAATAGTGTGAATGTTTCTGTTCAAACATTATATGGATCATATCTTTTACCAGAAATCTTAATTACCTTTTTGTTTTGTTTAATACTTACCAGTGTCCACAACAAAAATACATATTTTTATTTATTCAAAATTCAACACATCCTATTATGGGTCAAAATATTATTCTAAGTATTTGCAAAAATAGTTAACGTAATTTTCTTTCAAAATTTGTGAAAATCAAACATTTTTCAATAGGGCTTCAGTTCTGGCTCTCAGTTGCACCATGAGTAGGCCTGGAGTATAGTACACCTGACTTGAGCTCATTCATTATCTTGAAGCCCCTGCAATTCCTTTAAATATAAATATCTCTATTTCATATCACAATTTATAAAATAAAAAAAACTCTCAATTTAACTTCTCCCTAATTATTTGCTATCTGTGGGCACATGTCTCTAATTTTTTTTTAAATATTAAGGCAAATATTAATTAATCTATTGCAGTAACAATCTAACTCCCAAGCTTAACCAGTAAACATTTGTGTGATATAACAACTGATTACTTTCTTTCAATAAGTAGTTGAAATGTTTGTTATTCAAACTTTGAGTATGTGTTCACTTTATAACAACATTTATGATATGACCTATTTTTAATATTTTAATTTTGTTGCTATGCCAGCTTCTTCTACTAATCATACGAAGTGCACTATCTCTTGCAAGACTCACCTATTTTATCCAGTGTCTTTATCAAATTCACAAAGATATCTTCTTTCTTTGATGTTCCTTCCAATGGTACTATTTATATACATATTTTCTTCTTTGCCATACATATTAACAATAAATTTTGCTATATCATTTTTTTTTAGCTCATTTCATCCTAAGCAAGATGATAATGCTACTAAGATGCAAGAGGCTACTGGAAATGAAAATGAAAAGACTTTAGACAGAACTGGAAGTCCAATAATAGTATAGCATAAATTTCAGAGTTTAGGCAGACACGTTAGAAGTATAGAGTTGAAGTAGAATTTAGAAGGAACTGGAAGCCAAATCCTAATCAGGGGACAAGGAATAAATATTTACACCTTAAAAAGGTCAGGTAGGAGTTTTAACCAGATGGTAGGTGTTGATTCATAAATTCTTTCTATAACCATGTATCCTGAAAGGTTCATCTTTGCAAATGCATGATGGTTTTAAATTCTGTAATCATCACGATACATTTCTGTATAAAATTTGTCCCTGAAAAGGGTTTCAGTGATAACAATTTCATGGGTAAAGTCAAACCCTAATTTGGTCTAAAGTAGATTGTACATTAATCCAGGCTTGGCTTGCCAGGCAAATAACAGAAATGAATATTTTCTAAATAAATATGAATCTGTCTAAATTAGGAAAATAAATGAGAAAGTCTTTTCTATCTAATAGTACCATTTCATGGATGTGTGTTGTGGTACAGTGGATATTGACTTGGAATGAGAAATCAGTGTGCTGAGGTTGAATTCCAGTTGAATTTGTTGTATTCACTTATATGAAAATACTGTTGAGTAAAGTATGAATCAGTCTCTTCTTTCTCCAGCTATAGGTTAAATAGCAGGACAGATTGAGTTCTATAGCTTGGTTTGTAACCAGCCTATCACAGAAAGTGATCGCAATCTACTGTGGGAAAATTTTTTCAACCAGTCAGTGATCGCCCAAGCATGTATCATGTATTGCACTTTTGGAGTATCATTTTATTGCAATGAGCAGTCCTATAACTTGTCTCAAATTATTTCTTTTAAACAACTTCTCCAACTTATTAAATTTGTTTTCACACAACTTTTTACTATTTTCATCATACCATGAAGCATTGCACACTTCATTAACTGCTGTTCTCTTAAGAAACACAAAATGAAGGGGTTAAAAATAAAATTACCTTGTACATAGGAAATACCTCAAATGCTTCAAAAAATACAAGAATTTTCATACATTATTTTTTAGTTTCTCTCCATGTGCAATTCTCTTATTCTCTAATATCTAAACCTAACTAAATATGGCTGTCATTTTCTACTTTATTTTGTAACAGCAACTCTCGGTTTCACATTCAGAGGCGATAACTCCAAGACAAAAGTGAAATTTAACATTAATTTTTCTATTTTATAAATAACACATTTCAAAACTCAAAATATAACTGAAGTGTCCCGGATTAATAATGGTTTCAAATTAAACATTGATGTTTGAATGGTAATGGGTTAGCTCCTTTTAGTATTCTTATAAAGTGGAGGAAATGTAGAACTTTATAACCTTGTGTGATTTTTAGTTTAATAAGCAGCAGGAAACAAATAATTGTAGGGAGCTAAGACTATAATATTATAAAGTCAATGTTTATATATTAGGACCTTGAATAAGTTCTCACTGGTTTTTTATAGAATGTAATGTTTTATTTACAAAAATCAGTAAGAAACATGTCACTGAAAGTATTGTCCATCACTAGCCATGACATTTTCCCATCTTTCTGGCAGCATTTGAATTCCTCATTGGAAAAACGACACATCTGTTGACACTAACCATCTTCATAAGAACGAAAGTGCTTCTCAGCCAGGCCATGTACCATTCATCAGAACAAGTAATAATCAGATGGGATAATATCTGGTGAATATGGCAGGTTGGATAGGACTTCACATTTAAGCATTTTCAAGTAGGTTTTCACCTGTTTTGCAACGTGTGGCTTAGTGTTGTCATGTCACAAAATTATTTCATGTCTCTGCTTGTATAGCAGCCATTTTTTTCTTGAATGTTCAGCTCAAACATATAAATTGTAGTTGATAGCAATCTTCCATGATAGTTTCATTTGATTTCAGCAGCTCATAATAAACTACATTCAGCTGATCAGACCCAATGCAGAGCAGAAGCTTTGAACCATGGATATTCGTCTTTACTACCAATGTTGATGCATGTCCAAGCTTACCTCACAATCTTCTACACTTAAGGTTATTGTAGTGTATCCACCTTTCATTGCCAGTCACAATACAATATAAAAAAACTTTTCTTTTCTGTCATTGAAGCAGCTGTTCACACGTGACAAGATGTTGTTCGACATCTCTTAGCTTTGACTCATACGGCACCCAATGTTCTTGCTTTTGAATAATTTCTAATGCTTTCAAACATTTGAAACTGTTGTATGACCGACTCTTAATGATTCTGCAAGTTCAGCATGCTCCTGACATGAGTCTTCATGAAGTAATGCTTCCAATTCTTCATCTTCAAATGTTTTTGGTGTTCCAGAGCGTTCTTTATCTTCAATATTAAAATCATTATTTTTGAAACATTTAAACCATTTCTGCATGTTGTTTCTGACAGAGTATGGTCACCATATATCTCTACAATAATTTTGTGTGTTTTAGCTGCAGATTTCTCTTGAATAAAGTAGTGCAGTAAAATTTTTCGCAGATACTTTCTTTGGAACAAAATCTGACATGTCTAATGCTATGAAAAACAAAGTTGTTTACACTTTGGCGAAATGACATACTCTGAATTTCAAGCTTGCTTATAGTACATCTTTATAGATGTGTTATCATTTGAAACTACATGTATGCAGTTCTGGGAACACCATCTGCTGGAAAACAGCGGGAACTTATCGAAGGTCCTAACCTGACTCCTGCCAAGTCTCTCAGCTTTGTCCTCTCGGTAACTCTGATCATGCTGTTGTCACTCTCACTCCCACCCCAGGAGCCTCCTACTAACAAAATCTCCAACTGATAACAAAGAGCAGATTGGGATGTGTTTCGTGATTTCTTATGCAATGTACCTTGGGGAAAAGTATTCAGTCTCCCAGTTGAGGACTGTGCCTCTGAGGTCTATTCCTGGGTGAAAGCTGGCATTGATGCCTTCATACTGATCAGGAAGTTCCATCCAAAGCCTCATTCCTCCTCCTGGTTCTTTTCTGCCTGTTTGGCCACCATTGCCCACAGAAACCACTACTTCTGGCTATTTTGGAGCCATGCAACTGACCACAATAGGTGCTTATAAAGGTGTAAGATAGATTCTGACAAGAAAAATTGTCTACTCCAACACAGTGAACCAACTTTTCTAGCATTAGACCAAGCAATTGATTAAATTTAATGTTTCCAATTCATGTCAGTGGAAAACCTTAGCCAAAGAAGATGCTATAAGTCACTCTTAAGCATCATACTTTTCTGAAAAAGCTTATTGTATAAAAGAGCACAATATATAAAAGTTAATCAATGAATGGTAGCCATATGAAGTCTCTATAATCTAAAATGTTTATTTCTGTAAGCTTGAAATATAAAGAATTTTTTTGGTATAATTTATGGATTAGAAAAAATGGAATTATCAAAATTCAAGTTTGTTCAAGAAGATTCATTTTTATTGTTTTGAGTGAGTTTTTATATAGAAGTTTATATTTCTCATATCTTGCTTCGTATTGATATAAATATATCTCAAATTTTAAACAGTGTTAATTAAATTTATTTTTATTTGCCTTTTACAAATATATTCAATTCCCTGCCTCCCAAGTATTCTTCAAGAAGCTTGTAAAATTGTCATTTTTACTTTCTTTTTACCTGTTAATTGAAGAAAGATGTCATTCCTACTGCTGCTACTTCTTTTGATGTTTCTGCTTTGGTAGTCATCATGTTGACTTAGGAATTACGAAATAATCAGTCAAGCTAAATGAGTTCCAAACTGTGCTCTCTGAGCATCCAAACCAGGTGTTCGACTCTATAAGCTGCCAACCACCATGAAGTGAAGTGGATATTGTGGACTTTTGTTTCTAATGTTGGCAGACTCTGGCAAAATGCCAAACAAAAGTAGGGCATCTGCTCTATAGGACTGTGTCCCAAGAAGCAATCTAAATCTCCATATCATTTGTTCTAAAATTTCTCATCCTCCTGGGCAGTTATTATTCTTTTAATGCAAAAAAACAAACTTCGGTTATTGGCTACAAACAAATCTCATTGATGATTTATTCATGCAAGTCTTCAATATGTTCTAATGTATCTGTATTGTGTCTTTATCATGTTGCAGGATTCTTTTTTTTCTCTGGTTTATCAATGTGTGTGTGTGTGTGTGTGTGTGAAGATTTAGAAATGTTTTGATATTTTTGCTTTGAATTATTTTATTTCTTCTGCAAACAATCTGCTTACAGAAAACTCAATAAAAACAGAAAAAGTATTGTATTTCACTGAACATTTGCCAGAACAGACAGTGGCATAGCAATATATATTCAGTCGGATAAACTTGAATTTACTTAATTAAGAAAGAGAGTGAGGCAGTTGTGTCAAATTGTATGCTTCATTACTCACAATCTTAAATCTTGATTAAACTTTAACGTTTGGATGAGTCAAAAAATAAAGTATATCTGGACTTTCAGACTTGAAACTTGTCAAGTACATTAATTGAAACTTTTCCTTTGTAAATGTGAAATCACTTTGAATTGTATTGGTGTTGCATAAATTTTTTTAAAATATAAAGCAAAATGTAATCATTACAAATTAATAGACACATCAAGGCATTGAAACCAAAATGGTAGTGACCATGAGAAATTACTTTCAGCGTTTTTGTAATAATTTATTTTCAGTAGATGACACTTTAGTATTTTTTCTCCAAAATGGGCCAGTACAACCAGGTAACAATGATATAACAATGGAACAGTGAAATTGTTTATAAAATATTTATTCTTATATCGTCTTGAGATAACACTTTTTTTATGTCCATCAGTATGGATGATGCTAACCTCCAGAAGAGTGATTCATTGTGGAAAGGTTATATTGAATCATTGCTAGGCTTGTTACTAGGAAAGTACTATATCTTTTTTGCATTAAATGAAGATAACACCCCCTTTTTAAACATGCACTTTCTTTAGTCAATATTTTTTCTGACGTGGGTCCATTTCCAACATTTCAGTCGGATTATGATTTCGCTTGCACTGGCTTTGTACTGTAGTATTCATATTAGGAATAGGTACATCAAAAGTATCGTAAAGTATGTCCATTGGTAAATGAAATTGTACTAATTCCTTATCCTGTGCATATTTAAACCTCAATTGATTTACATGTTTTTTTTGTTTGTTTTTTTTTATGTCAGAATCATCCACCTTTGATAATGAATATCATACTACCAATTTTCCTTGCTACTAGCCTTCTTTTCTGGCCTTAAAACTTTAAAATAAAACTTTATCACCAATTTTAAATGACCTGACAGTTTGAAATTTTCTTTTTTATTTCCTGGTAGTAATTTCTCAAAAATAGATCTCACTTTCCTAGCAAACATGAACACTGCAGGTGATATTTTCACAGTGACAGTTGCATTTGACATCATTTTATATGCATTCAAAAATTCTTGTAGTGCTGTATCTTCCACTTTCAAGCCTTTTAGTTTTTCTTAACGCTCTCAGCTTGACCATTCAATTTTGGATGATAAGTAAGTGTTGTCAATTGTTCAGCCGCATAATCTTTGCAGAAATTTTAAAACTCACTAGAAATAAACTGAGTTCCATTATCAGATAACACACTGTCAGGTCTCTAAAACTTGCAAAATGTTTGCGTAAGAATTTGACCATCATTGCAGTAGTTGGTTGTTTACACTTATCTCAAACAATTTTGTAAAACTGTCAAGTAAAATTAAATAGTATAAACCATTTAGTGGTCCAGTATAGTCTTGCCCATGGTTTATCAGTACTCGGCCAGTCAGCCATGCCTAATAATTTATATCTGATAATTTTGCTGCTGAACTACAACCATTACTGTTTCTAACAGTATTTTCAATATCTTTGGCTAGTAAACATAGCTTCTCATCAGGAACTTCATCCTCATTATGTCCTACATAAAACTATTTCAAAGTCTTTTTTGTGGTGATGATGAAATTACTACACTTTCCATGTACAGAAGTACTCCAGCACAATTTTAATCATAGCTTTTTGAGTAAACATATCTTTTTTAGAATGAATTTGGATATTGTCTATCATGACTTCTTTTTTATGTACCATGTCCCTTCAGGACGTAGGAAATTATGGACTTCAACTTGGCTCTGTCTCTTGTTGCTCTCAATATTTTTCCTCTTGGTATCTCTCCCAAACTTGGCTCCGCCATTCATTTGCTCAGGCCTATCAAGTATGTCTCATGCTGCTTTCCCTGTCTCTCTTTCCTTCTATTCGTCGTGTATGTATTAAATTCTCCAGGCCCTCCTTACTCATTACGTGTCCTAGGAACATCAGCTGTGTCTTCCTGCTTTTAAGTATGATTTTTCTTCTTGGTTGCATCTTCTCCAACTTCCCATCATTGCTCACATGCTCTGTCCATGGTATCCTCAGCATCCTTCTGTAAAACCACATTTCTGCTGCCTCAAGCATCTCCTTCATCCTTGATGAAATCTTCAACATTCACTGCCATACAGAAGAACATATATCACATAGCAATCCAGCACTCTTTCTTTGTTTTCAATGAGATTTTCCTGTCTCTCAGTGTCTGGTTAGCTTTTGAAATGTGTGGTGCTTGGCCATGCCAGTGTGTCTTTGGATCTCAATTTTTCACTTTCCATTCTCTGTCTGAACACTTTCCAGGTATTTAAATTTCTTTATTTGTTTTATTTTAGTTTTTCCAACCTGTAGTTGGCATTTTGAGGTTTCCTTTTTGCTGATGACCATACATTCAGTTTCTTGAAGTTAATGCTCAGTTCTTTCTTCTCACTTTCTTTTGCTACCTTCTGTAGGAGATTCTACATTTTTCTTTCTGTATCTGCTATCAGCACCGTGTCATCCGTGAATCTTACATTGTTGATTGTTGAGATTGTGGCCACCAAAGACAAATCCAAGCAAAGATTTTATTTCCCTCAGAATTATTTTGTTGTATAAGTTGAATAGATCCAGTGAGAAAAAACATCCTTGTCTTTCTCTTTTCTGTTTTTGTATACCTGCTGAATTCACTTCCTATCCATATGCAAGCAGTTTGCTGCTAATATAAATTCTTGATTATTCTAATATTTTTTTCCTAAAATATCGAGGTTGTTGAGCATCTCTATCAAGTCTTTGTGGCATACTTTGTCAAACACCTTTGTGTAGTCTATAAAGCACAGATAAAAGTCCTTCTGCATTTGTATTGCTTTTTCAGATTGCATTCTGAGCATGAATATCGCATTCCTCGTTCCAGTATCTTTAACAAAGCCACACTGTTCTTGTTCTATCTCTGGATCAATTCTGCTGTGTACTCTGATCCTCAGAATCCAGATAATGAGGTTTGCTATGTGAGTTATGAAGCTGATTGTTTGGTGGAGTTCACATTCCTTTGCACCTGGCTTCTTAGGTAGTGCTATGAAAATTGATCTGCTTAGGTCCTCCAGTATATTTCTCACTGTTGTAGATTTCATTTATTGTTTCTGTGAGCCTGTCTACTTCAAAGCCTTCCAAGGACATCAACATCTCTATTACAATCCTGTCAGGTCCTGCTGCTTTGTTTCTGTTCAATTTGGCCATTGCCAATCCCACTTTGGTTTTTAATATTTCTGGTTCATTCATATTTTTGTGTATTGTTGGTTGCTCTTTACTCTCATGAAATAGATCACCAATATACTCATCCCATCTCTATAGTTTTTTTGGGTTTTTTTTCAAGTATGAGTGTACTGTCCTTTGCTTTTATGCATTCTGTTGTTGAGCAGGTCTTTTGTCTTGTTAGTTCTTTCATTTTTTTTACACATATCACCATTATTCGTCACACTCAGTTTCTCTACTTTGTCAAATTTGTCATTGAGGCATCTTTCTTTAGTCTGTCTGCATTTGTTCTTTATTTCATCGTGTAGGTTCTTGTAATCCATTCCATATCTTGTAATCATTTTTTTGTCTCTTTTGCATCACATGCTTTTTCCTTTGGAATGATGTTGTTTGCTGATGTCACTAGAACTACTCTTAATGCATTCAATTTTGAGCTTCTGTTTTCAATTTGGCCTTTGTATTTCATTTTCACACTCTCCATATACATTTACTGCAGATTCGAGTCATTCACATGTTTATTGTACTGCAGTCTTAGGTCTCTTTAATCTCCTTAGTTTTATCTTTAGCTTACATATGACTGGTAAGTTATCACTATATAAGTGACAGTACTGTAATCCAGCAAATATAATAACCATTATTTACTGAAAAATACCTGGTCTATTTATACACTGAAGGAAAATCATAAATTTGTAGAGTCCTCAAGTGCATTAATAGCTAAATACTTCTGATACTCTTTGGAGAGATCAATTTTTGAAAACATTCCCACCATTTAATTTGGCAAATATATCCTTTAGAGTTAGTATGGGATTTACATGTGGGATGCAGTCAATCAACCAGTTGAAAAATATGCACATAAATGAATTTATTTTTCTTTCTGATATAAATGGGCAATGCTAGTCATTGCCCATTCAGAGTAATCTATAACTCCACAGTTTTCTAACCTCTCCAGTTCAGTGTATAATAGACATTCAATTGCAAATGTATCTTTTGTTAAACTTAAAAAAACTAGCATCACATTTTTTTTTGTTGTTTTTTGTTTTTTTTACTTTAAGAAATGTATTTACTTTTGTATATTTTTCCAACTCCTTTGAAAAAATATTCAGGAATTTATTTTTTAGCTGTAATATTTTCCTCTGATGAACAATGAACTTTTCTACAGAATGAATTAATTATCCAATTTCCCAATTCAAATAATTCTAGCCAATCAATGTCTAGTAAATTTTAATTGGAATTTTTTAGTATGCAAACATCTGCTTTTTTTTTAGTTTTGCCTGCAATAGTGATGTTACATGGAATTTTTCCAAGAAAATTAAATTCTTGCCTCATATTTCTCTTATAACTCTCGTTTTTTTCCAAGTTAGGCTTGCCAATTCTGTTCCAAGAGTATTCATTTGTAATTGTAATATTGCTACCAGCATCCAGTTGAATTCTTACCGTAGCATTATTCATTTTTACTGTCACAAATTTTTTATTATTTGACCTTTCAGTATTTTAGCTGGTAGCACTACTTTCAGCAAGTTTGTGCATTTCTTTTTAAGTTGCAGTAGTTTGGTTTGTGACCTATTTTTTCCACAATTAAAGCATTTTTTTTGTTTTAAATTGACAGTCCTTTCTGAAATAAAGCATGTCATAGCATAGGTTGGGTTTTACAGCATTTGTATTTTGGATTTGTTTGTATTTTTTAAATTTTGTTTATTTTACTAACTGTACATTTGTTGTTTCATTTTGTTTGATTTTCACTGTATTATGCCTTAAACTGACAATTATTTAGCACTCTTCAGCAACATTCTGTATTGTTAATTTTGAATCCTGTTCAATTTTTCTAAAAATTTGAGAGCGTATTTTCACATTGTTGCTTGACATTAAACCTTTAATGAAGATTAAACATTTAAATCTGTCTGAAGTTCATTCAGTTTAAATTTTTCACACTCACGGTTGACTTTACTAGCATATGTGACAAAATCTTCGTCTTTATTCTTTTTTTTTCTTTTTCATGTGAATTCAAATTCTCCATTGTTATGCTAGGTGTGAGAGAGGAAAAAACAACTTTTTTCTTTTTTCCATGTGAATTTGAATTCGCATCGCCTCTGTTATATTTTTGTGTTGACAAAGATAACACAATCAAGAAATATAATATTGCTTGAAGTCGTTGTAGCCTTGCTGAAATCTGTAGTAGTATATGAAGTTCACTTATGGCTAGCAGTCTTGTAACTGTCTACTCTGACAATGCTTGGCATCGGTATGATACCATTTGGAGAGTATAGACAGGTGTGTCCCCAAAATGTTGGTTCCCTGTGTGGTAATGGATAATTTTTCTTGCCAGATTTTGTCTTACATATTTATATGTCTACCATTTGTGCTTGTTTTGAATACTGCTACCACATCTAGTTGGTTGCTCCTGCTATATATTTAGAAATTTTTGATAAAATTCAGAGAAGTGTCTGTAATGTTTTTCATCCTGATCTAGTACCTCATCTTCAGTCACTTTCTTACTTTTTATGAATTCAAGCACAGTACTAGATGTGCGTTGTGGTACAGTGGATATCAGCTCAGAACGAGGAGCCGAGTTCGAATTCCAGTTGAATCAATTGTATTCACTTACACGCAAATACCCTTGGAAAAGGTTTTAATTTGTCTCTTCCTTCCAGTTAGGGGTTAAATAGCAGGACAGATTGTTCTATAGCCTTGTTTGGCAACCAGTCTACCGCAGGAAGCAATGGCAACCTACTGCGGGATAATCTTCTGCCTAGTCAGTCATGTCTCTTTCGAGACATGATCGCCCAAGCATGTATCACGTATGGCACTTAACTGACTGACTAGATTGAAAGCAAGGTCTCATCATTTTACAGTTAAAATGGCTAGTTGTAATTAAGTTCTATGCTAACAGTTTCTGCTATCACACACTACTCGCTTGTGAAATTCTCTTCTGGCTTCTTGCTTCCCAGTCAACGTTGATCCTCAAAAATTTAAATGCAGTGTCAATCATTATTTTCTTCTTTTATTGTTCTCTCTTTTTAATGGTATTTTTTCTCATATTCTCTAACACTCTGGAACTCTTTGTGTAATAATGCCTTTATTGGCATACTTGGAGTAAAATGATTAAAAAGTAAATCTCTAGTATTTGTATTTTAATCTAATTCTTCATTGAGAAAATTTAATGACAAAAAGTATTTATATTTCATAAATATTGAAAAAATATTCTTAATAGAATTAAATATTAAAAAATTTTTGCTTATGCATCTATCTAAATTTATCAACTTTGAAATATATTCTTTTATTGTAACCATAATTTTTCAAAATATCTTTTATAGATTTGCTGTATATTTTAAATAGTTATAACTGAAAGAGGACTGTTTATTTTAAAATATTTATAACAATTAGATTAAATTTTCATTTGGAAGCTAAAAAGGTGAATCAAAAAATAATGCTCATTTATTCCTCTTGTGCAAGCATTAGGAACTGTTACCATTGACCAAACATGTGATCACCAACAAGGTTTTAGAGAAAATGGAAATAAAAAGAAAACTTATACTTATCAGGAAGAGGCAAGGGAAATTTCTGACACATGTAATGAGGAAGTTTGCGGGGGAATCTGACACTCACAGGACTAGGGAAAGAGGGACAGAGGAAAGTAACAGGTAATATACTTGATAAGCCTGAGCAAATGGTTGGCAAAACAGGGTCTGGGAGAAATAACAAAAAAACAAAACTTATTAAAAGCTACAATAATAATAATAATAATAATAATAATAGTAATAATAATAAAAACATTTCAACAAATGCAAAATTATTTATTTTTTCTACTTGTCACTGTGCAATCCACAATGTCCCCAAGTGTACCAAGTCATATACAAAGACATATTATTGAATGAAGAAAAGTAATGACATTTAAAATATGCATCTTAATCTTGACTGTACAGATGTTAACTTTTATCTATCTGGTTATTGTTTTTTTTTTTGTTTCTGATTTAATCTTTTGTCAAGATAACACAAAATATTTATAGCAGTTTTTATTAGCTTCTTTTTCCTGTACAAATCTAAATGCAAGTAAGACTAATAAACTCTATTAGAAACAACAAATCAGTAATGTTTTAGTATTTCAGTACAGTTACGGTTAAAATGCATAATTACTAAAGCAATTAGTACATAAATAAGTGTTCAAACTAATAAAAAAATTATTTTTCTTCTTTATCCATGCATTTAATTCTGGTGAAAACAGTGGCAATTTCAGGTCAAAACCTCACTAATAATTGTGTCAGGTTTTGGATTTATTGATTCACACTTGTAAAATGCTGCAGACTTCAGGGAGCTACCAGCAAATGGTTCACTTTTTTTGTCTCAAGCAAATACCATCTTTTTTTTTTAAGATTAAGTTTTAAAAATATGATATCTAAACAATTTGTATGTAAAAATGAAAACAAAATAATTTAAAAATTTAATAAGGAAATACTGTTTATCCCTCTTTGTCAATGTACTTAATTAAGTGCATTGACATAGGAGATTACTGTTGCACATGAGAATACATATGCAATGAAAACAATACCATTTTCTGTATGTTTAGTTTATTGCCCCTTAGCAATTTAATTCAACAGGATTTAAAAGAATATTAAGCTGAGATATTTTTCTAACATCTATATACATATAAAATTTTTAAAAAACAGCAAATAAACATTGTACTTTCTTCTTTGCTCCATCAGAACTCACTTATTGCAATAAAGCTGTTTTTATTTTAATTTTCAGATAAGGCTATCTTAAAGTAATAAAAATTCTTAACAAAATGCCTTATGGGATTGATAATAATTCTTGTTTTGTTAAGTATACGTCAATTTATTTTTAATCATTTTTATGTATATTATAGATTCTTTCTTTTTTAATTGTCTATTCAAAAATTACATGAAAAGTAAATGATACTATTTTAATATTTTTTTTCTTTTTTTATTGTGCCTCTTCTGGACGCAGACAAACATGGTTCTCCGCAGAGAACTTTTCTTTATCTTTTAATTCCTGAGAGAGATAGTGGAGTGATATCTTATTGCCTTTTCCACAGTTTTGAAATTAAGAGTTTTTATCTTCTTTTAGATTGTTTTCTACACTAGGCTAGATAGCCATGTCTACCCTACTACTTAACCCAGGATATTTGTACATAAATGAAGGTAACAAAGTTGATGAGAATTTGAATATTGTTCACTAATTCCAGTGTCTGCACTGATAGCTGCTGCTTTGCCTGCACATCCCATATCTTAATAAGCAAATAAATACTAAAATACAAAATCAGAATATTTGCTAAGAAAGCTTAAAAACCGTGCATTTTATATTTATGACTGATGCATTCTTCATGATATAGTAGAATGCTAAAAATATCAAGAACAATCCTTTTATTATGAAACAAATCTGATGAGTAATGACTGTTGATATTTACCAAGATTTAGAAAATTGCTTTGAATTATTAAAATATATTTAATAATTTTCACTATGATTTCCCTGGTTATTCAGTACTAGGATTTACAAACTATGCTACACCTTAAGAGAAACTTTTAAAATAATGTGTTTTGATAACTGTTAGCTTACTTTTTACTCAATTTCTGTGTACTTGAAAGAGGATGAGTCTAACTTAGTTGTTTGCAAAACCAAATATGTAAGCACATTTTATGTTCATGAAATGCTTCATAAAAAACAAGTAAAAATAGTTGCAAAGTATAGAGATAATATAATGCATATGTTTTTTTCTATTATGTCAAAATCTCTCTACACAGTGTTTATCACTACACAAATTGGTCTAAATATATCTATGTTTTGAAGTCTCTGAGGTAGAAATCTTATAAGTTAAAAATAGTTTAAATTAGCATACATTTTTTTTTTCAAATTACATTTTCTTGGATGCTATTAAAATCCAAATATTGCCATAAAATTAGGTATTCATTTTTAATATTTCAAGAAAGGTCAGTTGAAATATTTTTGTATTATTTTGATAAAATTTAACCCATTTTACATTCATAACAAGTTAATATAACTATTTGAGATATTATTTTTATTTCTCACTTTTGAGAGATGATAAAAAACAAGAAATGTTCATATCAGTCAGTCAAGTGTCATACATGATACATGCTTTGGGCGATCATGTCTCGAAAGAGACATGACTGGCTGGGCAGTAGGTTGCCATTGCTTTCTGTGGTCCTGTTATTTAACCCATAACTGGAGGAAACAGACAGATTAATACCTTTCACAAGGGTATTTGTGCATAAGTGAATGCAAGGAATTCAACTGGAATTCGAACTCGGATCTGCGATTTGTCATTCTGAGTCAGTATCCACTGCACCACAATGCACATCCTTATGTTCATATCACTTATCCATAATTAGTCAGTGATATGAACATTTTAGTAGTAAATACTTAAGCAACTTAGAAAATCATGAGGAAATATTAAAATATGCTATTCAATTAAAATGTTCCTTTTTTTTGCTTTTGAATGTTGATGTAGATTTTACATGAAACTTGTATTGGGTTAATGTCAAGTCTGGTTTAAATTAAATAAGGCTTTTATTAGCAACTTCCTTGAATGCACATAATATGAATCATAAGACATAAACATTTGAAAATGTTTTCAATTAAGCTTATTTTTAATGTTTAAACAACAATGTCAAACCCCTAGATTTTAAATGTTATAGACTAATAATAGAAAAAGAAAACATTAATCATTGATTATTTTGTTATGCAAATCATTCAAGTTGAAACTATTACATCTACTGCTACTAGGTGTAAACTAACTGTAGTGTAGTATGCAAATTAAATACAATCATAGTGTACCTGGGGAAGAAATCACGTAGCTTCCTATGAGATTTACACATCACAACAATGGCATCGCCGATAGGATGTCTGACCACGCTCGACAATTCAGAGCATGTGGAGACATGGATTAGATGCTTTCAGTGCTGGCCAGGGTAAAAAAAAATCTGAGAAACAGACAAAGTAAAGGAGAACAAAACAAGAAGACAGATCAGGCTTGCCTCCCAGAGAGTAAAACACTACACCTCCTTGGCCTTACGCTTTCAGCGGACCTCAAATGGAATGACTATATTGAATCCATTGCCAAATCTGCTGCTATGAAAGTCGGCTCTCTGTGCAGGGCCCGGAAGTTTTTTCCCCACCAGATTCTATCCTGCACATATACAAATCTACCATCCGCCCATGTATTGAATACTGCTGCCATATCTGGTCGAGTGCCCCTGCTACTCTCCTTGGGCTTCTTGACAAAATACAAAGGAGAATCTGTAACGTGGTTGATACTGACTTGGCAGACCGGCTGCAACCACTCTCTCACCGGCGTGATGTGGCTTCCCTGTGCCTCTTCTACAAGTACTTTCATGGCTTCTGCTCTGATGAACTTAGCTCACTGATGCCGCCTAAGCACAAATTTGCATGAGATACTAGATTGGCAACTAGGTCCCACCCTTTTACAGTTAAACAGATAAGATGTAACCGTAATTTCTACTCTAACAGCTTCTTTTCTCGCGCTTCCCGCTTGTGGAATTCCCTTCCACAAGTCTGCTTTCCCGACAACTACAATCTCCAGGTGTTTAAATGTAGGGTCAATAGACACCTCATATCACACTAACTTCCAATTATTCTCAGAACACTCTCATCTACCCAACCCTCATTCTCGGTATCCTTACCCGCCTATCACCCACCCACTGACATTTCCTATATTTAACCATCCTTCCTCCACTCTATGTAGCCCCCTGCGCAGTAGTGGCAGTGAAATGCCTTGCTCGGGGTGAAACGCTTATTAAAAAAAAAAATATATATGTTCCTTGGAAAGATGGATGTGAAGCAGGAAAGAAAGTTTTGATGATGGAATACCCAAAAACTTAGAAGATCTAGCCTTGAAAGAAATCATTAAAATAATAAAAAATATTAGACCAAAGAGGAGGTTAGTCATCACTGAAAGAACAAAGTTTCTTGATATGAGACAACAACTGAATGAGTTTATCATAAAAATGTTACACCAATTAAGAGAAAGCCAAGCACTGTGAATTCGAAAAACTTGGCAGTGGTGAAATGACTGTTGAAGATGAGCTGATCCAGTTACACATGATAGAAGGTATGCATGATTCTTTATTTAAACATAAGTTATTGGAAAGGCTGCAAGGTGTTAATTTTAATATAGAAACCAGTATAGAATTCATGCAGCAGCTAGACTTGAAAGCAGTACAACCAACAGCAGGATGAGAGAGAGAGAGAGACATATAACATAAAGAAATAATGAAGATCAATACTGTGGTCAATGCAAGTACTGTGAAAACATGCCTAATCTGCCAAAAAATGCTAAAAAGTTGAAAACAAAAAATAATGCTCAGTATACATACCTTCCAAAATCACTTTTGGAAGGTAAGTATATACAAACGAAAGTTGAAGAAATTGAAGACCTGCAAATTGCTATAGAAAAGACAGAAATATTCGCAATTAACACACCAATGAAAACCAGGGAAAGAGTACAAATAAATGGGAAATATTTTCAGATGCAGGTAGATACTGGCAGTGATGTTACACTAATTCCAATGAATTTTTAGCAGGACATGGGGAAGTTTAGGCTAAATAAAAGTCTACCTTTTAAATGAATTAATTGAAACAATTCAATGGAACCACAATTAAAGCATTGGGCAAATTCAATGGAACATACGAAACAAAGAATCATTTCGAAATCATACCCATAACAGTAGTAACATGTACAAAAGACCACAGATTGCTAGGAATAGACATGTTAAGAATCGATACATCGGAATTGATTAAATTGATGAAATCTGAAGAACAAAAAATAAGATTACTAAAGGATTGTAAAGTGAGCATTAGCATGAAGGAAATCATCATCCAAGATATATCTACTCAAGGAAACTGCTGATACATACTTTACCTGTGGCAAAGTTAAAAAGAATGATTCATCTGGGCATTTTGGAAAAGGTTGCTATTTAAAAGACATTAGAAGAGATTAGAATATGCGGCGATTACAAAATATTGGTTTATTTTTAATCTTAGTAGATTCATTCTCTGGCTGGCCAGACGTAATAAAGTTGAGAGGTAGAAAAGCTGCCACTGTGAAACAAATATTGAGAACAATATTTGCAAGAAACAATGTACCTAAGACCATTGTTACTGACAATGCACCGGAATTCTGCAATGAAAATTTAGTGTTTAAATATACCCTGATAAGAGATTAACAAATGACACCACCAAATCACCCACAGTTGAATGGCATAGCAGAAAAGATGGTCCAAACAGTAAAAATGAGATTAAAGGCGTTTCTCCTTTTAATGTGAATATAGAGGCATATCTCCCTAATTTAATTTTAAGCTATCGAAAAGTTTCTCATACAGATAGAAAGCAAACCCCATGATCTTTAATGAGGAAGCAAATTAGAGCCCTAATAATCATGTCTTTTGCTACAGAGGAAAAAGTCTGGTACAAAAACAAACAAACAAGGAGACATAGTCAGAAAGAGCAAGGTTCATCTCACAAAAAGGACAAGACACGGCTGTACTAGAAAAAAAGGGGGAACCAATATTAGCTCACTTTGATTAATTAAGAACCATGTTTGAGCATGAACATGTAGAAATGAGAAACAAGAAGACAGAGGATAGGGAAACTGAAAACAGAACAGAACAGAACATGGAGAAAAGTGGAAATGAGTTAACAGATATAGAAGAGGAAAATGATGCTAGACCATTAAACAGAACAGCAATACAGAATATTCAGAAGTGATAAGAGCAGCTAAGATCATTAAAACCTCTCGGGTTCAGGAGGATGTAGCATAATGTGCAAATGAGATACACGCATAAATAAAGCAATTCCCAGGCACCTGGGAAGGAGAAATTGCAGCATATTTATTTATTTTCAATTATGGCATGAATATTTAAGAAATCTTATACGAGAGTGTCTACTCAAATAAAGTATCGAATAAAAAATAATCTTCAAGTAATAATATCTGTCAGATTGATAAATAAAAACCCATCCCTTTCTTTATAAATATATAAGTGGAAAATTTATTAACAATGTATTTTGCCAGAGCGTCTGTTTTATTTAATTCTATTTGGTTTCCTCAGGTTAGAATGTACCTTGCGAAAACCAAGAGAAACACGCACATGTATAATATGAAAAGAAAACATTTACACCAATGAAAAGTGCATATAAAAAAGAATGATCAAGGAGTATAAGCAATCAATTGCTGATAACTCCTAACAAGTGGATGAAATGATTCCTAGATAGCCTATCTGCAAAACTCTGGAGTTGGAATGTTGAAGGTAACATCAATCAGCTAAGAGAGAAACCTTTTACTTGTATTAATTATATATCCTGGTAACCAAGATAGATCCCAAATTTGTCAGGTAAATTTTGGGAACACTTTATTAAAAAATCTGCTGAATTGTAATCAAGAATAGAGAAAAGCATGTGTTACTGTATCTTTGCTAAGTAAATTCAAAATATTTCATAAACAACTGAATACAAACAACCATATGGTCTTATGCAAATACTGGCTATCAGTGTTTCATTCCTTTTTGATATTCTGAATTGAATTTCTTTAACATTTTGCATTTTTCTTTTATATCAACTCTATACTTCTAACATCTCCACCTAAATTTATTAACAATTTATTTTTCCTCAGTACGAGATACGTTCAACTATCATCCAGTTCACACCTTTCCTCAGCTTTTGAATAGAAGTAGAAGTTTAACCTTTATTTCTTCTTTAGGATTGGGTTTCTGGTTCCTTCTAAAGTTTAACTCTATACATCTAATGTCTTGACCTAAACTCTGAAAATATATTTACTTTTATTTAATATGAGTAGATAGGTTCACTTATTGTCCAGTTCATACTTGTCGTCTGTCCTTTGAACAAAAGCAGAAGTTTACTCCTTGATTCCTCTTGATTCGATTGGTTTTTTAGTTTCTCCTAAAGTCTTTTTCATTCTTTTTCACTCCTCATAGCCTTTTGCATCTTGGTGTCATTTTCATTTGCTTCGGGATGAATTGATTTAAAAAAAATAACATATTGACTTTATCATTGCCTGTTTGTATTATGAACCTGTCCTAAATGACTGGTTAGTACTACTGTCAGGTCTATTACTATTAGTAAATTTAATTTACTTTATTTATTATACAAACATTAGTTTATATATTTCAGTCTGGAGCTTCTATTACTCAATAATTACCTATAAACAATGTTAATTTTAAAGTTGTGTAGTAACTTTACAAGATTTTTTTTTAGAAAAAAATTGTGTTTGGAGATAATTACATTCCACTAATAAACACAGAAATACATTTTAAGCTATTATTTGGCCTGATTTTGATCGTTTATTTTCTAGATTAATAGAAAAAATTACAAAGAAAGTGAATTTTATTGCTTTAAAATTCTCTAAATATTTTTTTCTATTCAAAGATCAGATATTTTATTTAAATGATTTGAAATTAAAGTATTTTGTCTGTAACAGTAAGCAAGATGTTGGTTAGTATATTTTAGTATATATATACTAAAATATGAATGACACATTTTCGTAACAAAAATTTATCGTAAATAATCAGGCTGGTAGAAATATATATATATATATATATACTGTTTGTTTATAAACAGAATATCTACTTAAATACAAGTATCAATAAAAAATAATGTTCAAACAAATAATTTCATATCTATATATATATATATATATATATATATGCTAACAAAGTGTAATCGTATAAATATTATAAATGACTGATTATCCAGTTTATATTATGAAATTTCTGTTAGCTGTTTGATCATTATCTTTTTTTTATGATGTGTAGATTCTTTTGGTTAAGCTACTGTTGAAATCATTTTTGCTTTTTCTTATACGTCCTTGGATCTGATACTAGATGTGTTTATCATCATTTTCCTCATTTCTATAGTTAGATTTTTTTATCACTGCCTCTTTAGAAAATAAAAGCAAAATTTCCTAATCTAACATTTTAAAATTAAGATACCATTTGGATGCTGCTTTTTTTATTAGAAAAGAAATCTTTGTGCAATACTTGGAGCTGTTTAAGTTTCTTCTTCCGTGAACAGGTTATTCAAGTGAGATCCCTTTTTTTTCTAAAGGCTTTTTTTAGACATTCTAGTTCATTTTATACTATTAGTAGAATTATAGGAAATAAACATTGCTCTGAAAAATTAAAAAAAACTTGCATGTTTGAAATAATTTTATCTTACTGTGCAGTACATTTTGATGCAGATGTTATTTCTCTGAAAACATCTCAAGGTCTCTTATAACAGGATTTCATTATGAAATCTTAAACTTTTATTTTTAATTCTTGAATTAAAAAATATTTAACATTTTTCAATATAGAATACATTAGAAGAACTCTAAGCAAAAAGATGTTTCAAAATGATTACCAGAAGCACAAAAATATTGATCACTTCAAAGAAAATTCTTTCTTTATTTTTTTGTTAAGCTAATTAAAATTAAATTTACTGAAATTTACAATAGCAAATTTTGAAAGTTCCCCCCCCCATTTTGAATTTTGTCTTCACTCATAAAAAAAGTGTATAATGTTTTTACAAATGATTTTTGTGCATTTACTTTATATCATGATCCCACGTCCAGATATATTCATTATCATGATCCCACGTCCAGATATATTCATTATCATGATCCCACGTCCAGATATATTCATTATCATGATCCCACGTCCAGATATATTCATTATCATGATCCCACGTCCAGATATATTCATTATCATGATCCCACGTCCAGATATATTCATTATCATGATCCCACGTCCAGATATCTTCATTATCATGATCCCACATCCAGATATCTTCATTATCATGATCCCACGTCCAGATATCTTCATTATCATGATCCCACGTCCAGATATCTTCATTATCATGATCCCACGTCCAGATATCTTCATTATCATGATCCCACGTCCAGATATCTTCATTATCATGATCCCACGTCCAGATATCTTCATTATCATGATCCCACGTCCAGATATCTTCATTATCATGATCCCACGTCCAGATATATTCATTATCATGATCCCACGTCCAGATATATTCATTACTCATGATCCCACGTCCAGATATATTCATTACTCATGATCCCACGTCCAGATATATTCATTACCATGATCCCACGTCCAGATATATTCATTATCATGATCCCACGTCCAGATATATTCATTACCATGATCCCACGTCCAGATATCTTCATTATCATGATCCCACGTCCAGATATATTCATTATCATGATCCCACGTCCAGATATATTCATTATCATGATCCCACGTCCAGATATATTCATTACTCATGATCCCACGTCCAGATATATTCATTATCATGATCCCACGTCCAGATATATTCATTACTCATGATCCCACGTCCAGATATATTCATTACCATGATCCCACGTCCAGATATATTCATTACCATGATCCCACGTCCAGATATATTCATTATCATGATCCCACGTCCAGATATATTCATTATCATGATCCCACGCCCAGATATATTCATTATCATGATCCCACATCCAGATATTATGTCAGGAGATTGAGTATCATGTACAAAATAAAATTAAGAAAAATCTTAATAATAGTTTCAGTTGTTTTCTTTCTGAATATCATGTTTCATGTAAAGTAACCGTTACCATAAGTGAATTTTGGGACAATTTCCTGTTACAGAATATATGTTTTTCTCAACCAATATTCTCCATTAATTCCAGTAGAGTTTAACAACTATTGCTTCAAATTGTTCTTGATATGGTGGGGTTTGATTTAGCAATCTCTAGACATATGCTTTTTTTTATGTTTGATTGATAAAGTGGCTTTCTTCTGACTGCTTCATGGTGTAAAGAGACGAAAAATATCAAACTGTTATACTTTTGTTATCCCAAATACTTATTCTACTACATTAAATGCCTATTTTGTTCACAAATTTTTATCTTGTATACAAGTAATTTTATGCTAGTCTCAGGCAACCTGAACAAAATGGTGAATTCCTCTTCATTACAACTGAAAATAGAATTCTTATTACTCATACTATTTAAAGCTGTTTCATCTCACCTTTGCAAGAAAATGTACTCCTTTAGGAAATTTAGTATTTCCTGTTTGCATGAAATACAAAAGCGTCATAAAATGATTGTCCGATAATTTCTTTTGTATTTTGGATATTACTTGTTAAATGATTTTTAGTGAATATATCATTATTAAATATTCAATTAAAATAAAACTAATAATGTCTAATTATATTGTAAACCTGTATGAGTATCACAGATTGTTTGCAAAAAAAGTAAATAATTTTGTCTGAATTATCTTTATAGAGAAAAATTAATCTCCAATAATTGTCTCATTGAAACTTTTTATAGGCTGCAACATAAGTTAGTGCTTTGTTTTATTTTCTTTTGTTTTTACATATATCACTATTGATTATTAAATTGAAATAAAAAATAAAAAAAATATCAAAAAAATAAGAAACTGAATATTAAAAAAAAAATATCAAAAAAATAAGAAACTGAATATTATCTTAAAATGTACTTTTTACATTCCAATCTCAATTTCATTTACCAATAGATCTTGGTGTTTCAAGCAATGAATATGTTGAGAGATTCCAACCAGAACATATCTTAGAGAGAATAGAGATAGTGAGGCTAGTTTAACCTCAACATAATAGCTGACCACCGTTAATTCTTTCAACAGGAGACAATTTCTTTTCCAGTGTATGCATATATCCCTATTGATTATTTCATTTTATTGGTAGTCCTTTTCCACCTTAAAATATATGGATGTAAGAAATAATTCTCATATAAATAGTTAAAATTTAGCTTATTTTTCTGATATAAAGAAAATATATAAATCAATATTAACTTACAGATTGCTAGATAGATATTAAACTGGAAAAGAAATTGTCTGCTACTCAAACAAATGATGCACTTCCAAACTAATTCCAAATCTGTGTTTAATATTGTCGGGTTTTTAACATGTGCATACAACATGTTTATGTTTCAAGTAAACGTTATATTAATAATATATTAGTACTGAATATAGTATCGTTATGTTCAAGGAAAATCGTAAATTTATATTCAAGGAAAATTTATATGATGGGAAATAACTGAATAAATATGAAATACTCAGTTTATCTTCTGATATCTTCAGAAATCTTTGTTATACTTAATTCTTTAAGGGTTGAGCTAGTCTCCTGTTAGTGGTGGTCAGCTATTACGTTGAGGTTAATTTTTTTTTTGTTTTAATATTTTCACCCCATTCAAGGTGATAATGCCACTAGGATGCAAAGTTATTTAAAAGAACAAGTTCAAAAAGACAGAAGATGGCAATTGATCTGAAGAATGTTCCACAAGCACAAAGTATAATAAAAGAAGCTATTAGAATAGAACATACAGTTGCATCTCGCTAATTCACAAGTAAAATGGTGAGACCCATTTACCAATTTAGTAGTATGCTTAAATTCATGTTGTTGAGACACCAAGGAGGAAAGCTCATTAGAACAATTTCATTGAAAATATTTTAAGAAAAGACAACTGGAATCTCCATCACAATGAGAAAGTAACTGATGTTGAGATTTCAAGTCTTGATCAATTACATTACAGAACCATCGTTGAATTTTGTCAAGAATCTTGCGATATATAGCAGAAGCACCAAATCATATATGGCAGCAATATTTGATCCACTGACAAATAGATTAATAAGTGTGCCAAATTAGAAAAACTTCTCCAGTTCTCTAAATAACATTTTTCTCTTTTTATGAAAGAGGATGTAATTTTTGAAAATTGTAAGAAAATCATTTGTGAGTCATATTGTTTGATTTGTTTATCTCTGACTAGAATAATTTTGATTTCATTTCCCTAATATTTATAATTCAAATTTTTTTTTGTTTTTTTTTTTTGCTTTTTTCTTAGTGTTTATTTTATTTGAATGTTAAATTTTATAATGTTATAAGTTAATTTTTTGTAAAATTAAAGTAATTTGGAGTTTTTTTTTTCTTCTTTTTCAAAAGTATTGCTTTGCCTGTGTTTTTTTTTTAACTTAATTTTTTTTTTTTTTTAATGGGAGTAGACAGACTTTTCTATTGCCTGGTCTGTACTCCACCCCTTCCCTTGAACAAGAGTAGAAGTTCATCCCTTGTTTTTTGTTTAGGAAAGTGATCTCAGTATCTTTCATCTCCTCAAATCTTAATAGTTTTTTGTGATGTGTGTGAATAATATGAACTTTATACTGAAAGTAGCAGGCTCACAGTTTTCTGGTTGCTGCTTTCAACTGGTAGTTAGGAGCCTGAACTCTCGCATAGTGTCTTGAGAAGTTGCTGATTAACAGCTGAATAATATTGGGGTTCTTGCAGTCCCATGTTGAACATGGATAGATGTCCCTGCATGCATCTCCAGTGGGCAACCCTAGGCTATACTATACTGCAGTCTTCACCTTTCCCACGGATGCTGTATTTGATGACTGACTGCTACGACTACTTTAGGCCTCTTCATAATAATAATCCAAAAGCATGACCATAAACAAACAAATATATAAAACTAAACCAGCCAAACAAAGAAAACTTTCTCTAATAGCCATGGTATTCGTACCAACTTTTGCAGCGTTAAATCATTAATTTTTGAAAAATCTCCAGATATCCTAGCTCTCTATGAAACTAATCTCAACTCTGCAATCTCTTCCTCTGCTTTCTTGATTCCTGGTTACTTTCTTCTCTTTAGGAAGGATTCTGATGACCACATGCATTGCCTAAGAGTTTATGTCCACAAACATCTCTGGCTAGAGAGATCTCTCTTGAATCTAGACTATTCTTACATGTGTTTCCATCTCTCTGTATTAAACTTAGGCAACTATCTCTTATTTCTCTAGCAATCTCCTTCCTCTCATAACTGTTGTGTGCTCAATAATATTTCTGACAACATAGACAAGGTCATTTCACTACATCCATTTGTAAATGTATTTGTGTTTTGTGACTTTAATGCTCATCATGTCAAGTAGATTAAATACTCAAATATCAATCTTGCTTGCATTTAAACCCTAAACATTTCAATTATTCTTTCACAGAAGTAGTGGATTTCGCCATGCATTTCCACAGTAACCCTGAAAAACATGCTTCTCTTCTAGATCTCTTTACTGCTATCCCTGACTCATGTCATGCTACCCATCTCTGCCCTCATGGCAACTCTGATCATGTGGTGATATCTGTAAACATCTCTTTCTGGTACCAACAAAAATCTTCCTGTTATCAATGTGTGGATTGGGACTCGTTCTGTGTTTTCCTTCGTGATGTCCCTTGAAACAAACTTTTTAGTCTTCCTGTTCAAAACTCTACTCCTGAGGTCTTCTGGGTGAAACCTGGCATTGAAGTTTTTATTCCAGCAAGGAAATTCCAAGTTAAATTTTGTTCATCTCCTTGATTCTCACTCTAATAACAAAAACTGATCAATATAAATATGCTTGTATATATCAATAATGCCATATACAGCTTCATTTTTTTTTATTTTAAAGTTTATATAAATAAGATTATTATTTATAAATTTTTGTTTTATATTGTGTAATTATTTCTCTATGACACATTCAGGATACATACTTCAGTGTTATCCAACTTTTCTCATGTTTCATCAGAGTTATCACAGTTTCTCTATAACACTAAGAGCTTAACAAATATTTATTTGCTACCAGCTATCCCACACTTCCACATTTTATTTATTTATTTATTTTTATTGTTATTTTTTTGTTTCAGAGATATTTTTCACCTTAAGTGTGCACATGTACACACTTCTCCCCAGCGTTTTAAACAAGTAGAGGTTTAGCCTTGTTTCCTGTTCTTTTTAAAGTCTTCTGATTCTCTTTCACTCCCAGGTATCCCCTGCATCTTAAGGGCATTATCACCTTGCTTGGAGTGAATTCATTAAAATAGGAATGTGTGTGTGTGTGTGTATATATATATATATATATATATATATATATATATATATATATATATATATTTATCTTATCTGCTATGATTCATACTTTGATGGATGGACTTTAATAGGGCAAATGTAATGATCTTATTTTAAAATACTAAAATAATTTAAATATTACATTAAAAGATTTCAACAATCTCATTTACTTGCTTTCATTTATTAAACATTAAAATACACCACTTAGCATCTTCCATAGTTTACCAGATGAATATCTATGATTATCTCTTAAATTTAAAAAATTTTGAAAAATAAACAATAGTTTTACTTTTGTTTATAAATACCTGTTGCAAAATAAAATACTCACATTTGCCTTGAAAATGTCCAGTAAAGGATGGAATGCATAGACTAAGTAAGTTTTTGTTTTGTCTTTATTCATATATTCCTTCTACAGATATATTGTAGTTACATCTGACATTTTTACACACGCACACACATATTTGGCTGATGAGTGTGCTATTTTGAGGTATGTGCTTTTGTTTTATATATTTAAACATATTTTTTATACAAGCAGAAAAATGCTATTTCTACAAAAGTGGTGAACACCTGAAAATTAAACTAAATAAGCTAGCTGCTTCTTTTGCTTGTTTGCTGGCAGTCATTTCATGTTAATGTTCGTAGAAAATGCATAGACCTCAAAACTAACAAGTAAGCCTTTACTTATAAACATTTGCAGAAAAGGAAATCCCAGATCACATCTGGTAGAACTTTATATCCTACAATGTGAATGACTTTACATCACCTTTGATATATCTGCTGCCAAACAGTATCAATGATGCAAGAAAACAAAATCCTTGAGAGAAGTAGGGAAAGAGTGAGAGATAAATACAGTTATTTTAATATGATATACGGACTCTTCTTGTGGGACCATATATCTGCTTAAGGAATACACTTCCTCCTATTGGAATATTGACTATTCTTTGTTTTCAAGATTTAATTTTCAAACAAAAAAAGGATGCTGCTTGCTTTTTGATCAGTATGAGAAAAATAAAATACTGCAGAGTGCATAGTATATATATATATATATATATATATATATAAGTCATCCACATACAAGCCTGTTTTGCTGTAACACAGCTCATCAGTGTGGCTAGACACATCCACTTGCTTCTGGCCGGGATCGAAACTCGACCGATTTAGTGTCAGTCAGAGTCGCTACTCCCTAAAGCATCGATGCATGGAATCAGAGAAGGGAAATTTTAACGTGTTGTATATAAGCAATGTATACACACGCCAGTCACCAAAAAACTCAATTCATTTCTGAAGAGTCACACATATAGCAGAAGTGGAACCTGTTTTTAAAATTTTCTTCTCCAGAGAGCTCAATTGTAATGAGAGCATAATATATATATATATATTTTTTTTTTTTTTTTTCTAAAGCAATAAAAATGGATATTGTTAAGAGACATTGTTTTTTTCTTTGTCTCTTTTAATTGTCTGTTTTTATTGCTTTGGTATCTTTTCTTATTTATAACATGTGAAATATTAATTATGATATTCCACTTAAAGTTCAACCAAAGCTAAATTTTATTAATCCACTTAATACACTTGTTAGACATTTTTGATGGTTCAAGAAAATTTGAATTTATCAGTCATCAACAAAAAATATTGTCAAGAAATCAATACTTGAGTGATAGAGGGTTAATCCAAAGTTTTATAAAAGTAAAACTTATCATCCAAAACTGTGTGTCATAAATGAGAAGAAAAAAATGGATAAAATTCTTTTATAAAAGTACTTTTTGAACACTCTGTAAAATAGATGTTTTTGAAAATTGATACTCTGAAAAAAATTACTTGATGAAAAACACCTCAATATTAAAAATTTGCCAAAAAGCAACTGATTATTAGAATCTCGTAAAAGGTTTGGGTATTTATTCTTAAGATGGTTTTTTGTTGATAATTTTTTTTTTACAAGTCATCGTGGTACAGTGGATATCGGCTCGGAACGAGAAATCGGGGAGCCGAGTTCGAATTCCAGTTGAATCCATTGTATTCACTTACGCGCAAATACCCTTGGGAAAGGTATTAATCCATCTCTTCCTTCCAGTTATGGGTTAAATAACAGGACAGATTGGATTCTATGGCTTTGGTCGGCAACCAGTCTACCGCAGAAAGCAATGGCAACCTACTGTGGGATAATCTTCTGCCCAGTCAGTCATTTCTCTTTCGAGACATGATCGCCCAAGCGTGTATCATGTATGGCACTTAACTAACTAACTGACTTGGTTGGTTTCTTTCGCTTTACTTTTTCTTCTAATCAATTTATTTGTGTCTCACAGTAAAATTGTATCACAGTATTAAGCACTTTATCACCAAGAATTTTAATAAACCTGTGATTATCTAAGTTATTTTGCTATTAGTCATATAGTACAGTATATGCATTATTTTTCCAATTTAAATTTTTTTTTTTATCTTAAGCTTCATTGGTTTGGAAAATCCACTACACTAGCATATCTCTGGTTCCAAGTTTGATGGTTTAGTTAGGTTCAGTTTGTATAATAAAAGAACAACAAATATCATTTATTACAGAACTACATTTATTACTTGATATAGGACTTTTATCTCTAGCCTAATAAAGATGTGTATGCTATATCTTGACTTTTGAAAATTGCATATTGAGAAATAAATGCATCCAGTTATCTTCAGTTGCTTTTCTCTTTAAATTAAAATTAATAAGTGAAAACTTTCTTATATTAAATTACATCCTTCTGGCTAATTTTTGTAAAGTGTTTTGAAATGTTTTATAAAAATCTGGATATAAGTAAGTTTAGAGTTTCACTTACTTGTAAGTAATAACAAAACCCATTCACCCAATTTAAGATTAACTTAGTCATTTTGAAGAGAAGATACCTTGACAAAGAATAATGCTATAATTCAACTTGAACTTCAAGTATAAGGCATACAATAAGACTAATTTTTATATTTCCTTGTATACAGTGTAATCAAAATATAAGGGTCGATCTATAATTCTGTTATGTGATACCTAGTTATTAGTTGAATTTAGCCCAGAAAACATTGGTTCTCATTTGATCATTAAAGTGAATCAGTGCCAAACCTGATCAGTACTTACATAAGGAACTGCTTCAGAACACTGGGTACTATTAGCAATCTGAATACGTTTGGTAGTTTAATCAAATTTTCCATATTATGCTATTGTGGTACAAGGTGTTTCATTTATTTTGTCCTCTGTGATTTAGCTTCCACAAACATTCAGTCACTTAAGTGCCATATGTGATACACGCTTGGGCAATCATGTCTCTTTCGAGACATGACTGACTGGGCAGAAGATTATCCCACAGTAGGTTGCCATTGCTTTCTGCAGTAGACTGGTTGCCAACCAAGGCTAGTTATTTAACCCATAACTGGAGCGAAGAGACGGATTAATACCTTTCCCAAGGGTATTTGCACGTAAGTGAATGCAAGGAATACGATGGAAATTCAAACTCAACTTCCCGATTTCTCATTCTGAGTCGATATCTACTACACCAGGACGCACATCCCTATAAAGGGTTAATAAGCCATAAAAAGCAAATCAATCGGTACCTAAATTTAGATCTAAAAGTTCATTATACTGTCTTACTTGGGGTGAAATGATTATAGAAAAATAAACATTAATGTTCAAAAAATATTCTTTCTTAAAAAAAAAATGAATATAAAATGAAAGACTTGAATGACTAAAGATATTTCAATTCAAAGTTGCATTTGTTATTGTTATTAATATCTGTCACTATCAATGTTTTACAATTGAAACCATTTCTTACAAATTAAGCTCTATATCAATTTTTGATTTTTGCTTTCAAACTATGAAAAAATAGATTCTGATTCATAATCATTACAGCAAATCACTTTCATTATCTACATTAATTAATAGATGCATTTTTCCATTTCAATGGTACTTTTGTATATACTATCAGCCAGTCAGTCAGTGAAGTTCCATATGTGATATGCACTTTGGTGATAACGTCTCTTTCAATCTGTGACTAACAAGGCAGAAGATTTCCCCGCAGTTGCCATTTCTTTTTGCAGTAGCAAAGTTTTCACAAAAGTAGTTAGTGACATGCTTGATTATTAAACATATTAGTAGATATTCAAAAACATTTACTGTAGAAAATAAATACATGCATATATGCATCTCATAACACATTGTTGTAACATAAGCAATGGATGTGTCTTGGGCAAGATAACCTGATCAAGTTCATTTCTCTTCATGATGTTTGTGAATTTGTCCTTTTCTTAGACTGGTTGCATTACCAAGGCAAGAGAGCTCAATGTACCCTACTATTTCACCTTTTAAGGTTTTGAAGACAATTTTGTTTCAATGTCTGATTATATTTCTGAGATGAGGTATTGTAACTCTTTACACTTTTACATCATGAATATGGCAATAAAGATGAAGACAACAGATTGGAACAATGTAAATGGTGTAAATAAAGTTTTAATTTTTAGATGTAGCTTACATGAAATTTAGTACAGTCTATAACATCTTATACATGATGAAAAGGATTTTTATCTAGTGAGTGTTGGTGCAGTTGAGTATTTGGAAGTTAGTCTCATATTCCTGAAACTAATTTTGTGGACCCTGCTCATATTTGCTCACCACCAGGCAATATAGCAAGTATGAAGATGGGCAAATTGTTTACAACAAAATCTGTACCTATCAAGATAGATACCTGTTTTGCTTGTGCTCCTTATAAACTTCAATAGAAAATAGACCACACTACTGGAGAAATGGAAGCATAACAAGGTAATAGGGTGCCATTTTTCTACAGTCCAATAGTAATATCCACTGTCCTAATTTAGGTACAGTAACCAATTGGAAAGTGTTCTAACAGAGAACTGAAGGTGTGACATTGAGATCTGAAGGCATATTGGCATGGTCAAGGATACACTCTTGTTTGGAGAGGATGGAAATAAAAAGGAAACTTATACTTAACCTCAAGAAAAGACAGCTGAAACTTTTGGGACACATAATAAGGAAATAGGGTTTCAAGAATCTGATACTCACAAGACAGGGAAAGAGAGACAGTGGAAAGTAATGCATGACATTCTTGATGGGCTTGGGCAAATAGATGGCAGAGCAGGGTTTGGAAATGGTAACAAGAGAAAAGGCCTTAAGAGCTACAAGGGGTAGGGAGATGTGGAAGGCCATGACTGTCTATGTCCTGAAGGGAGATAGCACATAGAAGTGCCAATGCTATGTTGTCAATAAAGTTAACCTTGTTGGTCAGTGGTTACAAAATCTTACAGAATGTAGTACATTTTGTGCAGTGCATTGAATGATAAGTCAAAAAGTGCATGTATTGAATTAGGATGGGATTTTGTACTGTATTTCCTTTTGTTAGGTGGTTACCATTCTTATTAATTGTAGACAGTCCTGCTACTGCATTAATTATGAGTGTTCACAGTTTTCATTTGCCACTATCCAGAATTCTCATTTTCTTATATTTCAGGTATGCACTTGCTATTGATGCCTAAGAAAAAGAAACTTAGAACATCTAAGAAAGTGCTCCCTATTGTTCTGGCCCCAACAATCATTCCTTACTTACCTGTTGTTAAACATATACTGTGTCCTGTGGATGTTAGAGCTACATGGTCTCTTTATCTATTATATCAAATGTACATAATTTGGTTGAGTCCATTTTGTAGAATTCAAGTTGACTTACCTTAGTGTCATGGCATCCCTGTAATCCTTGTAAATGAACCAATGAGCAAATTGGTCCAATTTATCAGTAGTAACATAAACACTCAGGAATTCATCCAATGACAGCAAATGTACTGGCCCACTTTAATAGTAAATTGGCCTGTGCACTGTTAAATAGTGCCCTAATTTCTTGGTGATTAGCATTGTATTTCTATTGCTACTTAATACTGTGCTACTTATCACATTTATACAAGTGAGGAGAGCAAAACCATCTACTATAGTGCTATCTTTAATTTTTTGGCACTTCATTTTAATAAAGGTTAATGTACCATTAATTCTTAGTCATATGTAAAAACATTTGACTAACAGTACCAATAAGAACAAGCAGTCATGTTTCTTTTCATGTTAAAAACCTGAAAGTCTGTGTGCAACACCTGTGTCTAGAAGAATAGAATAATTTTCTATGTTGAATATATCTATTCAGTTATATTATGAATGTTTCAAAAAGAGCAGGTGATATTGGGATTCACTGGAAGTTGATCTTCATGTTTTGCAGTATCTGAGAATATGCGAGAAACATGTGCAATGGAATATTAATTGGATAAAAAGAACATGAAAACTTTTTCAAATTTTGATTAATTTTTGTATTAATTTCTTATGTTAGGAAATTAATAGTAATACAGTCTGTTGTTGGCACTAATTTTTAAAAAGTTAACACAAAAAATTACCTTAGCACATTTAATTATGATTGTGAAATATTTGGGAAAAATGAATTCATAATTAAATATTCTTACTTTGTCCACAATATAATTAATTTAGCCAAAGCAGCATACAATAATTCTGTATTTTTTTTTGTTTTTTTTCATTATTGAAAGAATTGAATTAGTAACTCTAATTAGAGTTAAAATGGTTAAGACATGTTGATTGTCCACTTAAGAGTTAATCATTTTTCACTTCCGTCAGTTCATCATTTATTATTGTGAGAAATTACAATTATTTTTTTTATTGTATAATACTGATAATATTTTATTGATTTTTAACTAACCTTTCTCTGTTAATATTGGGTTGTTAAAAAAATTCACACAAATTTTTACTGATTTATGTTTCAATACCTTAGAAGATGTCAAATATATCAACGGAGAAATATTCTTACATTTCTGATTGAAGCACACTTCAAACTATCTCTTGAGAAAGAAAGTTTAAAATTACTTAATTCATGACACTTTTGCATCCCCATGAAAATGGAAGATTATAAAGTACATTTTAGATACTTGATGCTTTTTTTGTTACCATAAAGGTAAAAACACCTTGCAAGCAACAAAAAGTATGTGTGCTGTGTATGGTGAAGGTGCTTTAGCTGACAGAACAGTATGAGAGTGGTTCACGAAGTTTAGAGTTGGTGATTGTAGTCTTATTGATGAAGAATGCTCAGGCAAATCCCCCCCCCCCACTACAGATGTCAACCAAATCAAGACATTGATTGAGAATAACCTGTATTGCATTACACAAAAATTGATGCACTAAATTTATTCAAATCCACCATCCATAAGCACTTAGTGGATCTTGGATACTCAAATTGCTATGATGTTTGGATACCACACGATCTGACTGAAAAGAATTTTGGATCACATTTCCATCTTTGATATGCTGTATAAAAATAGAAATGCACTCTTTTTGAAATAAATTGTGATGGGTGATGAAAAATGAATCATTTACAATAATATTCAGCAAGAAAATCCTGGACTAAGCAATATGAGCCAACTCTAGCCACCTCAAAAGCAGGTCTTCATCCTATGAGGGTCAGGTTATGAATCTGGTGGGATTGGAAAGTTTCTGCCAGATAACTAGAGCTTTGAGCTTCTGCCAGATAACTAGTCAATTGCAGCCGGATGAATTAAAGGTAGCAGTTGAGGAAAAAAATGTCCAGAATTGGTGAACAGGAAAGGTTGTTTTTCATCAGACCTCACTTTTCTTTGGCAACCTGACAAAAATTGTTGCAACTTGACTGGGATGTGTTACCCCACCTGCCATATTCACCAAACATTGCTCCTTCAGATTTCCATTTATTCAGTTTATTGCAAAATAATTTCAATGGTAAAATCTTTAACTCTTTGGATTACATTAAAAAAAAAATGTTTCTTTGCCGATAAACCACCAAAATTCTGAGAAGATGGAATCTTTAAGTTAATGGAAAAATGTTGTGCAACAAAATGGTTCATTTTCAATTGAGGAAATATTAAATGGTATAATTTTGTTTTGTGTTTTAATGTCACTTAAAAATTGTCATGAAATTTTCATACAACCCAATAATTTCTCACCTTTTTTTTTTTCCTTGGTCACCTTTGATTTTATTGAATGAAAAGGTTATCTCATGTTATAAAAGCAATCGCAATTGCTTCCTCCAAACTATTTGTCATCATCTTTGGACAGTTTCTAAAATTTCATGTCTTAGATTTCAATAGATCTTCCATTAAAAAAAATATGCTTTACTATTGTACAGATTTATTTTCTCCTTGGAAAATTGTTTGTCTTTCAAGTTCTGTTTTCTATTTTATGCATTACATTATTATTCATGATATTCCTTTAAGGTTTATTTTCTAATATTATATATGGTTTTTAAAGTTAAAATCAAGTTTTCTTACTTCAAATAAACCTTTAAAGGCTGTCTTTGTTTTCCTATTTCTCTTCTTTCATGCATTTCCCCAAATGACTGATCAATTTTTTATGCTATCTTTGTACTTTGTTAAATCAGATTGTGGTAAAACAATATTAAACTTTGACATTCATTTTTCTTCATATTTCTATTGTTTATTTCAATAAATATCAAGAAATTATTTTTTTTAGGAAAGATGGATCCCTAAGTTTTAGTTGAATTTTTTTGTCTAAAAAATGTTCTTCACTTTTTAAAATACTTCCTATCCCTAGCACTTAAGCTAATGTAACAAACTTTATTTTAGTATTATATATTTATTGAGTTCTCTGGTTCTGATATCTGATGCTCCCTATATATATATATATATATATACACAGACACACATACACAAGAGGATACTGAAAAGTTTTCAGCCTGATGCACTTCTCAAAATCTAGCCAATTGAGCAAACATTAGATTTTTTAAAGGGCTTCTTGGATTGGTTAAGAAGTTTTTAGCACCCCATTGCATATTTTTGCGAAAACTAATTGAATAAACCATTAGAAAGTCATAAAAAAAAAGACTAAGAGCAATTTTTATTGGCATTTGTTCATAATTAATATTCTATTGAGAATTACAAGAAATATATATAAAAATTAAAATGTTAATGGCATTTTTGTATAAATGCAAAGAATTTAAGATGTATTCATGCAGAATTACTATGTTATGTAAAAGTCAGTTTAAATACTTTCTGTGGAAATTTATTTTTCACAATGTTAAGAAAATTTTGGTTTCTTTCATAAAAATTTAACTTGATTTTAATGTTAACATTTTTCTCACAATTCTGCTTACTTTAAAAAAAACTGATCATTTAAAAAGAAAACATTTTTGTGAATTTTGCTGAATGTGGAAGTTTTTATTGACAGACTTTTTTGTGCAAAATATCAGCTTTTCTATAAAAAAAAATCACAAATCTTTGAAAATTAATGAACTATATTAAAATAATTTGAAATTATTCCATAAAATCTTTAAATATTTTACCTTATAATTTACCAAATTCTTGTTTTATTTTTTATTTAATTTAAGAATAAGAATTAGAGGACTTGCACTTTGAAATCAGCATTTTTTATCCTCACTAGACTGAATATATTCCAACTTTTATCAGTTTTAAGATTATTTAAATTTGAGTTAGCGGTACAGATTAACACCTCCCTCCTTTTCTCTCTCTCTCTCTATTTATATATATATATACACACACACACACACACACACACAAGTTTTTATCTTTTGTTTATTTAGTTTTTCAAGTTTCCAAATTAGGGTTTTTGTGTTATTGTAAAATTTGCAAAAGTTCATATTTATTTAATATGATTATTTTTTTACAAAGTACTTTTGAATGCATTCTATACAGGAAGAAAATAATATAAAATAAATATAAGCTTTGGCAAATATAATGATAATACAAAACCCTTAATTTGTAAATTTGAAAAATTAAATTAAGAATTTAATAGACAGAATTTGTACACATTATTTAACCATGTCTAAAAGAATTATTGCTGGCAAAATAAAATACACTTTATATATATATATATATATATATATATACATATGGTAGACTTTGAAAAACAGTAGCTACTCTGGCATGTATGCATCACTCATTCAGTAATGAATTAGAGCACTCTGGCTATTGGGCGTGTATAATGATAATATACATGCAAAAGTGTCTGACTTTTTCTACCGAGCGCCCATAGCTCAGAGGTAGAATCTCTGACTGATGCCAATTTGGTCAGGTTTCAATCCTGGGTAAAAAGCAACTGGAGGCTAACCGTATTGATGAGCTGTGATACAATGAAATAGATCTGTCTGCAGATGACTATATATATATATATATATATATTTTTTTTTTTTTTTTTTTTTTTTCCCTAGGAACATGACTATCTGATATTGGTCATTTTCATGGAAACCAAAAGCAATAAAATATTCATATCATGTTTGACAGACCAACTTTGGCATGTCTGCCAGAAAAGGGTTAAAGAATATAAATAGATTGCCCTAAAAAAAACAGATACATGCAAAGAAAAGAGAAACTTGATGGCCATTTGTTTTAATGTTATTAAGTGAACTATCAGATCTTAGAATCCTTCTGATGATCATTTTGAAGCAACACCTGATTTTATTGAAAGAGAACAATTGTGGAGAACAAACGGTACTGGATTTTTACTCTGAAGTTCTTTTATAAACATTACATTCTCAGATTTTTGTCTCTTTCTTTCACTGATGAATAACTAGAGAATTGTCAGTAAGTAAGAAGCATCTTACTTGTTATGATAACCTGGCTTTACTTCCTTTCTCTTTCTTATTTTCCTCCTCTTTCTCTTCTCGCTCTCCTTAAGACAACATATAAGAGCTTCGCTGTGTATATGTGTAAAAGAAAATAAAAATGATGACAACTTATGCTCGCCTAGCTATAACAAAAATAACAAATCACATAATCTTAAGTGACTATACACTTGCTCACATTTTAGGAAGAAAGCAAAAGAGATTCTCTTTATTGTTTTTATTATTTTTAGATTGTAGAGGTTACCCCAAGAGTATTAAGGAAAGCAATATCATTGAACATTGTCAGTAAACTGTGTCCATGTAGAACATTATCTATATAGCAACAAACAATTTAATCTCATATAACTGAAATACTTGCTTTTATTGCCTCTCTTTGATTTCTTCCCTTTCTGTTCCCAAAATGGAGAAATAACATTGACTATCCAGAACCAATATTACTCATTAGTGAAAGTGGTATCAATTTCATCAGTATCACATAATACAGCAAGAATATGACAATCAATACCAAGATTAAAAATTATATTGTTATTTCATTTTTATTTTCTTTCAAATGTCCTTACTTTTCTTTTTAGTAATAAATTACAGTAATTATTACACTTTTCACTTTATTTTTAGAGCCTTAGGGAGAAGGGTGCTGAAATTTTCTTTTTCCTAAAGTCTGATCAAATCATAAAACTTTTAAGGGAAACCCTTTGAGGTCAGGTCAGGAACTTTTTGCTTAATATAATAATAATAAAAAATTATGATGAAATGTCAAGCATGACTACCAATTTCATACTTAAGAATGTTAATATATGTAGTAGGGTATTTGAAAAGTTATATTTTACCAGAAAGAATATAAAAACAAAAGTAAATTTATTTAAATATTATTTATCAAAAATGTAATTTACTTCATTTTCAATGACTGCATTCCAACAGAAGGGGGATTTTTTTTATTTCCCACATAATTAAACTTTGCCCCACTACACAGCACGGTTTGACGGACTGCTTTCAGTTTCTTTGTTTCAGAAATTTCTGCAATTTAGAAAATGTTCAAGCAATAGTTAAGTATGATTAGTATGGAGGATATGGTAGAATTTTCCATTATAATAATCTTATCTATTTATTTGTTTTTCATAGTGTGCTCTTGCATTGTCATGCTAGAGAAGAACATCTTTTCTATCTACCAAAGCTGGATACTTCTCACATAATAGTTTGTTTACCCAAACAAGTTGCTAGCAATGAAAATCTGCAATGATGATGCTTCTATGTTAAAATAGTTCATAATGGACAACACCTTATATATATGACTAAACTCAAAGAAAGGACTTGTAGAGAGAGATCTGATTTTGGTCTTTGCACTGGTTACTCATTTTTTAAAACCACTATCTTTTTCATTTTCTGTTGATGTCTAAACCCATTTTTCATTACTTAATACACAAATTAAAGGGTGGCATTCCAAGTTAAATAAAATAAATGATGAATTGTTGTGCTCATTAGCACATTACAAATGACCAAAAAACAACTTTCAGTATAAAACATATTAGTGGATAATACCAAAATGCTCTACAGCACCTAATGCTGGGAAAGGCTTAAACACTAGAAACTATTATTATACAACATAATGAGCCTGCATTAAATATCATTCACCTCAGTAGATAATGTCTTGAAGTACATATATATATATATATATATATATATATATATATATATATATATTGATTGTTTAATTACTTAGTTCTTGGTCATAATAAAATTAGACCACTGCACATTTGTATTAAAAAGTGTTCAATACAATTGTAGAACTTTTGAATATTTTTCATTTGTAAACGAGTTATTACGCAACCTAGGTTTCTACCATGAGGTGTCTTCAGGCAATGAGTTATTGCAAATCGCCTGAAGACACCACATGGTAGAAACCTAGGTCGCATAATAACTCGTTTACAAATTAAAACTATATATCATTCTATTCGGTAGTCATGGCATGATGACTAGACTATTTCAGACTTTCAGCTTTGCAAAGAATACTGGGATGTAGGCAAAGAAATTTGGCCCACTAGTGATTGGTTCTTAATAATAACTGAGATGATCAAAAGGGCTTGAACAAAACAATTAAACAGACAGTCTTTATTAGTTCTTTTTGATCAAACTTGTTTGTGTGTATATATAATTACTTCATTGGAGTAGATAGACTAAAGTATCGCCCGGTTCACACTCCACCCATGTCGATTGAACAGGTGACAAGGCTCATCCCTTGTTTCCTGTTTAGGATGCAGTTTCCGGTTTTCTCTTTTCCAATCTCTTCACTCTTATGTAGCCCCCTGCACATCAGTGGCGTTACCGCCTTGCTCGGGGTGATACGATTAAAAAAAAAAAAAATCATTTTCACAACACAGAATTTTCCATGTTTCAGAATCATACTTTAACTCTGACTCCAACTTCAAGCAATCATTTTTGAGGTGACTACCAAATTTTTTTTTTCAAAAGTGATGGGGTGGTGGGTGGGTGGGTGTTGACTTACAAGGTATAAATAGCTTCAGGTCAGGCTCTCAAATTACAGGGTCATATATTCTTAATGTGTCCCTGCTTGAAGGGTATTAAGTTTATCACTATTTCCTCTTTTTTTTTTTTTTGACTACTACTACCATCTATTATTATTTTTATTTGCACTAATTTTACCTTATTTATTTCATTTTTAATTCTATTTAAAAACTATTTGAATAAAGCCATAGCAAAAATAAATTTATATATAGTTATTTTTAATATATTTTATCAATTTTTTTCATGTATATTAATGTTTATATTTTCTTATTTTTTCTAAATTTTAATTATAATCTAGTGTGAAGCTTAAACAGTGTCTACAGAACAGTCATTTTTTTCTGAAGATTAGTAAATCTTTATTTTTCATACTTCTGATAATATATAACTTTTCATGTAAACAGAAAGAGCATGAATTGTTTAAAAACCTACATGTTCATGTTTATTTTTTTTTTTTAATATTTTCTATATTACCATGGGGTTTTTATTAGTTTCCTTTAAGTGCTAGAAACACCAAGCTAAAGAGGTTTGGTTTCTGCAATTGTTATTCTTAAAAGAATAAAGGTGCTGGCTCCACTTTAGCTTATATTTATTATTTGTACTACCTATGTAAAAATTTTTTAATATATGAATTCTCTATTGATGAGATAGTGATTGGTGAATTACAGATTCAGTAAGGCATTTATTATTTAATGGACAGTTTTCTGGAATTCTACATTTACAAAATCTTTCTTTATTTAATTAGTTTTATCATTTTTTTTTTTGTTTCTTGCCAGAATGTTTTAGTATTTTTTGTTATGTTTTTATGATTCTTTCCAAATTATTACAACAATATCCTAGTTTTAAGGTGTTCTTATTAAAAAATTTGCTAGGTGTATTATTTTGTGGGGTATTTTTTCGATTACTTAGAGAAATTTGTGTCCAAAATTACTTTTAACCATTTGATTGAAAAGGGGTGTTTACCAAATGATTTTTCTACTATGATTTCTTTTGCTATTTATTCTTTCATTGTTATTATTATATTTGATATCGGAGTATTTATAGCCACTTTCTTTCAAAGCCTTATTATAAAATATTTTTTTTGTTTGTGGAATTTCTACTGATCCTTGTTTCCCCAATCCATTGCAAAAAAGGATCAGTGGAAATTCCACAAACGAAAAAATATTCTACAAACATAGCAAATATCCTGTCTTAATGGTAAGTTTGATCAGTTTGATGAACCCAAATTGGCAGCTAATCTAAAAAATGACCTATAATCTGTTGTTAACTGGGGAAAGGAATGGCTTGCTAATTTTAATGCCTCAAAAATAAAATTGCTCATTTTTAAATGTCTTAGAAAACTTTTTTTTGCCTTTTATCAGTGTGACTGATGCTTGCCTCCAGGAGAGTGTTTTACTTTTAAGTTTAACATTTTCAGCTCACATGAAGTGGAAAGATTATATTGAATCAATTGCTGCTAAGGAAAGTTAGTTTACTGTGACATGGTAGACAATTTTTCTCACCATCCATGCATTAAATATTGGTTTAGTGCTTCTGCCATATAGTTAGAGGTTCTTAAAAAAAAAAAAAAAAAAAAAAGTCTGCAGTGTTGTCAGTCCTGACCTGACATTTTGTCTTCAGTTATTTTCCTACTGCTGTCTTGTTTCCCTGTGTCCTTTCTATAAATATTTTCATATTTACCATTCAAATAAGCTTTCCTTTTTGGTTCTATGACATTACAAATTTAAACTCAGTATTAAATTGGCAGTTAGGTCTCATCAATTTACAGTTGAAATTGCTATCTGTAACTGTTCTATGCTAACAGTTTTCTCTTGCACTTCTCACTTGTGGAACTGTTATGAATTCTTGCTTTCCAGTCAACTTTGATCTTCAAGCATTTAAATGCAATGCCACTCTTCATTGCATTAATTCCTCTCCTTTTATTGTTCTCTCTTCTTACTAATATTTTTTTCTTCTTATATTATCTCACACTCAGTAACCCCTCTCACATCTTGGTTTATTACCTTGCTTGGAGTAAAATTTTAAAAAGTGTGTAAACACTGACATCAATAAAGAATGGCAACAGTCTGTTTCATGCAAGCATAGTGCAAGGATAAAACAAACTGTCACCATTTGGTGCTGAACTCTGTCCACACTGCTTATATTTACATATGATTTATCCCAAATATTGAGCATTTTTACCCTATAAATCTAGCACACACACACACACACACATATATATATATATATATATATATATACTCTGTTGGTTACTATATAAATAATATAAACTAACTTGATATGTGAACACAATTTTTGACTTTTAATTACAACAAACATGAGAACCAATCTACAACTACACACAGTATAAAAGTAACTCTAAGACATACAAGCAGTTTTGCTATCCACCAACTACTTCCAAGACTGATATCAAAATTTATTGAAAACCTCAACTTTCTGAAAATTTGTTAATTTTTGTTTCTTGCTTTTTTTTTTTTTTATTTGACCATTTATCAAATTCTGAAATAGTTTCTATCAACAATTTATGTAAAGTTGAAATTTAACATAGTTAATGCTTTAATGACTTCTACCTATTAAGGGATGTGCGTTGTGGTGCATTGGATATCGGCTCAGAACGAGAAATCGGGGAGCCGAGTTCGATATTCCAGCTGAATTCATTGCATTCATTTACGCGCAAATACCCTTGGGAAAGGTATTAATCTGCCTATTCCTTCCAGTTATGGGTTAAATAACAGGACAGATTGGGTTCTATAGCCTTGGTCGGCAACCAGTCTACCGCAGAAAGCAATGGCAACCTACTGGGGGACAATCTTCTGCCCAGTCAGTCATGTCTCTCTCGAGACATGATCACCCAAGCGTGTATCATGTATGGCACTCAAATGACTGACCTATTAAAAGGTATTATAACTATTGGAAAAGTTAAGATATTTAATTTGCAATTAAACTTTTTTTAATTATTTATGGCTAGTGGTATAGCTCAGCGTTGCTCGGGTGTAATTAAAGCTTTAAAACTAATCCATGGTCCTGGAGCTCAGACTCTTTGGATGTTGGCACAAAAGACTAAAAAGCAATAGTTGCTTCCAGTTAAAGCGAAACCGTAGACTGAAAGAAAAATGAATGGATGTAAGTCAAATTTTGATTTCCTGGTATTGATATCAAATAAGTTTTTCTTGTCGTAAACTGAATTTTGAAGGCTAAATAAATCCTTTGAGTAAATGGTATCATGGCTGAGACTAAGAACTACAATTATACCTACTTAGAGCCAAACCCAAGCAAAAACTAAAATAAAAGGGCTGAAAAAAATACAGGCAGATAAGCAGACACACACAAACATCTTGCCTTTTATATATATATATATATATATTATCAATTTTCTGCACTATTGTAAGAACTGCAACCTTGAAACTTCTGAATATCATTTCTTATGTCTTTGTCTATGAGTGTATCAAATTTGATTAAAATCGAACCACTTCTTCTATAACCCGATTTTTTCGATTATTGATTTTTGATATTTATCGGGGGTACCTCAACACAAAACCTAGCTAAGAACACTCGCAGACACTTATAGTACAACTGTGTAAATTTTCAAGAAAATCAGTTCTGCCATTTCGGAGTCTATAGGTAATGGACGGATACACACACACACACACAGACAAAGTTCCATTTATAAATAAGTTTAGATTCATCAATTAAGCATCATACACTGAGCAATCAAAAATTTTGCTTTGTTTTATTGTATCCAAATACATGATTACACTGAATTTGAGCTATACAAGTGTGTGGCTAGCACAACAGAAAGTAAAATCTGAGCTGGTTTCAAATTCTAGTATCGTCTGTTGTGCTCACTTTCTCACTGATGCTTTTGGAAAAGGCATAGAACCATTTCTTTCCCACCCAAAGTTATATTTTAAATAGCAGGGTAGATTGGGTTCTTCAGCCTTGGGTGACAGCAATCTAAAAAAAAAAAATTACTCTGAATTGAAAATTTGGGAAGACAACAGAAAATCAATTTATTATCTTTCCCCAAAGTCATGTTAATTCCCAAATAATAAATAAAAATTAATTTGTGGAATGCCATATTCACTAACATTTTAAAAGGCTGTGACATTAAAGTAAAATGCATTTATATATGCAGGTGGGTCTACACATAAATATGCATACATATTTTTAGACTGTTCATCCAAGAAAGCTTTGTATTTGACATTAGAACTTGAATTTATTCAGGTACAGAAACTGCAAGCTAACAGGTACATTTCTAAAGACGTTAGCCAATCTTGACAAAACTGATATTATAATGGCATCACATTATATACTTTAGTGAATTCATGCTGTAATCAGTTTATCTCATCTCATCCTTAGAAGCTAAGCTTTGTCAGTTCATGTTTCTACAAACTGTTTTGAAATTTAGTGTGACTGAATACACTCATATAGTCTAGAAAATGTTTGGTGTTGTAATTGCTAGTTGCACATTATCATTATTATTATTTTTTTTTTTTTGCATGATAGTATTCTGACACACTTCAGTTTTTCAGTATTAGGTAAAAATCTTAATTTTGTTCCATTTCAACTAAGAATTTTAGGATGTAACATCCATGATAAGGATTAACAATTTTTTACATTATGTGTGATTATACATGCCATTCTTTAATGCAATATAATTTTCTTGTTAATTTCATGCTTTTTACTCTGTACTCATGTTTTATTAATGAAACTGAGAAGACATTACTGGAACTAGTATGTTTGCTTCAGGCAATGACCCTATTCTCATAGTGACAGACGAACATATCAAAAGTTAAGGAATAGGTACTTTGTATCATATTGAAGTTCATTAGCTTGACATGACTTTGATTCCACAAGTGGTCAGAAGACATCAGGAGAGATGTTAACATACCAAATCACAACCAGCCTCTACAGTACCTTGTTGACAACTGGAGTTCATGACCTGATGGATCCTGCTCCACACTGACAATATGCCATCAGCCCTTAACAACTGGAACTCATTAAAACATACCATGAATTGTCAATCCTCTCAGGTACAATTAGGGATGTCATGAGCCCAAGTGAAGAAATGTGTCCAGTGTTTTGGCATTAACAGTTGCACTTTGATCGGACTTTTTGTTAATATACTCCATGGAAGCTAAAGAACACAAAACATACCTGTTGTCTATGAGTCTAGTTCCTTCTGCACTGAATGTGAATGTGACTTCAACCTGTATCACTTGTCCCTTATTGCAGACAATTCTGTCCAGATATTTCTGGTCATGATTATTAAGGATTCATGGTTAGTTACACTTTATATCAAGTATTCAATGTACACACAGGAAATATAGCTTTAGAGTTGTGAAATTTTACTACAATTTCAGAAATGGAATATTCCAATTATCTTGTACCCACTATCATGTTGTGTTTTAATAATTCTCTCATCACCTTGTCATGAGCAGCCTAACCTGTGTTCACATTGACTCACCAAATGGCAGAGCATAACTGAGATCTGGGTGTTTTCATGACATAAAAGTACAGTGGCACTAACTGTATCTAACTAACAAAAGTCATGTGACTTTTGGCACATCAGTATATTTTCATAGTCAAACAGTTGTACTACTCACTATCTGTATATCCTGATATATAGTCTGTTGTGACTATAGATATAAAACCTTTTAAAACATTAGTCTTTATTATATAATGGCCACTAATGAAAGACATCTTGAGGTAACTCAGACAATCCAACCATTGCTATGTGAACTTACCAGATACCATTATGGAATCACCACAAGCCTCCACAGTGCCTTGCTGACAACTGTTGTTCATGACCTTATGGAGTCTGTTCCCCATTGAAACCATACCATCAGCTGGAAACAACTTGAACTCATTAGACTATGTCACACATTGTCAATCCTCTAATGTCCAATTAGTGATGTCATGAACCCATTTGAAGAAAGGTGTCCTATGTTTTGGTGTTAACTGATGTACCTTTTTGTTTCCTATACTACAGCTAAAGAAGACTGAATCAACTTGTTTGATATTAGTCTAGTTCCTGAATGTAGATATGTTCTGAACTAATGTCATTTGTTACTTATTGTAGACAATTCTAGCCAAATATCTCATGATCATTAAAGACTCAAGGCTGGTTACACTATCATATATTACCAGTATGTACAGGAGACCATAGCTTGAGGAATGTCAAATGTCACTACGATTTCAGAAATATGTCTCATTCTTCTGATACCCATTATCATGCCCAGTTTAAATTATTCTTTCACCACCTTGTTATGAGCTGCCTAGCCTGTGTTCACATTGACTCACAAAATGCAAGAACACACCAGAGATCTGGTTATTTTCAACAATTCAAGCTAACATTACTTTTACATACCATTATCTCATGACTTTTGGCATGTCAGTATATTTTCATCATCAAATAACAGTTGAACTACTCATTATCTGTATGTACTAATATATACTAACTCTGTTGTGACTATAGATATAAAACCTTGTAAAAATTTTAGTCTTTATTATATACTCTCTTATTTTTCACTGTGTGGTTATTTAAGAATAATAAAAAAAGAAAACTAAAGATCAGTATCTGCAGCATTATTTTTCTTTATTAAGATATAGTTTTTAATTTTCAACCATGCATAATGAATAAGTCTTTGATGTCTACATCAGTACGTGAATTCCATATATTTTATATCTATTGGTTTTGAGAAAAGTATTCATTATACCTATTTTAAAAGCAGTCCTGTTTCATGTTTTATACTTTTTGTGGGTATTTCTACACATTTCAGAAATCAGCTTGTAATTAATGAATTATCATCGTATTTGTACAATTCGTTTATATACTGAATATTTGGGTAGTACTTAATGGAAAGACTAAGCAAAATAAAAATTTTCATACGATAAATGAACATTTACAGTGAAGAAATGATAATAATCTATAATTACTTCTTTCCCAAAAGCTGCCTTTTGCATTTATTTAATGAGGGAGTTAGCTTTATCTATCTTCAGTCATATAATTTTTGAATGACTGTATTCTTTGAGAGTATACAACTATTCTTCAAGAAGAGCACTTTATATTCAAACCTTGTTAATAGATTAAATTTATTTTTATATTTTTATAGTCTAGAACAGTGACTTTCAACCAGTGTGCTGTAAAACCTTTTAAAGGTCATTAGTTAGATTATTTTCAAAAGAAGTCCAAAGCACAATAAGTGTCAGTCAGTTAAGTGCCATACGTGAAACACGCTTGGGCGATCATGTCTCAAAAGAGACATGACTTACTGGGCAGAAGATTATCCTGCAGTAGTTTGCCATTGCTTTCTACAGTAGATTGGTTGCCAACCAAGGCTATAGAACCCAATCTGTCCTGTTATTTAACCCATAACTGGGAGGAAGAGACAGAGTAATACCTTTCCCAAGGGTATTTGCACGTAAGTGAATGCAATCAATTCAACTGGAATTCGAACTCGGCTCCCCGATTTCTCGTTCTGTGTCGATATCCACTGCACCACAACACACATCCACAATAAGTGTACATATCAAAATTAAAACCCCTTTAAATTGGTTATGTGAATATCTCATTGTTATAATAAATACACATGTCAGTCAGTAAAATGCCATACATGATACACACTTGGGCAGTCATGTCTCTTTTGAGATATGACTGAATGGGATGAAGATTTTCCCACAGAAGATTGCCATTACTTTCTGTGGTAGACTGGTTGCCAACCAAGGCTATAGAACCCAATCTGGCCTATTATTTAACTCATAACTGAAGGAAAGAGAGGGCGTAATACTTTTCCCAAGGATATTTGCGCATCAGTGAATGCAAAGAATTAAACTGAAATTCAAACTCTGCTCCAGAATTTCTCATTCCAAACCGATATCCACTGCAGCACAAAAACAAGCTTTTCTGGAATAAACAATATAAAAAAACTGATCTCATGTAGAATCCTTGGAAGAAGATTTAAGAGTATGCCTGTCCAAAATTTGACCTTAAAAAGAAAATATTCTAAAAAATGCCATGTTCAGATATCTCCTTAAACATTATAGTAAACAGAAAAATAAATAAATGTATTTTTTTTTTTTAAGAATTTTGATTATTTTTATTGCCAATTATAACAAATTGTCTTGTTTGTGTTAATAAATAATTAGAAAGTATGCTCTTTTTCTTAAATTCTTTTTATGATCATAATTTAAATATACCATGGAAATTTAACCATAGTTTCAAGTGGGACTTGAGATAAAAAAAAAAAAGGTTGAGAAATATTACTTTAGAAACATAAATCTGATTTATTTCCATATTATGACTGTCCTTTCAAAACCTTTAATAATTTTCATTTTTCTTAACTTAAAGCTTAGAAAATGTTCATATTCTCTTCTTCAAATGGCTATCACTATTTTTTTTTTTTTTTGTTAAGCTATGTGGTTACTTGAGAATAAAAAAAAGAAAACTAAAGATCAGCATCTGCAGCATTATTTTTCTTTATTAAGATACTGTCTGTATAGCCTGATGTTGCTCAGGGTTGTTTAATAGACAGACAGACAGACATGTTTATTTTATATATATATATAGAGAGAGAGAGAGAGAGATACTGTTTAATTTTCAACCATGCTTAATGAATAAGTCTTCGATATTTACATCAGTATGTGAATTATATATATATCTATCCACTATATTGATTTTGAAGAAAGTATTCATTATGGCTATTTTAAAAGTAGCCTTGTTTCATGTTTTATACTTTTTGTGGATATTTCTACATACATTTCAGAAATCAGCTTGTAATTAATGAATTATCATATTTGTACAATTCTTTCCTACACTGAATATAGACTTCCTGTCTCTTTCACTAAGTTTTTGAAAAATGAGCAGAGTATTAATTTTTTGTTTTTGTCATTTGAGTATAGCTTTGGAGAAATATTAAGAAACTGATACTTTCAGTTGAAATTTGAGTAGGTAAGTAGATATTTAACTGCATGCCCACCCAAGCAAAATCAGACAGAAGGTTGAGTTTAAAATGGGTTGATGGCCTACACTTATTCCACTATAGACAAAATTGCTTAAGCCCTCTTGGCACTTTCCTTTAGGCACCCACCTAGTGCCAGGTAATGACACCAGCCTTCTTCTGAAGAATTGAAAGTTGAAAATCCCCCATCATGCAGCATATGCCTAAAGTAAACACCTGTTTATATAGAAAAATACAGTCTCAAAATTCAGCTTTAAATTATACTTAATATACATATTATGAATGCTGGAAATGTACGAACACTTATAGGTTTTAGTATAACGTGATAATTAGCATATGTGATAAACCACATACATTTAACCCAGAAATATGACATGAATCTTTAAACTCCTACATTTTTATTATAGATTTTTTTTAAATAATTGTCTCATGGCAGGCAAGGCAGTACTGCCACTGGTGTGTAGGGGTGTTATGTAATAGAAGAGTGAAAACAGAGAACAGGTTACAGTAGGTTTCAGAGAATGGGTAAGAGAAGGATGGATACATTGGTGTGAAGAGAGCTGCATGAGAGGAATGTGTAAAGGGAGAAAACAAATGGGAGTCAAGAGGCTAAAAGATGATAGCTGATGTTGCATTTAAACTCTTGGAAATTGTAGCTATCAAGGAAGCAAGAATACGGAAAGGTGTTCTACAGGTAGGAATTATGAGAAAAGAAACTGATGGAGTAGAAGTTGTGGTTACACTTGAATGTTTCCACAGTAAAACCTTGTTGTTAGTCTAATGCTTAAGTAAATTTATGCAGAGGGGCACCAAGGAGCTAAGCTTGTCAGAGCAGAATCTCTGAAAGTAGAAGAGACAGAGGGAAGCCACATCTTGTTGAGAGAGAGACTGGAATCGAGCTGCCAGGTCAGGATCAACTACATTGCAGATTCTTTTTTGGATTCATCCATTTGTTAGAATATTTTTTTTCTAAAATGTTTCTAAAAGTTTATGAGATAAGATGAACACACTAATAATAAATAACATTTTGGTTTATAAAGAAATTGTGATAAAAATTAATATTTTTAAATGTTAATCTATTAAACAAGAATAAAAACCAGAATTATTTATTTTTACACACACATGTATTTAGAAATAGCTTTGAAAAATTGGAAGTAAACATAACTGGAGATAATTAATCAAGAAGTAACTGAATTAATAATTACTTGGAAATGAAAACAATAAGTGTAGAAGTAAAAAAAAAAAAAGAAGCAAGTAGAAATACCATTGGTTAACTTTAATGTTAGATTCAGAGTTGTAAAAGAATAAATTATTTTTCAATAATTAGACTGTTTTGCATAAATTGAAATAAACATTTTCATGTTACAAGGTTTTTCTTTTTGTTAAGTCAAACACTTCATAGTGGTATTTTTCCAAATATTTTAACATGAGGATCTGAATTTAGTACTTTTCATCCTGCCTTGCATGTTATACTTTATTTCCCCAAGGTGATGTCTAAATTATATTAAAGAAAATATATTTAATTTGTCTTTTTACTCATTTTAAATTATTTCATAGTTTTTAAACAGCATTTGATCATTCTGCTCAAAATTGTAATGAGTGTCTTTAGCATTACAGTTGCAAATTTGCTTTCAGCACAAACATTTCATATTTATGTCAGAAATTTCAAATTTATCACACCAAATCTTACAAGTGCACTCACTAATGAAAGACTATTACTACACCATCTTAAAACTATGGCTTCATACTAGACTTGGATACGTATGCTATTGATCTATAGTCATGTTTATTTAAATATTTTGGAAGGCATACTTTTACATAGATATATTGGTCAGATATGAATTAAGTTTTGACTGGAAGAATTGAAATGATTTACTTCAAGCTTTTTGCTTTTTCATTTGGTCAACACACTTAAAATTTAAGGGCACAATAAATGATGAGATACATTTATAATCTAAGTTTAACATTGGAATTATTAGAAAATGAAGAATTAAAGAATAATCAGGAAATTAATATTTTATTTGATACTTTTAAATAACTAACCCTTTACTCAATGTCTTTTGGTTGTCAAATTTAAAGATTGAAGCAAGAATTAATAACCTTTTTGAAATCTAATTTAGTTTCACATTTATTACTATTTTAAAAATATTCAACTTGAACTTTTAAAGCATCAACTCAAAAAAGATTTCTACTGTAAAATTGTAGCCAAACCTAAGTTGATGGTGATCTATTATTCACATTCATCTGTTTAAGAATAATTTATAAAATAGACTTCTAAAGCAAACTGATGCTTCCTACTTAAGATAACTTCTAACTTGAGTAATTCTGTCTCATGTTAACTGAAAGCAACTATTCTTTATTGTTTTGTTAGTGTATAGTGATTGTTAAAATAAAAGTGAAGTATTGTTTCCAGAATTCAAAAAGGAAATCTAGTTTAAATCAAAGAATATTTTGGTTCTTTAAACATTTTACTTAAACTTCTATGTTCAGTTCTGGTATAGGGAGTTAATGGTGACTTTCAAACTAATCTTGAAGTTTTTGTGGGCACATAGTTTAATAGACAGTGTTAGTTTTCTGACCATGAAGCCATGGTTGCTTAGTTAAGTTCACTTTTTCATAATATCATCCTAAAATGATAAACCCAGCATGCACAACCATTGAAAAGTGATTTAAAATTATACCACAGGTTGTCCTAGGCTTTGTGATTGAAACTGAGTAGATAAAACTATTTAAAGGTCACCAGTGGTTGTACTAATGAATAGTTCTTCAGCTTTGGTTGGCAATTTATCTAGAGATGGTGACTTAAAAAAAAAAAATGCCTACCCCCCCCTGCAACCTGAGGATGGGTTGAACACACACAAAAAAAATACACCTTGATTAAAATGAGGGGATTTAGGCCTTCTGCAGTAAAGCTGTTGATGGTCATTTCACTAATAGGTAATTAGAAGAAAGATTTAGATCCATTTAAATCATAGCTATGACATCAGTGCACAAAGAATTTCTGCCAAATAAATTGTAAATACTGATAAATTACATTCAAGATCATTATGCCTAATTTCTCATAAAGATATCAGCATATTTTTATAAATAAATTTTATTGTAGCATTGACTTCTGTTTATTATTATATTTTTTTAAAAAATTTCATTTTTTTAAGTAACAGTCAGTTCAATGCCATATGTGATACACACTTTGGCAATCATATCCCAAAAGAGACATGACTGACTGGACAGAAGATTGTCCTGCAGTAGGTGGCCATTACTTTCTGTGGTAGACTGGTTGTTAACCAAGGCTTTAGAACCCAATCTGTCCTGCTATTCAACCCATAGCTGGAGGAAACATGCAGATTTCTCAAAGGTATTTGCACGTGAGTGAGTGCAACAAATTCAACTGGAATTCAAACTAGATTCTCCGATTTCTTAATCTGAGCCAATATCCACTGCACCACAACACATCCTTTTTAAATATACATATTCATAATATTTATAGATTGGTGCTTAGAATATTTATTATTGATCTTAAATAATATAATGTTTGAGACTAAAATGAAATTTGGGGCTTATCTGTCTACATTTGCTATATCAAGATATGTTAACTTTAATGATATATAAGTGAGAAAAGAACAATAACAGATTTCTGTAAATCATCTCACTTATTTGTTACATTATAATACCACTGGGTACAATATTTCCTATGCTTAATTTGTGCTTTATAACACATTGAAATTAAAGTGTTGGATTTATTGAAAACCACCTGAACTCATGAATATGAAACACATTGGGTCTAAAGAGTCAGGCTCAATGAATATCTTATTAGCTAGTTTATTTAAAAACACATTCATTCTAAAGAGTAGTGATTATTGAAAGTTTCATAAATTCATTAATACCAAAATATTTAAAAAATTATTTCTTCTAAAGTTAAAAAACTAGTATATATTTTCCAAAATGGTTAATAATTTCCATTTTAATTTTTAATTTCCTTGGTAAAAAAATATGCCTTAATTATTAATTTTTTTTTTCACTTGTTGCATTTTATCACAACTTTCATATTGTCATTATATGATCATTAACTAAACAGTATAGATTAAAAATAAAGTATAAGCCTCTGTTGAGATTTGAACTTATCCTTAGGAGATTGACTGACTGATAGTATCTTATAAATTAGAATATGGCTATTATGTTAAATTGATAAAATCTTGCTGGTGAGCTTTCAATGTCTAATCAGTCAGGTAATATGCATTATTATGGACGTGCTTTGTGGTGCAGTAGATATCGGCATGGAAAAAGAAATCAGAGAGCTGAGTTCAATTCAAGTTGAATTCATTGCATTCTCTTACCCACAAATACTCTTGAGAAAGGTATTAATCCATCACTTTTTTCTCTGGCTATGGATTAAATAGCAGGATAGATTTGGTTCTATAGCTTTGGTTGGTAACTAGTCTACTGCAGAAAGTAATGGCAAACTACTGCGGGAAAATCTTCTGCTCAGTCAGTCATGTCTCTTTCGAGACATGATCACCCAAATGTGTATCATGTATGGCACTCAACTGACTGACTGATAATGCATAGGCTCTCAAGAATCAGAAATATGAATTTAAACCTTCACAGAGACTCTTTATTTCTAACCTGCATTGTTTATCTAATAATCATAATGAGTTATGAATAAAAAGCAACAGGAATAAGATGAAATGTAAATGAAAAAAATTAATAACTGAGAATATTTCATTTCAGAAATTCAAATACTTTTACATTTAATATAGTCAGTCAGTTAAGAGTTATACATGATATCTGCTTAGGTGATCACATCTTGAAGTGACATGACTGACTGGACAGAATGTTTTCCCGTAGTAGGTTGCCATTACTTTCTGCAGTAGACTAGTAGAACCCAATCTGTCCTGCTATTTACCCCATAGCTGGAGGTAGGAGAGATGGATTAATACCTTTCCCAAGGGTATTTGCACATAAGTGAATGCAACGAATTCAACTGGAATTCAAACTCTGCTCAGCAATTTCTTGCTAATATCCACTTCACCACAACACACACATGAGTAAAAAATAAGCAGGAATTTCTCAAATGATGAACAAAATTAAAATAGGGACACAATAAATTACAGCTTGCTTAAACCAAAGTTCCAATGTAATATTCTTTTAAAATGCCAAATGTATTAGATAAGCATTTTACCCTAAGCAAGGCAGGACCACCACTGGTGTGCAGAGGGTTACAGTGAGAGAAAAAACAAGTTACAGGATATGTCAAAGAAAGGATAAGAGATAGGTGGGAATCAAATAGACAGAAGATGGCTATTGACGTTGCATTTAAACTTGAAGATTGTAGCTTTCATGGAAGCAAGCAAATGGTAGCGAATTCCACAAATGGGAAGTATGAGAAAATAAACTGTTAGAGTAGAAAAGGTGGTTACATTTAACTATTTTTATGGTAAGAAGGTGGGATTTTGATGCCAATCTAGCAGGACAAGTAAATACATGTGGTCAGGGAATCAGGGGAAAAAAGCTGTTCAGATCAGTTGCCATGAAAATACTTGTAGAAAAGACAGAAGGAAGCCACATCACATAGGTGAGAAAGTGACTGAAGGCAAGCTGCTAAGTTCGGATAGATTATATTGCAGATCCTCATTTAGATGTTTTTCAAGAACCTCAAGTTTAATCGCAGAAGCACCCAACCAAGTATGACAACAGTATTGAATGTACAGACGAATGGTAGATTTATAAATGTGTAAAATGGATTCTGATGAGAAAAACTTCCTGGCCCAACACAGTGACTCAACCTCCCTAACAGTAGATGCAGCTGTGGATTCAATGTAGATAAGTACTGATGATGCTTTTGCCTTTTTTGGATAATCAAATGACTATGGTAAAACAGCTCATCAGTAATGCATTTAGTTCTAAAAGGGAACTTCTTCAGACCTATCATGTTTTTATCAATAGTCAGTCTTAAGGAGGATAATGAAAAAAAAAAATTCTTAAAAACTGCTAAAGATGAAAAGGATGCCTACTTTAAATCTAATGTTTTTCAATTTTTAACATCTGCTGTATTTTGATAGATGACCTAGCTGACCTCATTCAGCTTTCTATTGTTATTGTTTTTAAAAACCCAACATTGTATCATTATTAGATTTTTGAGGAAAAGAAATATGTTGTATGACCATTGATGTAAATTTACTGAAGAAGATTCCAAAATTACCCATTATTAGTCTTATGTATGAATTTGTATACCATATTTTCTATACTGTTGATATTAACTTTTTTTTCTAAGTAATTATATGAATTTTTTCATCATGTATAAGTAGCAGTTAGACTTTTTCTGTATACTTCTTTCTCTGTCTATAACTTTTGTCATGCTAAAGAAAACAGGTATATAAAATTATCAAGTGAGTCAGCCTTAATTTGAGTGTCTGAATGAAGCAGGCAATATCCATTATGCTAGAATTCTCTCTGAACAGCATGGTAAAATTAACTAGCAAATAAGTTAGGTAGAATGCACAGATACTATACTGATCCTAGACATAGGGCCAGAAAGGTGGATATGTGGGATATGGATTGGATAACGGTTGATTTCAATCTGTTTAGGAATTATCGCTAAAAACATCTGAAATTTATAGACATATAGTCATATAGGAATAAAGTGTCACTGCTAACACATGGTTTTGAACATGGATCACCAGGGAGCAAACACAGTTGACATTGTTTTGAAGTAATTAGAGGTATTGTGCTGCTGGGATTGTAGTTGCATCAGATGCAAGTTATTTGGGTATTGGATTGGTGATTGCTATTTGCAGCTGAAAAAAGCTACAGCCAGATAGAAAAAAAAGCACTGGCCATCATATTTGCTATGAAAAAGTTTCATAAATTCATACATGGTAGAGAACTCATACTACAGAGATACCTTCATTCATTATTCTCCATATATGGATAAAAAAAAGGGTGTTCCCACACATACAGCAAATAGACTGCAGTGCTGGGAGACTATCCTATTAAACTATAATTATAGAATGGAGTTTCTACCATCCCAAAAATTAAATCATGCAGACAGATTATTTTGACATGCATTATATATACATATGATGTTTTCTTAGTATTATTTTTCATTGTTCTTTTTCTTCCTCTTCTTATTGTTTATTGAAAACTTTATCAATTACACTTCACCATGGTCAATTACTTTACAATAGTGGCACAGAATGAGACAGCAAAGAGCTAAGTTTGAATTCCAGTCAGGTCCACGACATTTACTTACACACATATACCCTTGAGGAAGGTATGAAGCTATCTCCTCCCCACCAGCTATTAATTAAATTGTAGGACTTCTATCTGGAAAAAAAATCGTTGTTATTTGCAAAAGGTTATTAATGTAATATTCACTTGCAAAAGACAAATTATTTTCATAATCCAAAATATGTTTTAAATAATCTACAAAGGGTGGATATACAATAGAAAGCAAATCAAGTGCCAGAAAGTGGTACTTTGATCTTAAGCTGAGCCCACAGCATTGTATATTGCAGGCAGAGAACCAGGGAACAACACTTTGATTCAAGGCAGACTGTACAGACTGGTCCTAGGCAAAAGTACTGATACATACATATATAATCTGGTGAGAGTGATGCTAGTTTATGAATAAATTAATGAAGTACACATTGATAAATATGCTTTGGAGACAGTCTTGAAAATAAGTAAACAAATTTCACTGATCTGGTAAATTGACTGAAATGGCTCTAAAAAATAATTATAGAATTTATGTTTTTTACATAAAATTAAACTGCAGTTGTGGAGATTTTGTTATTGTTTCCTGATAAGAAAACTGCTCTTCAATTTACTCTTTAAGTCTAACATATCTGTGAAATTAGGTGATTGTTTCGAGAAATTATTTTTTTTTCTTTTATTGTTTCTGGTTATAGAAATCATTTTATAATGCGTTGGCATCTGAAAGTAGAGGATTAAAAAATAAATACTGAAGATTAGTTTTATTTTGTTCCGGATAATCTTCTGAATATTTTTATTAATACTGAATTGGAAATTTATCAATATTCAAGATATTTCTGTTGTCTGTTCTACTGCAAACACCATAGACCATTTTAAACAGGTTTTTGTCAAAATCTGCCTTCTAAATGAAATCAACACGTTAGTGTGTTCTTTTTGTTTACTGAAATTTTGCAATGTGTGAAATTTGTGATATAGAAAAAATTTAACTTTGTGATATTAATTGAAATCAAAGCCAGCTTTAGTTTTTAGTTCCTACGTAATTTAAAATTCAAGTTTAAGAGAGGCAAAATTATATACTATATAATGTAGCTTCATTTTTTTTACCACTCGTATCTCTTATTTTGAAAACTGATTAATAATTCTGATTGATAACTGTTTCTAAGTGCTTCTCACAAACGATAGGCTAATGACTGCAGTGATGGTGCTAATGTTGTTTGAGAGTGAATAATGGTAAAAGGATTTCCTTTGGAAGAATTTCTTTGAAGTCTACATCTTGCTTATCAGTTGTGCTTTTTTTTTTTCTTTTTTTTTTTTACAAACTTTTAGGAAAACTTTAACCAAATCAATACAAAATGATTCTGTATCTATGATACATACTTCTCTTGAAATAAGCATTGACAATGTTTGATGATTTATAACTGATGTGCATTCTGCTTGATGCCTTTTCCTGTCGACTCTCATGGCTTAAAATTTGTCTTTGTCTTCTCTTTTTGTTAATTGTTCTTCAGATTTTTTAAAATTTCTATTTTTTGAAATGATTGCCAATATTGTTATGATTGTTTTATACTTTCTTTATATTCAGAAACAAATATATATTCAAAGCACCAAGAATATGACTGTTTGTTCTTTTAATTTTGCTTTTGCAGATACCTTTCATTGTTTTTTTTTTTTGGGGGGGGGGGTTTCTCAAAAATTATTGAACTAAACTCAATTAGTAATGTACTTATAGACTAGCCTGGAAGCCACCAATCAGGCAGACTTAAGGCTAGCTCCTGTAGAGGACTTTTGGGGCTTCAGTCTTTTACTTTCAGCATCTTATGTACATAAAAATTATATGAATTTAGGAATTATTTTATCTTAATTCAGCATAACCTTTTTTCACATATGCAACCAATCTCCATTTTATTTTGTGTGCAATTTTTATTTTCCTTTAAAATCACTGTTCTTTAAGAAATCACTCTTAAAAGACATTGGGGAACCTGAACTATGTAATATTTCAAATGCATCACATTATATGTTAGAAAAAGAGAAAAAAAAACGACATATGAGCAACATACTATGCCTAGCTTAAGTTTTAATTACCATTTAATTAGACAATATCAATTGCCATTGTGATGAAAAGCAAAATTAAAGTGAAACATTTAATAAAAAATTCTTTTTTTTTAAACCTTTCACTCTTTTTGACATTTAAGTTTAAATGAATTATTTATTCAATTTTTAATCGCATGTTTGCCAAGATCGAAAAACAGATGGACAGACACACATACATTGCATATGATTTGATATTCATTTGTTGATTTTGAAAAGTGAATTTATGTGTTCAATATGGTTTTTCCTTTCTGATTTCTTCCAGTATTTGTTTATATATCAAGCCATGACTAAATGGGGAACCATATTATCTGTTGATCTTTATTCTATTAATATTCTCATAATTTTAGAACTTTACAGAATTTCAGTGTTTCTTTTAGGTTCTATTCAGACCTTGAACCAGGAAAATGTTCATTGAGAAAATTTTCTTTTTTTAAATTTCAAAAGAAATATATTTATCCCTCCAAGTAATTATTGTATTTTGTCAACTGGTTATAAAAATCAAATTAAATATTTCGAAAAAGTTTATCACTTTTTTATATGGATTTTATTTGTGCTTGTATTTGAGAAAAAAGCAAAATGTTATGTATTATCAATGTATATAAAATAATGCAAACCATAATACCATAACTGCTGAAGGTTTTTAATAAAGAAAATATAACTTAATTACACATTGAAACTGCTTGAATATATTATATCAGGCATATTTTGAAAAAATTAAAATGAAATTAATATTATGTAATGTATTTAGGAACATAGCTTAACTCAGTCAGTTAAGTGCCATACATGATACACTCTTGGGCGATCATGTCTCGACATGACTGACTGAGCAGAAGATTATCCTGCAGTAGGTTGCCATTGCTTTCTGTGGTAGACTGGTTGCCGACCAAGGCTATAGAACCCAATCTGTCCTATTATTTAACCCATAACTGGAGTGAAGAGGCAGATTAATACCTTTCCCAAGGGTATTTGCGCATTAGTGAATTCAGCTGGAATTCGAACTCGGCTCCCCAATTTCTCGTTTCGATCTGATATCCAATGCACCACAACGCACATCCTAGCTTAACTAAGAATCATAAATGATGTGATCAAAAAATCTCTTTCTCATATATTCCATGATGTGATTAAATGAGGATACTATATCTCAGTAATCATATAACCAATTAAAAACCAATTAAATGTCAAGATGATGCGGCTGTAATCATGGAGTAAATACATCTATAAAATAACCAGTGAACATTCCTAAAAGAGAGAAGACCATCATTCATGTTTGGAAAGAGAAATATTCAAAAGACAATGTCTCTGATTTTGAGTGTTCAGCACTTTAAATTTTATGGAGTGGGGAACCACAACCCACATTACTGGAAGTGACTGGCCAATATGAATTAAAATAGCTTATCTCTTCAGATGAATTGAATAAGGAAAGTTTGTCCCTTGTACAACCCCACTTTCTACACCTAAATAAACTGAGCACTGTTTCCGCATCTTGTAGAAAGAAGGCTGCTATTATATCTTCATTATATTACATGTTTATATACAAAATATAAAGAAAATTATATTCAATTTAAATTGATAAGTAGAATTGAAGAATAAATGTATAAAAGTCACAAATGATATGCTACATACTTTTTGTGCTTTTGTTTTGAGTTTTATCTCAAAAGATTTAAAGGTAAAATTGTGATGTATCTGGAAGTGACTTTTTTATATGTATTACTGAAATACAATCAGCCAAAAACAGCAATTCAGTGATGATTATATACTTTCTGATTATCAGCATGGACTTTAACCTTCAGCACTTTGCATTTTTCACAAACACTATTACTATTACTTATTCCATTGCCTTCTTTTTTTCGAGGCACTTCAGTTTCAATAGCATCTGTTGTTGATTTCAGTCAATCTCATTCTCTGTGGTCAAACTACAAGACAATCTTGAAATTCAAAAATCATTTGTCAATTGAAGTTAATTGCAATGCCAGGACAAATGTTTTGTTTAACAAAATCACTTACAAACTACCAAAGGTTAAGTAAAACCTCACTTAGGTGTTAATAATTGTATTTGTTGAGAACTCTCTTTTTTTCTTTTTTCTCAGACCAAATAAAAAATTACATATTTCACTTAACTGATAAAAAATATTCTACCTTAATGCTGAGGAAAGAAAACAAATCAAATAGACTTTGCAATATTTACATTCATCAAATTGTTTTTATATGCAGAGTGATAGTTTGTTAATTGGAAAAAGGAAAAATTCTATTGGACTGTTGTCAGTAAAGTATAGATTAAAATACTGTAATTTTGAAAGTTGTATAAAGCTTTATACAATTTTAATAGAATTACTATTTTAACAATATTAGTCCAATGTTAATGTCAGTGATTGTGTCTTATTAAGGACAGAATAATATTAAATTTTAAACTCTTATTTATTTAACTTGTCTATGTTTTCATATTTTATGATTATCAGTTTTTGAGTTTAAAATTCTTGCTCTGTACTTTTAACAGAGTCTATTATGGGTTAAGGTTCAATGGCTGGAAATTGAAATTTTTAGTATGATGCATAACATAATAATAGCTATAATCAAACTACCACTGATTTAATCTGTTAAATATTTGTTGATGCTATTGAATATTATAACATTTAATTCATTTTCTCTATCAATATACTGATGAGCCAAAATATAATCACATGCCTAATAAGATGTTGGTTCTCTGTGCTAATGGGAAATGGCTCTTACCTGAATAGTTCTTCTTCTTCATGTGTCATGTTCCTTCGGGACGTAGAAGGAATATGTTCTTCAAAACCTGTAATGGTTTCTTCTGAGATCTAGAGCCAGGATGTTAAAAGTATGTTTTTTCACTGTTGCAAGTTATTTGATAGCGGTTCTGCTGACTGAACGTTTTGGTCTAACACATCTCACAAGTGCTGACTTGAGATTGGTGGAGTTCAGTGGCCTGGGTTACATAGTTTTTATGTTTCTAAACTATTCCATGCAACTTGAGCAGTATGGTAAAGTACATTAAAGTGCTGAGCAATGTCACTGCCATTGTAGAATGTGGTTGCTCTGAAGGTCTGAATCCAGTGATCAGTAATGTTGGAGTAGGTGTATGTGATGAAGAAACTTCCACATGAATGGTCAGATCCATTGTTTCCCAGTAGAATATTACCTAAATCATCACACTGGTTTGTTTTCCCACAGTGTATCCTGATGTCATTCCTCAGAGTAACAGTGCACATGCATCCTGTCATTCAGTTCCAATATTTATATAACCAGTGAAAACAGTTTCAGTAATGGACAAGATTTTTATTTCTCTGATATTCCTGTAGCAAACTAAAAAAAAAAACAAAAAAAAACAAACATCCTTTCACTTTGTTACTTGTTAACTTTCATACTGAAACTTTATTCTTTATAATAGCTTTTCATTTTAAAATAAAAATATTTGAAAAAAAAAGAATGAACCTATTCTGTCTGAAAGTGTGTGTGTGTGTGTGTGTGTGTATATATATATATATATATATATATATATATATATATATATATATATTCTTTTCTTATAAATTATTGCAGATATGAAAATATATTTTTGTGTATTGTCTTTAACCTTTCCATGAATAAAAAGCCTAGAAGCATAATACTCCTCAATATTGAACAGGTGAAGAGGCTCATCCCTTGTTTCCTGCTTAGGATGTGGTTTCCGGTTTTCTCTTTTCTAATCTTCTCACTTTGTTTTTTGTTTTTTTTTTCAATTGGAGTAGATAGACTAAACTATTGCCCGGTTCACACCCAACTCACATCTATTGAACAGGTGAAGAGGCTCATCCCTTGTTTCCTGATTAGGATGCGGTTTCCGGTTTTCCCTTTTTCAATCTCTTCACTCTTATGTAGCCCCCTGCACATCGGTGACGTTACTGCCTTGCTCGGGGTGATATGATTAAAAAAAACCAAAAAAACTCATATTTATAAACACTGATCAAAAATAACTTCTAAGAATGTAAGTTTGTAAAGATACCGCATAATATACTTGATAACACATTAACTGTTATTGGTGAGAATTTCAGTTCATTGAATTTATTACTTCATCGATAAAAAATGTTAACTAAATCTTGTTTGCCAGAGTTAATGGGTTCAGGGGATAGAAAGTTTCTTTTCAGTTCAGTTGCTTAATTAAATGAAAAAATAGCAAAAAACTTATGAAATATATAGTGGATTGGCAGTTAGATCTCAGTAATCCATTGCATCTAAGTAAGTTTATCGCTTTGCTTATGGTGAAATAATATATAATTAATATATGGAAGTATTTACATCTTTCCAGAAAATGATTAAATAATTTTGTTTGCTTTCATGAGATAAATTTAAAAAATGGAATCTAAATGAAATTGGCTAGATTATATTAAAAAAAAAATTAATTTGAAATTTCCAGCATTCCTTGTTATGTGCATGTGTTTTTGCACTAATGTAACAAATTCAGTTTGATGAAATCCAAAAGGATGAAACATGTTACATGAAACATTTTTTCTGTTTCATCATACATTTTCCCTCCAATATTGCTCTCTTGATATATAAAACTTAATATATCGTTATCTCAAAGTAGACAAAATTCTTTAACAGTTTTCTATAAAGATGTAAACACTTCCACATGTTAAAAAAATAACAATCTTGTTGGCACAAGAAACTCTTGTTCAGTTGGAACTTATTTTTAGATATTCTTTAATCTTACAAATGTTTGTTTTTAATGTTGAATAAATAATACTCTTGATATTTTGATTTAAATATACTTAAAATAATTGGTAAATACATATTAAATTGAGAAGAAGTGTTTCAGTATCTATAGTGTTTTATGCATGTGCCATTTTCAAAATCCACTTGCTTCAGTGGATTCTGTAAAATCCAAGTATTCCAGTTACTCTTCTAATTTCTTTATCTTTAGCATTTAAAATGACAATTTTTTTAAATTTTATACTGAAATGTTTGTTAATTTCGATGATTATTTGAATGAGTTAATTCATTTTTTGTATTGATTATGTTACATGTATTGTTAACCTAATGGATCCAGTTTCTAGCCTTTCTCAAGTGCAAAATTTGTGAGGAAAAAAAATCTTCTTTTTTTTTCTGTAGTTACTTTTGCTTTAATTTCATCTCTAGATATTAGAAAAAATTCCATTGTTAAAATTTGTCCTGTAGAGATATTTCTAAAAGAACACTGTTAAAATGCTATCTTTGGTTAACTTACTTTGAGCCCGTCTGAAAAAATTCTCTAAGAAACTAGATGATAAACTCAGGGAATTATATTAACTCTTCTTAAAATTATGGATTTGATAATATGTGATAGATTCATTAACATTATCTCTTTTTTTTTGAGTCACTCAACTATTTCTCATTTCTTAAAAAAAAAAAAGAAAAGTGGATTGTATTTGTTTCTGTATTGTCCTTAATTTCAGTCTATCTCTTATGCGGGCAGCATATTACATCAAAGGTGACCTACAAAGGTTATGTTTCTAAGTACAGAGCAGAAATTTTATGACCTGCAAAAATAGCATTTCCAAAATATGTTACTATTAATATTTACTGTCTGTGTATCCTTAATAGAATAAACCTGGAACAATCAAGACTTGTGCAAATCATCTCATTTTTTTCTTTCTGATGCCTATGTAGCTCAGATAATATTATAGTGATATGCCACTTTTTTAGTGTGGCAAATGGGGCATAAATCTGAATATCTCTTTCTATGGAGGGATTCCATAAGAAATGTCTTGCTTTCATAAGATTCTTTCTCTCTCTCTTCATATACACACACTCTCTCTCTCTCTCCAAACATACTCTCTCCCTCTCTAACAGTTTGATGTGATAATAATATTTGCCAAGTGATGCCCTGCTGTGTTGATTCTTTTGATGTAAAATATAAAAGGATTCTAGAGAAACATACTGGATTTGTATTTATCTTTATACTATTAAAAGATAGCTTTCTTTTTACCTTGATTATATTTACTGTTAAATCATAGATAACATGCTACAAATGTAAAAATATTTTTACAGTGTTTCACCATTAATTTCTAATACTTTAAAACAAAATATTATTTAAAAAAAAAATAATTCTTTCGAGACATGATCGCCTAAGCGTGTTTCACGTATGGCACTTAACTGACTGACTAGATTAGTGGCAAGGTCTCATTATTTTACAGTTGAAATGGCTAGATGTAACCATAAGTTTCATGCTAAGAGCTTCTTTGATAGCCATTTTTACTTTTAGAACTCTCTTCCTGCTTTTTGTTTTCCAGTCAACTTTGATTTTCAAAAATTTAAATGGAATGTCAATTGTTATTTACTTTCTTTTGTTCTTTAATTGTTCTTGCTCCTTAATAATGCGTTTCTGTTTCTTATATTCATTTACTCACAGTTACCCCCTTGCATCTTAGTAGCTTTGTTGCCTTGCTTGGATCAAAATTATTAAAAAAACAACCTTTGCCACATCTCTGAAACATTTTTTTCTAGTAAGTTTAATTTTTATCCAATAAACTAAGGAAGTACTTTAACATTTCTTTGATGGCTTCATTCTTTCTTTCTGAACTTTCTCATTTTCAGGTGAAATTCAAATTCATCTTGACCTGAAAGTATCAGTTTTCAGACTGTACCATTCCATGATAGAAATATTGAAAAGCCAAAGTGTGAGTTGAAAACATAGAGTAAATTCAACAGAATGATTAAATCAGGAGCAGATAATGTTAATATTAGCTGTTTCCTTATCAGAAAACATCCGGCATTCTTTGAGTGAGCAGCCAGTGCTAATTTCAGTTAAAATTAATAATATGGTCAGACCTCGCAGTATAAGTTTAACTCGTTCCTAGACTGAGCACATATTGCAATTTACTTGTATTACAAAGCAATTTTTCCATTGAAATTAATAGAAAAATAATTAATCTGTTTCAGACCCCCCCCAAAACCATCTCAAATGCCTATTTTTAAGTTTTTTTAACAGAAAAAGTGCAGTTAAAAAAAATTAGCAATAAAACTTGCTATTTCTTAAAAATTGAAGACGTTATTGATTGTCTCCCTTTACCTCAATCACTGACTGCAATTGTATATAATTATATAATGGTCACTTGTACTCAAATTTTTACTCATCATACAATACAAAAATTCTTAGGAATGGCGGCTCATAAACCAAGTTACTTGCACAATGGTGCACTCATACTACGAGGTTCCACTAACTTTCTCAGGAAAATAGGTTTCTCAAGTTCAGTTTCCTTTCTAAACTTTTGTTTGAAGTAATATGGAATATCAACATTTAGATTATATTATTATTTTCTCTTCAAGTCATATGTGATATTACTTTTAGCTGTTGCTGAAAGTTCTCAAATGATGCTGCTTCTGTTATTTTGTAAAGTTATTTGTAATTCTGTAGTCCACAAGGTTCAAAATTTAATGTTTTCCAATTTATTTGGCTTTACTAGAAACTTTAGAAATGGAATAATGTCATATATTTTCTATTTTATCTTTCCTTCATACTTTCTAGAGATATTTTTAAGATTCCATTAAGAAATGACATGTCTCAAGGAAATATTCTAAAAAGAAGTCTATTAAGATGCTTTCTTCACCTTACTTGAATTTATTTATAATGATTTTATATGATATCTAAGAAAATTAACTTAACCTTCAAGATGACATAATCTTTAAATCCAGGATGTTTTTATCTTGTCTTCTTTAACTTTTTAATGAGAAAATAATTAGTCACAGTAATTAAAGATATTGGAATATATAAGTACAAAATTCTAATTTATTTCTTGTATTGCTTTCTATCTGTGTTAGTGTATTTCAGATTTTTATTTTACAAAAATGTTTTAAAATAAGTCTTGAAAAAAAAAAGAAATCCTCACTTGCTCAATTAAATGTAGATGTACCATAATAAAGTAACTGCTAGTGTTATTAAGGTTGTACTTCTTTTAAGGCATGTGCATTTTGGTGTAGTGGATATTAGCTTGGAGCAAGAAATCGAAGATCCGAGTTTGAATTCCAGTTAAATTCATTGCATTTACTTATGCACAAATACCCTTAGGAAAGGTATTAATCTGCCACTTTTCCATGTAGCTATGGGTTAAATAGCAGGATGATTGGTTTCTATAGCCTTGGTTGGCAACCAGTCTACTACAGAAAGTAATTGCAACCTATTGCAGGAAAATCTTCTGCCCAGTCAGTCATATCTATTTCGAGACATGATCACCCATGCATGTATCACATATAGCACTTAATTGACTTCATTTAAGAATAAGTATTTAAAAACAAGCATTTCTAATGCCTTTCAGGTGAATTTATATAGTATGATACATCTACTGTGTTAAATATAAAATAAATTCTGATAAATAATTTGAAAGTTCAATTCAAGAACATATCCTTTTATACAAAAGGATATGTTCATTGCTTTGTAATGTACAAGATATGCCACACTTTCTTAAAGGGAGATAATTCACAATGAACTCAGAAAATTCAGTAAAACTTGAGATTGTTATGCTAAGATAAATATAATATCTGATGCTATTTTCTGGAATAGAACAGTTTTCTAAAAATTTTATTTAGTGATATCTTTTGAGTGTTTTTCCCTATCAAAATGTTTTTACCTGCTTCTTAAATTTAAATGGCAATGAAATCTGTTTTGATTATTGTTGTCAACAATTGACAGTTTTGTGTTCATTGATATGTTTAAAATTTTTCAAATTATAAATAACTTAATGCTTTTTTTTAACAAATTAAGTTACTAAATTAAAAGCAGTGGAATTATACTCATTTTTAAAAGTCAAAACTCTCTGTAATGCAGGTTTAATCAATTTCCAATCTTGTTCATATAATTCTATAAGGATTTAGTCTTTTTATTTGTCTTTCACAATAGTTTTAATAGCAGCATTCACCAAGAAGTCTTAATGTTAAAATGTTGAGCTATTCATTTGATTGTCCCAATGGCAGCTGAAAATCCTGCTTATCAGAGACAGAAATCATAGCTTGGGTTTAAACATATAGCTCTAACACGAATTAGAACCATGTAGGCTTGACAAAGGTTTTGATCTAGACATTCTGTATTAGATTATTTAATTTTATACATAGATATGAGATCCAAGTATCAAAGCTATAGCTTGTACTTTAAAATTATTTCCCATTCATTTTATTGACTTTTTGTTTAAATGTAAAAATCTTAGAATTTTCTGAGATAAACCATATAATGTATCATTTGATATTTTTGTTAATGTTTTTCATTTTAGTTCATTTTTCTTGAGTAGTTTTAAGTAATTATTAATTTCTGTTCTTTCTCTCATAACTTACATAAAAATAATTAAATAATATTTCAGCTTTTGGTTTCTGCTTCCCAAACAACTTTATTTTGTAAAACGAATGTAAGGATCTTTGCTTGGCACCTTTCTGAAACTTTTCATCGTTTCTTGTACTGTGAAAGGAAATATTTCCTTTTCACTGTCCTTGGTAGGAAGGCGATTTTACTTGTAAACAGCAGGCCAACTAATTGCCTCTGCCAGCAGAAAATACTATCAATTGCTAAGTCAACTTGTAGAACTTGTAAAATTATAGCTGTGCAAATGGTTGTGCTGAGAGAAAGCCAAGCATCTGCTGCTACTGTTTTTTTTTCTTTTCCATAATTCTTATTAACACATTTCACTCTCTACCTTGTTGCTCTCCCTTTCTGCATGAATTGATGTTATACATGAGATCACTAAGTGAATTTATCTTCTAACACAGCTATATATATATATATATATATATATATATATATATATATATGTAAACAACCTAAATGACTTTGGCATCCTATAAGCTGATCAATTAACCTCTAATTTTTATCTAGATTTTTTAAGATACCATTATTGTATATTGATTTACTTGAACTAGTGTCCTCATCTTAGGTCTTATAGTCACAACATTTCAGTCATTGTACTCTCCAGCTTTCTTCAGGAGTCTGTTATATTGGCAGCTCGGTCTCATCATTTTAGTGTTAAAATTGCTAAGTGTAGGCATAAGGTCTATTCTACAGTTTTTTTCTTTCACACTGTTCACCTGTGGAACTATTTTCAAGCTTCTTGCTTTCCTGTCAATTATGTTCTTCAAAATTGTAAATGCAATATTGTCATCTTGTCTTCCCCTTAAATCCTATTCATTTCATTGTCCTCTCTTCTCAGCAATACAACAGGATATCACATCTCAATTAATTCTTCCTTGTGCATATATAGTGTGGCCAGAGGTTACCTTTTTGGTGATGGCGTATCTCACTATGTATAAAAGAGGCCTTGTGAAGTGTGTAAAAATCAGAGGAAGATAATAGACAAAAGATTATAGGAATAAAAAATAAATTTTATATAGCTTAATGTATTGACAGAAATGAGGAGTGAGTGATTTAGGACTTTCAAATCTTTAAACATGAAGGTCAGTGAATGTATGAAAAATTCCTATCGTGTATGTAGAAACATAAGCACGTAGAAGTCATCTATCAAAATCGATGCAGTTTAGTTAAATGACGTAAAGTATGTATATGCATGTTTCTATGCATGAGTATATGGTGAATGTGTGGGAGTGATTTGGTCCTGTGTTTTATGATGACAGCCAGCGTGGGAGAATAGATAAAATCCTTCTAATGTGAAGTCTGGCTGTATATGTCTTTATAGAGGTTTCTTGAACAAAACAGATCCATTTGGAAAATTGACACTTAGTTTCTGATTGGCTCATGTGATTCTGACATCATATCCTTGTTGGAAGTAGATCTTGCTTTTCATTGGTTTCAGAAAATATGACTTCATCGCCTAGTGATCTATGTTCAACATATTCTACATTTTTGTCTATTTTTCTTTTTGTTTTTTTGTTTTTTTTTCACTGATGAAACTTGTTTGAATTTTCTCATTGAACATTTTAACTGATATGAGTTTTTCTCAAGTATGAACTGAGGAATGGAAGTAATCTATTCTCCTGTATTAAATAAAGACTTCTATTCAATATGACAGACACCAAAATGCTTTAGCTATAACAAAGATGACAATACTAGTCTAAGTAAATCAGTGTATATTAATACACAAAATTTTGTTCAACTTTATAGTGGTTTAAGTTAATGGATATATAGTCCACAGTTTAATATTTCCTTTTTATTAAGTGCTTACTACAGATGCAGCATTTATAGATATATAGCTGTTATTGTTATAATAGTATACTGCAATTCAAAAGCAATCAAGTTTTGGTGCTTAATACACCATCATCAGACAGTGAAATATTGTTCAGTCACAGGGTCATAGATATATTGACTAGCTCAATAGCCCAGAATTGCTTGAGGTTTTTTAGTGGTTATTTTGAAATGGTAAGGTGAAGTGTTTATTCAAAAAGCTCCAGTATAAGGTTGTCATGATGTGTAAGTTAAAAAAATGCAAAGTAAGTATTGGTTTTTGTTGTATTTGTAAAATGAGATTCATGCTGGGCCAATTTTGGCAATAAACAGGAATGATGTTTGTACAATTGGAAGAACAAGAGTGGGGAGTATGGGAGCCTGTAATGTGATGCGATGACATTGTGATGCAAAAGAAGTGGATGCATTGTCCCTGCAGTATCAAAGTGGTTGGCACCTTGTTGAAAACATGAAATTGTAATGGCATATGATAAGGTAGAAGTTACAAAAAAGAGCCAATTTTTGTTGTAATACACCTAAGTGTTTCAAATAAATAAAGGATTGCAAAAAGCAACATTTTCTATTAATTTTTGCTGCACACTGTGTGCCAATTGAAATTTTTGTCTGCATATCAAGGCATCAGACCTTGATCTACCAGTGACTCGATTTTGGTTGAGCTTGAGTAAAGTGCCTTGGAGAAATTAAAAATGCACAAAAGATCACCCAAAGTTTTTTGTGTACATCAGTTTCAAACCTTGATCTACATGTTACCTAATTTTGGTTGAATTCGCATAAGGGATATCGGAGAAGAGTTCATAAATTCTAAGCATTTTGATGTTTTCTGCCATACCATGTAAATTGATTCAGAAAACTTTTGCATACATCAAAAGTTCATGTTGTGATCAATAAGTGACCCAATTTTAGTTGAAATCAGACCAAGGGTTTCAGAAGAGTAGGGTTCATTAGAATGGAGACACATAAACAGACATATCCATATATATATATATATATATATATATATAAGGAAATTCAAAGAAAATTTTTTTTTTAAATATAAAATACCATCAGATTAGGTGAATGTAGTGTTGTGGGAGGTTATTATGACATCAAAGATTTGTTGGTGTAGACCAGTGAATATTGAAACATTAAAGTGTTGCAATGTGATTGTATAGGCATGGGGAAAGGAATTGTCAGTTGTGTCAGTTTAAATAAGTATGGAACAAATTTGTATTCAATATATTATTTGAGATGTGACAAGATTGAAATTAAAACAATAAAATATTTGTCTTAAATGATGTTGTTAATATAAAAACAATTTTAATGTAAGAAAATAGACAAAAAGACATAAAGTTAATTGTTACAGTTGGAATTACTTGATTTTAGAGTTAACTGGTAGTGAAAGTAAGCATAAACATCGATGTAACAGTTTGTTAAGGATGGGTTTGAGGGTATCTATCATTAACTACACCCACAAATCTCCAATCCATTACATTCATCTCCTATATATTTATTTTTTTAATTTTTTTTTAATCGTTTCATCCCAAGCAAGGCTGTACTGTCATTGGTGCGCAGAAGTATACATAAGAGAAAAGTGAAAGTTTAAGTAAGAGGAGAGAGAAGAGAAAGACAAACTGGTTATAGGGGGTGTAAGATGAAGGGCAAGATAAGAATGGGAATACTGGTGTGATGACAGTTGCAAAGGTAGAGTGAGAAAGGAAAAAACAAGATACATGGGGTGATGGGAAAAGGACAATAGGAGGACTGGAGTCAAGTGGATAAGAGATGGGAATTGATATTGCATTTAAATTCTTGGAGATTGTAGCCGTCAGTGAAGCAAGTATATAGAAGAGAGTTCCACAGGCGGGAAGTGTAAGAAAAGAAGCTGATGGAGTAGAAGTGGTTGATTTAACTGTAAAAGAGTGGAACCTTGTTGCCAGTCTGGTTGCTTGAGTAAATTCTTGTGGAGGGGGCATCAGTGAGCTAAGCTCGTCAGAGCAGAAGCCATGAACATATTTGAAGTGACAGAGGGAACCCACATTTTGTCGGTGAGAAAGTGGCTGGTGTTTAGCTGCCAGGTCAGGACTGATCACATTACAGATTCTCCCTTAGAGCCTGTTGAGAACCCTGAGATGTAAAGCAGGGCTGCCCAACCAGATATGACAACAGTATTCAATGCAAAGTCAATGGTTGATTTGTATATGTTCAAGATGGACTCAGGCAGAAAAACTTCCTGGCGGATACACAGTGACCCAACCTTCATAGCAGTGGATTTAGCTACTGATTCAATGTAATGGTTCCACTTGAGGTCAGAAGAGAAGTGAAGCTGAGAAGGCACAGTGTATTGCTTATAGGGGATAGGAGGGACTGCTTGTGGAGGTTGGCAGATAGCAGCTTTGTTTTAGAAGCATTAAAATTTACAAGTCGTTTCTTTCTCCAGTCTACCACAGAGTGGAGATCCTTCTCAAGATCAGCAGTAAGGTTATGTTTAGCCACCTCACCAGATTTTTTACTGAGGCAGTAGCAAATGTCAGTGTCATCAGCATAGATGCCTACTTGGGATTTGATCACATCAGGGAGGTTGTTTATGAAGATCAGAAAGAGCATCAGACCTAGGATAGAGCTTGATAACTTTTGAGTTGCAGCATGCTGCTATTATAACAATAATAACTCTCTCTCTCTCTCTCTCTCTCTCTCTCTATATATATATATATATATATATATATATATATGAATTGTTTGAACATTATTTTTTATTGATACTCATAAAAATAATGTTCAAACAATTCATTTCAAATTGTCGGTTGCTTATAACCAAGTTTCATTAAAATTCGTTGATTTCCATAACATGTTTAGAGAATTATCCTACCACTGTATGTACAGGATACTCTTTTGGATTCTTCTATACCCATACTGCATGCTGATATATATATATATATATATATATATATATATATATATATATATATGCAAAACATTCAATAACTACAATGGATGCATTTAAAATTATACAACAACTATAGTAAAGCATATTTATTTGCAAAAATCACGATCACAATGCAGATTTTATTGCAATTACATTAAGTTTCTTTGTTATTTATCCCTGCAGATGATCTAAGAAAAGATTGAAAATACTTGGGTTAGAAAAGAACAAATTATGGAACCTTCCTTGATGAATTTCATCTTGACATCAATAAATTGATTAGACAACTAGAAAGAGTTTGGATAAAAATAAGTAGACATAATATGTCTATTCAATGAAACATGTTTGAATGAAGATATGATATATATATATATATATATATATATATATATATATTGCATGAATTTTATTCATTATTGTTTAACAAGTCTATTAATGGAGGGAAGTGCAGCAATAAATCTACAGTTGACATGTCCTTATTAGTTGAATATTGATCTGAAAATATCACTGTATAATGTTCAGTATGCGATTAAAAGAGAAGCAATGGGTCATGTTCATTGACAAGGAGATTATGCTGAAAAAATATTTATTGTATAAAATGATTTTTGTTCCATAATTCAGCTTTGAACTGCATATGTAATTTATTTCATACTAACTAAAAAAAAAAGAAAAACTTTCTATGATGCATATGATTGATTTTTCTATTTGTGCATTTGTAGCAAGCTGTGTTTTTTGGGATCAGACAGACATTTTAATTTTGGAAATCAGATTTGCTCTGCACTCAATTAAAAGTTTAATGTTAAAAAGTCAACAAAGAGATTTTTATTCTAAACTCTCAGCAAATTCCTTTGAGTAAACTTTCAATATATTCTGTGCCAAACAACATGAATCAACATTTACCATTTTGAAAACCATTCCTTGTCTTCAGTTTATCTTCTATATATTGACAGGGCTAATATTTGCCTTTCCGAGATGGTATTGTGTCTCCTGATAATTACTGTTATTCTATTCTTAGCCAATATATATCAACAACAATAAAAATGAAGTTGATTTATTATATTAGGAATGTAATAAAAAGTACCAAGCTCATGAATATCCAAAAGTAATTTTTTTTTATTTTTTGCTTATGTTGGTTGGATGTGTGTTGTGTGCAGTGGATATTGGCTCGGAATGAGAAATTGGAGAGCCAAGTTCACTAACTTGTTGTGTTCACTTACGTGCAAATAGCCTTGGAAGAGCTATTAATCTCTTCTCCCTCCAGCTATGGGTTAAATAACAGGATAAATTGGGTTCTATAGCCTTGGTTGGCAACCAGTCTACCACTGAAAGTAATGGCAACATACTGCAGGAAAATCTTTTGCTCAGCTAGTCATGTGTCTTTCGAGACATAATCACCCAAACGTGTATCACATATGATACTTTACTCACTGACACATTGGTTAAATGAAGAATCAAGTAAGAAGCTCCATATTTGCTTTTATTCCTTCCTTGCTTAAATGTTACATATAATTTCAGTGTTTCTCAATGTATTTTTTTATATCTTAGATGTATATATCTTAGATGTTTATACTTAGATGTATACAGTGTAAAGAGTAAAATAATTTTGGTAGTACTGAACATGTGAATTTAGAATATGCTACATTGCCATTTTCATTTCACTAATAATATTAGTTGAATTTTTAGGTATCAAACCATAATTTTATTAATTAGAATTCAACCATATTTCTTCAAGATTATTTTTAATCTTAGTTTCTAAAATAACTTGTCTTTTAAGCATAGAGGCAAATGATTACTGAAGTTGTTTGTATTACCTTAATGTATATACTTACATCAATAAGTTTGTAGCTTAATGATGAAAAAAGTATTTATTTGACACAAAAAATATTTTTTAATATCTTTGTCATTGCACTTACAAATTTTTTATCAATTTCTTAGATCAAATATTAAACAATGAAAATTTTAGATTAAAATTCTGTTAATAACTGTCAGTATAAAGGCTTATTGATTTATCGTATCTTAACACCAAATATATATCATCATGGTTTTCAGATCAAGTTGCAAATAGCAATTTGGGTTACAATTACATTTTGAATTGATTCTGTTCTTATTACTAGCTCTAGTTAGTTCAGCTTATTTTAAAAATTAACACAAAATGTTGTTACTAATGAAATTCTAAATTTATTAATACTTGAGTTTCAAAATAACCAAATCTGGCAACATTACTTAGAAGTATATTTTCTAGACTAGAAAATATATGGCAAATGTGGGGATCAGTTTGTTACTCATTTATAAAACAGAAATAGTCCCTCAATTAACAAGTATTTGTTATGTCCATCAGATTCCAAATTTAGTAGTACTGAACTTTCAAAAGAAACCAAATCTGGCAACCCTACTAGGTATATTTTGTAAAATAGAGAAATATATGCAATCTCTTATGGCAGAAAGTAGGTGATCTGTTTATGACATTTTTGTAAAATAAAAGTGATCACTTATTTACTATCTTGCTGTTTGTTAATGACATTGTTTATTTCAAAGAAAGGATGCCAGATTTACCTACAAGTAATGAATTTATCTATATTAAAAACTTCAATGCTTTCAATTTTTTAAATGACTTCTCAGTAGTAGCAAAATTTGAAATTTTTTAGTGCTGAGATTTCAAAAGTAGTCCCATCTGGCAACCCAATATTCTCTTTGTTGATACTATCAAATTAGCTCCCAAAAATGTTGTCCCTATTATGTTTAATTTCTGATATCTTTAGTTAAGCATCTTTTCTTCTCCCCACTGAGAAATCTAAATGTTTAAACCAGGTTATGGAAAATAAAAATGCATTTTTTATTTGTCTGATTATTTTCTATAAAAATTTAATCAATTCTCTCAGACAAGAATGCACAAACCTTGTATTGATGCTAGTGCCTTTTTGTTCCTTGAATTCTTTGGCATATATTTAACTTAGATTATTATTCTTAGATTTTGCTGACTGGCATCATGCCAAGTATCCAATATTTTGGGAAAACAAGTCTCTCTCTTTGAGAGAACAAAAAGTAAATAACTATAGAAGTGGAAGAAACATTATTTAATTGTTGTTTACAAGTTTGTTACATTGTTTATTTTGGTGTGTGTGTTTTTTTTTCTTTACAAAGAATGCAGTTTTTTTTAAATGCTTTTATGCTTTGATTTATTTAAACTGTCAGTCTTGAGAGGGAGATTTGAAAAAGCATACATTTTTATAAAAATATCAAAGGATACAAAAGTTTATCTATTTTTCTTTCTAAAGATTTCTTATTCTCACTCTTCCTTTGCCTTTAGGGTCATGTCAATATTTTCTTTTTACTGAGATATGCTTTGTTTAATGTTTGTATTCTACCGCTATTTGTGCAGAGAAACTGGCCATTTGCAGCTTTTTCCATCTCCCCATCTGTTTATTATTTGCATACAATTTTCTTTCATTATTCAACAATTAGTTCATGATAATCTATTTAAAAATATTTCAATGGATAACAAAACCATTATACAGAGGCATTTTATGCATCATAAAAATATATGGAATCAATTTTATAGCAGATAAATTAAAGAAAATGGGGAAAAAATTGAGAGTGATGTATTTTGTCCTTCAAAATAAGACTAGTCATAGTTTATCATCGAAGTCTTATATAGGGAGAAAGAAATAAAATGAAAGTTGGCTACAGTTTTATGTCAAGAAATGTCAAAGATACAGGGATGCTGAGATTTAAACTTAAATTTTTAAGTTTTCTGAATCTGTTTTATCCAGATATATAACTTAGCTGACTTCATTTGGATTTCTATTCTTTTGGTTTTTATTGCTTTTAAATAACCCACAATATAATAGTAGCATTTTTTGGGGAAAGAAGATATATTGTACGATCAGGGACAAATTTGCTTTAAATACAGATTTCTGTGTTTTTTAATCAGTTGTATCTATGCACCTCTTGACACGCTTACATATACATACATACAAATGCATACAAACAGCATTTTCAACTACAAATTAACACCAATTATAAACTCCTCAAGATTAGCATTACTATTTTTCTTATATTTAATGCCATGTCCCTTTAAGATGTAGGTGATCATGACTCTCCACATGTTCCTTTCTTTTATTATGTGTGAATTGCAATGGGTTCTTGAAAATAGTTTCTTGTTGCCCTATACACAATTTTCAATTCTAAGTTTTTTTTTCTACTAGATTAGCTGCCACCCAAGGCTAGATAGCCCGGTCTACTCTGCTATTAAACTATAGCTGAGGATCAAACAGATTCATACCTTTCCCAAGAGCTTTTGGGAAAATGTGAATACAACTGACAAGATCATAATTTGAAATCCTTTTACAGACTCAATTTTCTGCACTGATAACCAATACACTAGCTGCACAACTTCTTGTGTGTGTTGCAGTGCAGTAGATATTAACCTCGAATGAGAAATAAAAGAGCTGATTTTGAATTCTAGTTGAACATGTTGCATTCAGTCATGTGCAAATACTCTTGGGAAAGGTATTAATCCATCAAATCTCCCTCCAGCTATGGATTAAATAGCAAGAAAGATTGAGTTCTTTAGCCTTGGTTAGCAACCAGTCTACTGCAGGAAAATCTTCTGCCTAGTCACTCATATTTTGGAAGATACATGATTGCTTAAGTATGTATCACCTATGGCACTTATCTGCCAAATATATGAACATTCTTATATACAGTGAAACAGATAACACATCATGTATAGAACAATATTTTCTTGTATGTATGCTGTGTCTATGGCACACATTATATATCAATCTAGATTGATCAATCCCTCCAAAACAGAATTAGGTTTAGTTTCTAATAATATTCTTAAGAAGATATTATCCATACAGGAGAGTCTCCATACAAATTTATGGAAAGACTCGTCTGATATCATTACACTGCTCCAAAATATTCTAGATAAGAATAAAGCTTCTTTTTTACAATTTGATATCCTGGATTTTTACCCCTCTATTTTGTATGATTTATTAGTTAATAGTTTAAACTATGCTAAAAACTTTACTAATATTTCCAATAATGAAATGGATATAATTTTAACGTCTAGAGATTCTTTACTAGTGTACAATGATTCTACCTGGTCTAAAAGTATTAACAATAATTTTGATGTCCCAATGGGAGCTTATGATTCAGCACAAATCGTGGATCTGATAGGGAGATATATATATATATATATATATATATATATATATATATATACTCTTGGTAGAATTGTTGATCTTAATCAAGTAGGTATTTACCAAGATGATGGCCTTATGTATATCCCTAGCAGTAACAGCCCTTGTACATCTAGAATTCAGAAAAAAAGTTTTAGAGCATTTAAAACTTTGTTTTAAAATCAAAATTTCATCCAGTCTCAAAATTAATTTTTTAGACATTAACTTTGACCTGTCCAATAATATCGTTAAACGATACCAAAAAAGTAATCAATCCCCTATCTATATTAATGTTAATTCTTATCATCCTAAATCTATCATTAAACAAATACCTAAAATAGTTAATATTAGGATTAATAAATTATCATCTGATAAGGAAATATTTGATAAGAATAAAATAATATACAATGGATCCCTTAAGAAGAGTAATTTTAAAGATGAAATATTATACCTAGAAAAATTAAACGATAAAACTAAAAATGGAAACAAAGGCAAAATTAGAAAAAGAAAAATGTTTCAACCCTCATTTCTGCAAATTGTTCAATGTAAACACAGGTAAATATTTTTTAAATTTAGTTAGCAAACACTTACACCAAAATAACCCCCTAAGTAAATTATTCAACAGAAAAACTTTTAAAATTAGTTATTCAACTACCAATAACATGCAAAACATAATAAATTCTCATAATAATGTACTTAAATATTTCCATAACAAATCTCTGGAAAATAAACTTTCCTGCAATTGTATCAATAAAACCAACTACCCCGTTGATGGTAGGTGTAATTCTGAAAAAGCTGTTTATGAAACCACTATTTTTCCAGAAGTGGACCCTAGCAAAAAAAAGAGCTTATATAGGGATATCTGCAGGTAGTTGGGAACAGAGACTTTACAATCACAGACACTTGTTTTTCAACACCTCCTTAAAACATCAAACAGTCCTGTCTAAATACTACTGGGATATAAAGGATGGAGGATTTACCCCACTGGTCAAATGGAGGATCATAAAATATGCTAACACTTTCAGCAATTTCATGGATAGATGTAATTTGTGCCTGGAGGAGAAATTGATTATTATCAAATACAATAATCCAAAGGAACTTCTTAATCAACAAAAAAAATTGATATTTAAATGCAGACATAAAAATAAGTATAAAATAATTTAGCTAGATCAAAATTATAATTTAAATTAATTTAACTTAAAAATTTGGTTTCTTTTGGAGAAAATTCTGGAATTTACTGTTGGAAATGTTTTACCCCCAAAATTTTTATAGTCATTATTTTGATAATTATATTATATTATTGTAATGGTTTTATAATATTTTAGATTGTAATGTTGTATGTGTATGTAGTTGCAGGTATGTATATGTATATGTGTACATATGTATATATGTATGTATGCGACATGCTAAAAAGTCTGCCTCCTTCTACTGAGCGCCTGCAGCTCAGAGGTAGAATTGCCGACTGACGCCAATTCGGTCGGGTTTCAATCCTGGGTAAAAAGCAGTTGGATGTCTAACCGTACTGATGAGCTGTGATACAGCAAAACAGATCTGTCTGCGAATATATATATATATATATATATATATATATATAATAATAATAATATTTATTAATAAATTATAACATTGATATGTTATTATTAGCTCTACTTTGTATTGAGCACTTTTTTAAAAATAGCGTTTCTTTGGATGGGGAATATTATTCCACCCATACTTGGTTATATATATATATATATATATAGTTTAATTTTATTGTTTCCTCTTTTTTCAGTGTTATGATATATTTATTTTTTGGTGTATGTTAACTTCTTTACTATTTTTTTTTTTAATAATATATTTTTAGTGTTATTGTTTAAAGTTTTTTAATATATATTTTTATTTTTTATTATTATATATATGTTGTGTTTTAATATTATTTAAGATCGTTTGTTAATAATTTATTTATCATTTTCTTTTATATATATATATATTTATTTATTTATAATATTATACTACTAGTAATTATAATTTAATTTGTATTAAAAAGTATGATTTACTATTTTTTTTATACTGTAAATACATCCCAATATCTCTAAAACTAAATTTAATGTTAAATTTCCATGTCATATTTTTCTAAGAAAGCAGATGAATTGCAATAGATGCTGGTGTTGATCTAAGACTTTAACTTCCTTTCTCCTTTTACTGTTCGTTCTCCTTTCCTTTTCTTTTTTTTTCTCTTTTTTTCCTGTTTATGATTTTTCGATATTTTTATTTTTATTTTTTCTTTGTTTTTTTTTGAATGGGCAAAGAAATGTTTTCATCAGAGTAACATTACAAATATTTATTCTCGATATGGTCACGTGAGTTTCTGGATGTGATTCTTTCCTGGATTATTTTGAATATTAACTGTTGTATCATTTGGGTCTGACAAACAGGTTTGTCTGCAAAATACGTATTACCCATGAAATTGTAGAATATCAAATTTTTTCTAGAGTATATATATATATATATATATATGATCGATATTTTTTGAGTATTCTTGTTTACAAGCCACCATCATTGAATTGGTAGTTTACTACAAATAAACTACTACATCTGTTGACCTTTTTTCACAGCTTATGAAAAGAAAAACAAGTTTGCAAGGATGATCGTTTTATGAAAAGATATGATCATTTTGGGTACTTTTTCATGGGTAATAAAGATGCTGCTAGAAGAAATATAGAATTATTTTTATTCTCATTTCTTATAAATAACCCTAAGGATGTTTATTGTACTAAAATATCTATAAGTTTTCCAGCAATTCCACTTTTTTCACAATATCTTAGAGGTTGCAGCTGTTTTATTTTTAACTGCCTCTTTTATATATTGAAAAAGAGATATGTAAAATGCCTGTCTAAGTTTTTAACATTCAAATCCATCAACTATCTTATACTTGCATAATTGTGTTAAACCTCTCTAATTCAATTCAAAAGGTATCATTCTTCTCATATCCTTACATGTCAAAAGTGCCCTGCAAAGCATTCCCAGATGCTTATATTCGAAGAAGCATTCCTACAAGTTTACGTATTCAATTGGATATAGTAATTTTGGGGTTTTCACTTACTCATAAATGACTTTTGTTAGCTGAATATTACACAACAATTATTCATTTTGTTAATGCTTCTTTCTTGAGGTTTCCGTCTATTTTTCAGCTGTCAGTTCTTAAATGTATTTCATTATTCAAGCAAAAAAATGTTACTTATCTTCACTCTTAATGCTTAATTTTATATAATTGTATTATTTTTTTTTATCTTATATGAAGAGCCTGATATAAGTGCTGCACATTTTTCTTATCTCAGTGTTTCTACCTTTCTTTCTCAAGCAGTTTACATATACTTTTCAATAATTATTTTCTTCTTGTAAGCATTAATGAAAGTGCATATTGATGCACTTTATTTGCTTACAATGTTTACTAGATGATTTTGTTTCATACTTATTTTCAAGATATTTGTCTTTGTTTTCTTGTTGAAATATTTACAAGCAAGGCTGATTCATCACAGCTCATATATGATGGAAGTTGTAATGTTTTGTTTATGCCAATATAATATTTAGCATTGAATCCTTGTTCTTATACATATTTTTTTTGCACTGAAAATAAAAAAAAACCATGAATAGATTTCAATGTTTACATACTATTGGCTTCAAACAAATTAATCTTAGGTTTGTTTTGAGCAATAGTTTCTTGCATAAGTTGACTTGGGATACCTTTATTGGGACACACAGACAGACATTGATTACAGAGTTGTTGAATAATTATGCCCTCTTTTATTTGATTCATGTAATCTTCATCCAATAAAAGTCAAGAGAAGTCATTGAAGTCATTAGTAAAGAGTCAAGGTGGCATATGGAAGAGAAAAAAAAGGAAACAGTGCAAAGTGCTGTTAAAATAAAACCTTTTCTTTTTTTAATTACTTTCATTATAAAATTTTATTTTTTTCTCATAATATTTATTTTATTTTTTATACCTTTTAAAAATGAAAAAAAATTACATTTAAAATTAGTTTACATTTGTCAAAAGATGACATTGTAAAAAGATAAGATTTTTTTAACAAGGAAGCAATACACACCCACATTTGGAATCGTTGGCCTTTCCCTGATATGGGATTTAATGTGAGCAATTATCTCTTTCCGGGTATTACATGACCCTAGAATAGTGGGTATTGTATATCTAAAATTCTGACAACTACTGGAGCACCCTTTCAATTAAGTATTAGGGAAGTATCAGAGTGCCTAATTTTTTTTTATTTTTTAACTTCCTTATGAGTTATCTAGTATCAAATTAGAGCTATTATAACATGGTAATTTGTGTGAAATGATCTGACATCATTGTATTATTCAGATGGATAATCTAAATAATGAAGTTTCACTATCATTTAGATATGAATTTCTTTGCTATTTTTTTAATCATGTCTTGAACTCATTAACAAAATTATTTTTTTATATATAATATTTAATGCAGTATGGTAAATGGTTAGCAGTAATTCAGCTTATTCATCTTGGATATAGTCTATAAGCTAAACAAATACTATTTCATTGTTTTGGACTGTGTCACTACAAAATAAAAACAGTCAAGGCACTTTTTTTAGAATATGATTTAAAAAGCTAAGAATTTTAGCAGTATTTTAAATTAATGATTCTTACCTTAAATATATAAAGCATACTCATTTATAGGTATGGATAAATTAGTAGAGAAAACCGGGCTTCCTCGTCTTGGAGTAAATCTTAAGCTTAATGTCTCATTCTAGCAACTCCTATGACAACACTGTTACTAAGCTTGGACTACATCAGTGGTATTAAAATGGGAGACTTGTATGTTACCCACATAATCTAGCCCAAGTCTTGGAGAGCAAAATATTGCAGGTGTAGATTCATAGTCTTGCAAGACAACTGAGGTCTCGACATGGGTGAAAGCTGGCATTGATGACTTCATACCTACCAGGAAGTATTGCCTAAAACCTCATTCCTCTCCATGGTTCTCTCCTGCCTGCTCAGCAGCAATTGCCCACAGGAATCATTACTTCTGTCTATTCCGGAGACAGTCATCTGATCAAAATAGGTGCCTATTCACGTCTGCTCACAATGAGTGCAAGAGAACCCTAAATGACGCCAAACGGTTGTTTGCTGAGAGAATGCGACAGCGCATAGCTGACCACAAGTTTGGCTCCAAGGATTATTGGCAGATTTGCAAACGAGTGCTGAACAACAGCAAGTCCTCAATACCTCCTTTAATCCATGAATTTGTGGTTCTCATGTCATCTGCAGACAAAGCTGAGTGCTTTGCCTGCAAATTCTCATCCAACTCTACATTCAACTCATCTGGAGTATACCCACTCGACTTCCCTATTAGAACTGAGTCCAAACTGCACCACGTATACATTACCCCGACAGTAGTATCCCAAGTAATTTCAAAACTTGACCCCCATAAGGCGAGCGGAGACGATGGAATCCCGGTGATAGTCCTTAAGAAGTGTGCTCCTGAACTCTCCCCTGTCCTCTCTAAACTGTTTAACTACTGCCTTTCTACTTCCTGTTTTCCTGCATGCTGGAAGTTCTCTTCAGTCGTTCCTGTATTTAAGAATTGTGGTGAACCCTCTGACCCTTCCAACTATCGCCCTATCAGTCTTCTACCGATATTCGGGAAATTGTTCAAGGCCATAATCAATGCTGAAATAGTTCAACATCTTACTGCCCACAAACTCTTCTCTGACAGGCAATATGGCTTCCACTTTGCCAGGTCCATGGCCGACTTGCTAACAACTGTAACGGAGTACATGCTTCAGGCACTTAATGAGTCTGACAAGGTTCGCGCGGTTGCTCTGGACATCTCCAAGGCTTTTGACAGTGTTTGGCACTCTGGCCTTCTATGCAAGCTATGGGTTTACGGCATTACCGGTCGCCTGCTTGATCTAATTCAATCTTTCTTAAATAACCAAAAAATGAAGGTCGTTTTGAATCATCATGCCACTTCTTCCTACAGCACGAATACTGGTGTGCCACAGGGCTCTATCCTGGGCCCGACGCTCTTTCTTATTTTCATCAATGACCTCCCTGATGAGATCAAGGGTCATGTAGGCATCTACGCAGATGACACCACAATATACTCCCGCACCAGTAAGAAACCTGCCATGGCGGATAGACATAATCTCGTTACTGACCTTGAACGGGATCTACACTCTGTGGTGAATTGGGGCAAGAAGTGGCTTGTCAACTTCAATGCATCTAAGACCAAGCTGTTGTCTGTCAACCATCACAGGCAACCCCTCCTGCCTCCCATAAGCATGGACCAAGCGATTCTCCCTGAGAGCAATATACTGCGCCTTCTCGGCCTTACCCTCTCTTCAGACCTCAAATGGAACCACTATATCGAATCCATAGCTAAATCCACTGCTAAGAAGGTTGGGTCATTATGTCGATCCAGGATGTTTTTTCTGCCTGAATCCATCCTGCATATATACAAGTCAACCATCTGTCCATGCATGGAGTACTGCTGCCATTTATGGTCAGGTACCCCTGCCGTTCACCTCAGGGTTCTCGACAGGCTCCAAAGGAGAGTTTGTAATGTGATAGGTACTGACTTGGCGGCTTGACTACAGCCACTTCCCCATCGACAAAATGTGGCCTTCATTTGTCTGTTCTATAAATACTTTCATGGCTTCTGCTCGGACGAACTTAAGACACCTGGTGCCTCCTCAACAGGTGTTTACTCGTGCAACCAGACTGGCAACTGGGTCCCACTCATTCACAGTTAGGTTAGCCAAATGCAGACGACAATTCTACTCCTGCAGCTTCTTCTCTCGCACTTCCTGCCTGTGGAACTCGCTCCCATATTCTTGCTTTTCTGATGGCTACAACCTCCAAGAATTTAAATGCAATGTCAATACTCATCTATTAACCACTGGACTGTAGCTCTCTCCCCACCCCGTATATTCTTCCCTTTCTCTCCATCTATGTACTTGTCATCACACCTGCATTCTCATCTTTCTATTGCTCCTTTCTAACTGGTTTGTACTCCTCACTCTCTTCTAATTAATCTCTTTTACAGTTATGTAGCCCCCCACACATCAGTGGCATTTCCACCTTGCCCGGGGTGAAATGATTAAAAAAAAAATACCTCAGAATGGATGAATTATATTTATGAATATTTACCCTAGATTCACACAAGGTCACAATAGCTGAGTAATGCAACTTTTGGTGAGGTTCACACTGAAAAGAAATGGTCAGCATTATTAGTTTACTATCAAGAGGAACAGCTCAAATTCAAGATGTAAAAACCAAGCAAGGACAAAAATTTAAGTGGGAAGTGCTTTAACAGATAATAAAAAAGAGGTCATAGAAATAAAAATCTGTATTGGAATAGTAAAAGAGGCCTTCCAAAAGCTAAACAAAGTATTAAGAAACAAGAAAATTTCATTGGAAAGTATGGAAAGAGGGTTCAACTCTCTTAGATAGCAGTGAATGTTGGACAATATATTTACAGATGAAGAGATGCATCCTATAGAAGGGTACTGAAAATGCCATGGATGAAACATATGAAAAATAAAGAAGTTTTAAAGAAACTGGAAAATGACAAAAGAGGCAATCAATAAATAACCTATCTAACAAGCTTGTGTAACTGGCTGGCTGATCAACAGAGATAGTGAGGTGTCAAACATTGCTTAGAGTAGGTACCTCCATGCAATTACTGAAAAAAACAGCATAGCATGATATTCAAAGGGCTCAAAGTTTTCTCATCAATATGTTTATGCTATTATTAAGAAGAAAGATGAAATTTTATTTTAAAAAAATTTTTTAATCCTTTCTAACACGTTTGAAATTTCAGTTAAAATTTGTTTTTTTTTCTTTTCTGTTAGCTATTCATGCTATGTTTACATAATGTGATTATTAAGGAAAATGTAACATTATGCAAGTTATTTTTTGGCATTGAAAGACACATTAATTAGAAAATTCTTGCAAAAATCAACTAATTATCTGATTTTTATGAAACTCTCAGAATTTATTCACAAATAAATGAAATTATTTGTGCAATTATTATTGTTAGAAAATCTTGGTAATTTTTTTTTTACATCTGTTACCTATCACTCCAATTAATTGCATAAAAATTTTAGAAATACATTTTTTATTTATTATTTAAATGCAGGACTCATTGGGGAATGTTAATCATGTAATTTTGTCTTTTTAACTACGATACCATTTTTTTAAATCTACGCTGAATAGTACAATCAAAAATTCATTAAAGTTACACTATTTTTAATGTAGATAAACTTTAATTGATTTTATAAATAATATAATTTTAGAATTTCATATTCTGAAGAAAAAAAAATTGTTGAATAATGAATATTTATAAGAATTGTTTTCATTTTTTTTCTGTGTTAATTAAAGTTTCAACTATCTTTTAAATTTCTTCCAGTTACTCAGTGTCTTTAGTTATTAAAAATACTTTATTTACAAATTGAAAATTCAAAGGCTTAATACAAATAATTTAGAATTAAGATTTTTAATATAATTTCTAAATTTTTTTCATTGTTTTAAATGGCATATTTTCTTTTACTATGGAAACTTATAAGAGACTTTCAATTAAAAGGTCATATGTTTCAAGGGTTGTTCCCTTTATAAAATGTTCAACTGGGTCACCAAACTTTCTGATTTGTTTGATAACTGGTGCTGTCATTGCCTACTTGTAAGGTCAATGAGTCAGACCTTTGTGATTAAAAATACTTTTATTCTAAATTTTATGCCATAAACAAGTAATATTTGCTTCAAATCAGATTAATTTAACTTTAAATTTACTATTTTTCAAAAAATGACTGAGAGATATTTTATTTTTGCAAGATTTTTAAAACCAAGAATTAACTTTTGTTTACAAATGTGTCAATTGCTCATAAAAAATGGCAAAAAACTTGAAAATTTTAAAAATATTCTCAAAATTTTAGATTCCAATAAATAAAACTTCTCATTGACTATTTTGCTTTCTGGAAATAGTAAATTTAGTCATTTAGCTAAAATTAAAATTTCAAGAAAAAGTTTTTTATTTCTAAAAATTCAATCTAAAACTTAGGTATCAAAAATGTAGTGACAGTACCTAGCTTAGAGTGGTAAAGAACTATAATTGCCCACATCCTTAAGGGACATGGCATATAAAAGAAAACTGTGAGAAATATATTCACATAGCTTAGCGCTTAAGCAGTGAAAGGAAATTATCAAACATAACAAGACATACCTGGTATAGAAAAAACAATTTATTCGTCTTGCAAAAATATGCTGAATTTTGCTGCTACAGTGTAGCTTGGTATAGTCTCTTTTCTCTGCTTAGCTTGGTATAGTATCCTCCGTCTAGGAGTGGGATGAAAAAGACACAAGGAACTGCGATCCGCGACGTACAGGAACTTTCTTCTGGGTCAGCTTCTTTCACAGTTTCTTATCTTGGTATAAGATGATAGGGCTTAGAGAATTTTTCTCTAGGAAGGCAAGGCTTTGCCCATAGGGTATCCTTTTTAAGGTAAGAAGGGTAACAAGAGATTTTCTCTGTTACAAAGTTGTGGCATTAGCCTAAAAGATTACAAAGAATTGGTAAGATGGTCTCGATATAGCGAGACAAGTGGGCGCCAATTTAGGCCCTGCTGCAACAAAAATCCGGAGTGGCACAAATACGTCCGATACTGTTCGTGCTAGCTGAAAAAAAGGAGAGAACAAAACCATCAGAAAAAAAACATAAAACCTCTGGTAAAGCCCGCCTAAAGTTCAAAACGAGGTTCGGGCTAAATCAGCCAATCAGGAGACCCGTTACATCTGTAAATTTCCGACAAAACACATTACTGAACACCAAGTGCCTTGAATTGTCTTTGCATTTCCACACATTTAAATTTATATTTTTCACTTTTCCTGAAACAAATTTATCTTTTTTATTTAAGTCTTGCAGTTATGTTTATTGCTGTGATTTCAATTCAAGAAAAATGTCAATGTTCTTATGTAACTTCTTGCTGAAATAGTACTCAGTAAAAGAATATATAATATTTGAAAAAATGTTAATGTTTGTATTGATAAATATAAAAATTTTATACAGAAACTTTTCAGGTGCACCAAAGTATATCAAATATACTTTACTTTTTTTTATATATATATTCATAGACTATACGATCTTATTCTTATCTCTCAATACTTTGCAGACCATTTTCCATGAACAACAGAAGTATAAATTTGCAACCAAATATATTTTTATTTCTGATGCTGACTTAAAAACAAACTTTTAAAATATTTTTGATAGCCATGATTGTTCTACAAATTATATTTCGAACATCTTTAACAAATAAATCTCTGGTCTAATTAATAAAACAACAACTTTTAGGCAAAATTCAACTTTATTCATCAACATAGTCTCCTTCTAAGGTGATACACTGATTCCAATGCTTCCCTAACCATTCAATGCCTTAATGAAAGATCACTTTATTTTCCTTCATTTGTGGCTATTTTCTGGTGATTTCTTCCTTCAAATGCACCAATAATGCTACATAATATTCACTATTGATAGTTCTTCCTTCTTTTCTCAAGGTAATTGATGAACAAAATACCTTGCACATCACAAAATACAGAGGCCAAAACCTTGCCTGCTGATGTTTGTGTCTTTGGTCACTTTAGACAGCTTTCATCTGTTGCTGTCCACTCAGCTGACTTCCAGTTTAACTCTGGAGTGAAATGATGGATCCATGTTTCATCTATTCTCATATATTTATGCAAAAACTCCTTCTGGTTGCATTGAAATAGTTGCAAACAACGCTCTGAATCGTTGATGCATTGTTATTTTTGATCGATTGTGAGCAAACGTGACACTCACTTTAAACACAGCTTTCCCATTGACAAATCTTCATGCAAAATAGTGAATAAACTGCCTTCTGATATGTTCAACTCCTCTGCTATCTCACGCTTCAATTTACAATTGGCCGAAATGTGCTTGTGGATATTTTTGGTGTTTTCCAGGACAGCTGCTTATTTAGGGCCACCTGAGCATTCAGTGTCATTTGTGTCTGTACGACCGCGTTTAAAGTAAGCATACCACCTCTTAACCATTGTTTCTGATGAAGCAGAGTCCCAATAACACTTATCAAGCCATTGCTTTGCTTGAACAGTATTTTTTATCAGAAAGCAATGCTTTATCAACACACAAAATTCATATTTTTCCATTGTTTTGAAAATTTGCAACAGTAGCTTCACTTAAATTACTACAATTTGTAAAGTAATAATCCAAGTGAGCCTAAATTTCATCACATGCTATTTGAAGGTTAGTACTTCATAAATATCATGTATTTTTAATTATTGGCAATATCTGTATGTCAGGCCCGGGACTTATTGAGTGATATGTTATATGCTTAAATTAATTTAAATCACTTATGTCCATTACAATATTTTAGAGTTTCATTTTGGATAGCTTGAATCAAAAATTATTTTTTGAATCTTGTTATATATTTTAGCATTCTATTTTTTTAAATTTGAAATCATGTAACTTTCATATTTGTATGTTATTCTTTATCTAGTCAATTGGTTGTTGAATAACAAAACAAATCTTATTATTTTTGCAGATATATTTTATTATTTTTATATATGCTACCATTAAAAATAAGATGCAGTCTTCATGATATGCCCTAAAGAATGACAGATTCTTGAGTTTTCATACAATCTTTTGATTTTCAAAGGAACTGCCAGAAAATTAGAGACATCAATGCACTATATGGTTTCATTTTTCCTCTTGTAGAAATATACTCAGTCGGAAGTATATGTGATGTAATATGTAAAGATTGTATAGCTGTGGTAGCTACATGGGGTACTGACAGGATTTAATACTTTTTTGAATGCAGAATGATAGTTGATGCCATAAAGATAAAACACTCGATATCTGAGCTGCTTTAGGCTTTATTTGAGCAACAGTAGTAAAACTATACAGCAAATATATGAATTCTAAATAGTCATTAACTGTATGTTAAAAATGTAAGCATGCACACACACACACACACACACAGGATGCAAGAAGAGAATCACTAGTGACCCTCAAAGATAGTAACCACTTAATGAGATGGAACATAGCATTAAATCCCAATTCAGTGTTGTTCTTCTGGTTTTCTTCAGATCAAGACCACTCTTTCTGACTGTAAAAAGCTGGTGTTATGCAGGGTGCAATGGATGAATTGTTGTCTAAATTATGCAAAAAAGAAAATAACACTAACATCTTATTTTAACAGATATATTTATCAAAATTGCACGAAAATATCTTGAAATACCAAAGAGTAAATATATTCAATAAAATCACTATTGCCTTCAACCACAGCCTCCAAACAATTCTGGAATCTCCTGCAACGTTTTTGGGTGGTCTTTTTATTTAAGTTGGTCAATGTGACTAAAATCTTTGGCTTCAGTTCATCTTTGATCTTACAAGGAATTTTGATGGTCTCTTACTGAAAAGTGCCCCCTTGCACAATAATCAAGTGGGTTTGTGGGGAGTTAGGTGGCCAGATGTAAGAAATAGTCTGACAACCATGACTGGGTTTTCTTGCTTTTATGGCATGGTGCAGAGTTCTGTTGCCAGACATAGTGTCTTTCAGCAGCCACCTTCTTGACCCAGGGTAGCATGTCCTTCTCAAGGCCTTATGATATAGGCCTCTGTGTTGAGTCTGAGGCCCTGTGAGTAGAAGAATGAATGCATATCATTGCCATCACTAGTGATCACTTCAAACAACTTTGTAATCACCATTAGATTCATCCAACTCTTTCTAAATTTTATGCACCATTTTCAGATTGATACCAAAACACTCTGAAATCTTCCAAAGCAAATGCTAAGAAGTACAGCATGTCATTTCTAAATTTCTGGCTGAGTGAATTCCATCATGGTGCTTTTTTTTCTTTCAGATGGTGCCCAACTGATCCTACTATACTGAGAAGTCAAAATCAAAAACAAAGAACATATATGCACAAAATTAGAAATATAAAATGGCAACAATTTATGCATTGCATCCTGTATAATCTCCTGGTCCCAGATTCATGCTGACTATTGCTTAATACTTGTCCCAGTATTTCTCATAGGCAAATTTTGTCAGCACCACCTGCTCTAAGTGGAATATCCTCTCTCAGCAGCCAATTATTGAAGAGGACATAACTCCTGGTGCTTACTACATCACATACAACCAACTCTGGGTCTCTTGTCAGGTTGACTCAATTTTCCATTACAAATACTTATTCTGCTTAACTTATTAGTGAATGCATTCTACGGTATACCCTACATTCAAGTGGATTTTCTAGTTATGGTCAGCAATGATACTATTACTGATATCACAGTATTAGTTACTATAACAAATCTTGACCAGAATTAGCACCAGACCACTTTCTTTCTTTTTTCTTTTTTTTTTTAAATCATTTCATCCCAAGCAAGAGTTACATAAGGGGAGAGTGAAAGGTTACATAGGATACGAGTGAAGGGAAAGAGGAACCAAGTAAATTCTTGTAGAGAGGGCACCAGGGAGCTAAGCTTATCAGAGTAGGAGCCATGAAAATATTTGTAGAAGAGACAGTAAAGCTACATCCCTTCAGTGAGAAAATGGCTGGAGTCAAGCTGCCAGGTCAGGATCATTTACATTGCAGATTTTCTTCTGGATTTTGTTGAGAACCCCGAAGTAAATAGGAATAATACCCAATCAGATATGACAACAGTATTCAATGCCTGGGTGTATGGTTAATTTGTATATGTGTAAGATGGATTCAAATGAGAAAAACTTCCTGGCCTGACACAGTGACCCAACCTTTCTAGCAGTAGATTTATCTATTGATTCAATGTAGTCAGCTGAGAGCGTGAGGCCAAGGAGGTGCAATATATTGTTTTCAGGGAGACTAGCTTGATCCATGCTGATGAGGGGTAGAATGGACTGTCTATGGTTGCTGACAGATAGCAGCTTCGTTTTGGAAGCATTAAAGTTTACAAGCCATTTCTTACCCCAGTCCACCACAGATTGAAGGTCCTTCTCACAATCACCAGTGGAGTTATCTTTGTCCACCTTGGCAAATTTCTTTGTGAAGTGGGAGTAAATGTTGGTGTCATCAGTGTAAATGCCTACTTGGGATTTGATCACATCAGGGAGATCATTGATGAAGTGCAGAAAGAGCATCAGATCCAGGATAGAGCCCTGGGGGACACCCACATTTGTGTGATAGGATCTCGATGCATGCCTATTCAAGACAACCTTCATTATGTGGTTTGATAGGAATGATTGGATCAAATCAAGCAAACCTCAATTGATACCATAGCTCTGTAGCTTGTACAGAAGGCCAGCTTGCCAGACTCTGTCAAATGCTTTGGAGATATCCAGGCAACAGCTTGTGCTTTGCCATTCTTATCGAGGACCTGGTATATGTACTTGGTGATGGTAGTTAGTATATCAGTAGTAGACTGGACATTGCAGAAACTATACTGTTTGTCAGAAAATAGGTTTTGGACAGTGAGATGTTGAACTATTTTAGCATTGATGATGGCCTCAAACACCTTGCGAATAATCAGTAGGAGGCTGATAGAGCAATAATTAGAGGGGTTCAAGTGTTCTTCAGTTCTTAAATACAAGTACCTTAGAAGAGGACTTCCAGCAGGCAGGAAAACTGGGAGCAGAGGCAATAATTATAGAGTTTGGAGAGTTTAAGGCACAATTCTTTAATGACTGGGATTCCATTGCCTATGGGGATCGAACTTTGAAATTATGTTAGAGAACAGAGAGGGGGTTATGCAAACATCTCTCAGTTGAGTTTCAGTTCTAAGAGAGAAGTCGGGTGCAAATACTCCTGATGAGTCAAATGTGGAGTTGTAGGAGAATCTGTGAGCAGAGCGCTCAGCCTTGTTCAATGTAGATGTGAGGAATTTATTGATTAAAGGAGAAATGAATGATTTGCTGTTGTTCAGCACACATTTGCAGAGTTGTCAGTAGTCTTTGGAGCCAAACTTGTGGGCTACTATACACTGCTTCGTGAGAACCAGGTGTACAAATGAGGTTTAGGATGGAATTGTTTGGCCAGGATAAAAGCATTGGTGCCAGCTTTCATCCAGGAGGAGACCTCAGAGGTGCAGCCCTTAATGGAGAGGCTAAACACTTTTCCCAAGAGACAACACAGAAAAATCACAGGATGAATCCCAGTCTGCTTTTTGGTAGCAGTAAGAAATTCTCTTGGTAGGAGGTTTTTGGAGATTGTTATTAAGGGAAACGGCAGCATAATCGAAGTTTCTAAAAGGGCAAAACTGCAAGGCTCGTTGTTTAAGGAGTTATATTTCCATCTCTTTCAATTAAGCAGTCAGGTTTGTATGCGAAAGAGATCATATAAAGTGATGGATCCAGCCTGTCAGTAAGGTGCAAGCTGGTGGTGATTTTGTAATGGTTTGGGGTATTATTTTAGGGTTCACTAGGATCACGAGTGAAACTGGACTCTATAGCGGTGAGAATGACATACACAGACATTTTATGCTTGTTATCTTTTTCATTGGTGAGGCTTTGTCTTATTAAGATAATGCAATTTTCCATCATTCATGGGTGATATAAAAAGTGGTTCTAGGAACCATGAACTGATGGCCACTTGCCTCAGTGCTCACTAAAGTTCAAACCACATCTATCATTTATATTACATGTTATAGACCTCATTAAAGTCTGGATAGATATAATCATACAATGACTCTATCATTTTATACAAGCCATTATTTCTTAATTCTGATTTTTTGGCTTTCAATTTATCATAACTTACAATAGATAATTAAGTTTTAAATCATAAACTTTACTGTTTTTATGCATGCTGTAATTGTGTACTGAATTTGCTTAACTCCACTTTAACTGTAATGCTACCCTATAATATTTTTTGGCTAACTTTAGCTAGCATACATTATTTTGCCTTAACCCCAGCTAGAATACACTTTTTCTTTTGCTTAACTCCTGCTAAAATACACTTTCACTTTTGTTTATCTGTGGAGAGGATACACTTTTTCTTCTGCTGAATCCAGCTAGGTTACACTTTTTCTTTGCTTAACTCATGCTACGATACATTTTAGCTTTTGTTTAACTCCAGTTATGATACATTTTTTTCTTTTGCTAAATCTAGCTAGGATACGCTTTTTCTTTTTGCTTCACTCTAGCTAAGATACATTTTTTTCTTTGGCTAAACTCCAGCTGGGATATATACATATCTATATATATATATATATATATATATATATATATATTATTTCTTTTCTTTTTTTTTTTTTTTTTTGCTTAACTCCAGATAGGATACTTTTTTTTTTTTTGTCCCCAATTAGGATGCATATTTTCTTTTGCTTAACTCTGGATGGTATACACTTTTTTTTCTGCTTAAATCCAGCTAGTATACAATTTTTTTTTTTTTTTTTAATAAATCCAGTTAGGATACAGTTTCTTTTTTGTTTACCTTCAGTTAGGGTACACTTCTTTTTTTCCTTTTTTTTTCTTACATCCAGCAAGGATACATTTTTTTTTTCTTTTTAGCTTCAATGAGTATATACTTCTTTATTGTTTAACTTCAGCTAGTCTAACCCCTTTTGTTTTACTTAACTCCCACTGGTCCAGGCATTTTTGTTGTTTCCTTTTTTTTTTTTGTTTTTCACACATCAGTTTTCATACATGTTTTTAGTTCAGTACAATTGCCTTGTAATGCTTATCAGTTCTAAGAATTACATGATTTTTCAAACCTTGTATAAAATCAGTATTGTCTTAGAAAATTGTACTAGATTGTTTATGTTATTATTATTATTATTAACTGTCGTAAAGATCAGTTTTCTGTTTGTTTTTATCTTTCTCAAGAAGTGATGTAATGAATATGTGTACACCTTGATTCTCCCTCACTGGAATGTAATTGGCTGGTATCAGCCATAAATACAGATGCAGGCAAGGACTAAACTTCAGGCGTTTTTGGGATTAGTAAGCTACTATAGCATTTATATCCCAAAAAAAATCATTTAAATGTGTTGCTGAAAAAAAGTGCAAAGAGTATATGTTTGAAAGAATGTGAGGAGGCTTTTAAAAAAAATAAAAAGCTGTCTATTATCAGATCTGTCAATAGTGCATTTCGACCCAAAGAAGAAAATTATTGTAGCAGCAGATGCCAGTAATGAGGAACTATGTACGGTATTACTTCATGAATTCCAAGATGGATCGAAGAAGCCAATAGCACATGCCTCAAGAACGTTACTGCCCACTAGAAAAAAAAGAGTTTAGCAATAATTTATGCTGTGAAAAAAATTTCACAGGTTTCGATACGAAAGAGTTTACTCTGCAAACAGACCACAAACTGCTATTATCAATATTTGGAAAAAAAAAAGGTATATCAACTCACATGGCAAATTGACTACATCATTGGGGTGTAATTCTATTGAACTACAATTTCAATATAGAATATGTGCCTTCAAAGAAGCTAGGTCACACTGATGAGTTATCAAGATTGAGTATACAGAACTGTTGGAAGAAACTGTGACAGCGTCGCTAAGAGACGAAAGTGAATTGTTGAGTCTGGTATGCAACACGATTAGAGAACTACCGGTTACTCTAGAAGATGTGAAAAAAGCAGTGGAGAATGATGATTTCATTAAAAAAATGAAAAAGCAAGTTGGATTAATCGAAAAATCTAAGAAAGGAAGTAGTGTGTCACTGTTTTCAATCTGCAATCAAGTATTACTATACGCAGATATAGTAATGCTGTCTACTCTGCAAAAGAAAATTCTAAAAGAGTTTCACACTGGCCATCCAGGGTTTTCGAGAACGGAATCTCTGAGAAGCTATACCTATTGGCCAAGGATGGACCAAGATATAGAAAACCTGGTGAAACAGTGCAGAGGATGTCAACTGGCAGCAAGGGATCCACCTGTAAAGATTCAGCCATGGCCAAAGACAGATGTCCCATGAACTTGATTACATATCGACTATGCAGGGCCTATAAATGGATTTTATCTAATTATTGTGGACTGTTTCACAAAGTGGCCAGAAATTGTTAAATGCAGATATCCAACGGCAACAAATACAATAAATGCACTTAATGAAATTTTTAATTGCTTTGGTATCCCCAAAACATTAGTCAGCAACAAAATTAATGCTTGTATAGATAAACAAATGCGGGGGGGGGGTCACAGTTTATGTAAAATATTTGTATTTTATTTGAAGCTGTTTTTAATTTGTTCTCATTTGCATTTTTTTTAATTCTGAAAAGTTTTTTATACTTTTGTCTCACACTGGAACATTTTTATGACCCAAAAAAGAAGTAACAAAAGAAACAATGGGTAAAAGAAAAAAAAACAAAAAAAAAACTGTTGCCTTAAAGATAATTGCCCTGGTCAGTCAGTTAAGTGCCATACATGATACACGCTTGGGTGATCATGTCTCAAAAGAGATATGACTGACTGGGCAGAAGATTATCCTGCAGTAGGTTGCCATTGCTTTCTGTGGTAGACTGGTTGCTGACCAAGGCTATAGAACCCAATCTGTCCTGTTATTTAACCCATAACTGGAAGGAATAGACAGATTAATACCTTTCCCAAGGGTATTTGCATGTAAGTGAATGCAATAAATTCGACTGGAATTCGAACTCAGCTCCCCAATTTCTTGTTCCGAGCCGATATCCAATGCACCACAACACAGATGTTTTATAATTGATTTTTGAAAATGTTTAACAATATCATTCAATGAAATTTCTCTTATTCTCCTCCTCCTCTTATAAAGGTTGTGTATATGTTTCCCAAGTCAGACACAATATTACCTTAAAGAAACTATAATTAACATTCATGATGATAATAATAAAGCAGCCAATGAGTTGACAATGTCCATGACTTATTGACCAGCCAACCAATCATATAAAAACTGGTTTATGAGACTGCATCTCAGTCTGTAGTACTTTTCTTTCTTGGAATAACTCTTAACTTTTCATTCTATGTATTTATTCCCCATTCTCATCATTTTTGGCAATGTTTCTTTAATCTAAACATAAAAACATTGCCAGATTTACAGCAAAGTGTTCAATAATTGATGTGTAATACATTAAAAGAGTGAGCTAGGATTTCTAAAAGGATAAAAAGTAAGTATTCAATTAAAAGAAAATTAACACCCAAAATATATTAAAACCAGAAAAGTACCAGCACATATATTGCCTTTACTGCTATCCAAATTAAACCACGTGATCAAGCAAGGCATTCTCAAAAAAAGTTACACATGATGGAAGTAACTGGGCCTCAACTATCATAGCAATAAAAAAGGCTGATTAAAATTTGCGAATATGCAGTAACTATAAAATTGGAGTAAATCACCAGATATGCATGGACTTGTTTCTGTTACCAAACATCAAAACTGCAAGCCATGAACTGGCAAACATGAAATATTTCACAAAAATTGTCTTACCTACAACCAAATTCAGATTGATGGAATGTTTAAAGAATTCACCACAACATACCTATAGGCCTATTAAGGTGGACTCGCTTACTATTTAGAACTAAAACTTCTACATATATATTTTAAAAGACGATTGAACAAATATTGTTAGGCAAGGTAACTAACATGATTATTTACCAAGATGATATAGGAGTAGAAGCAAAGACCAAACAAGAGTTGAAACAAAAAGTGGATCAAAAAACCTATAACAAGGGTGTTTGATCCTAAGGAAGAGAGAACGTTAACCACTGACACAAATGAGAAAGTGATTGCTGCCATCCTATCATAGAAAGATCATCTGATAATGTATTTATCTAGGAGATTGACAACAGCAGAGATAAATTACTCAAACACTAAAGAGGCCCTAGCAATGAAGAGGGCACAATATTTTTTACTAAGTAAGAAATTTCTACTAAAGTTGGACCACAAGCCATTGGAATTTATTTTTAACCCAAGGAAGGAGTTGCTGAAGGTTACATTGTGAAGAATTTTACACTGGGTCATTAAAATCGTGGCATTTGATTTTGACATTGTATATGTTAAGGGAAATATTATCCCTCATGTAGATGCTTTGTTGAGACTATAGTTAATAAAAAGAACAAACAAACATGTAACTGAGGAAGACAAAATAATTCAGTGGGTAAAGACTGATATACTTCAGGTCAACAGATTAAAAAATGAGACTGGGCAAGATCTAGTATTGAGCAAAATAAGTGAAAGAATAAGGACTAATAAGTGGAACAATTGTTCACTTGCAGAGCAGCTATTTAAGAAGATACAGCATAAGTTAACAATTGAAAATGGAATTATATGCAATGGAGAGGTGATAGCAGCTCTACGGACATTACACAGACATATTGAGTGGGGTACACAATGACGTACATTGTGGCGTCATGGTGACATGCAGAAGATTAAAATTACAAACATGGTGGCCAGGTTATGCAATTGATATTGAAGGATTTATTAATAAATGTCCAAAATGCAATGAAATTAGAAGATTCAGGCAGAAAGAGCTTCATTCAAGGCCTAATGAGGCACAATCATGGCTTAGAGTAAATTTAGAAAAAGCACACGTCAGTAGCATAGGATCTTTCTCATAATGGTGGTTGTATACTCTAGTTGACCAGAAGTAATCAAGGTTAAAGACTGGAGAGCATCCACAGACAAACAGGTTTTTAGAGATGTATTTGCAAGAAATGGAGTACTGCAAACGTTAGTCAGATAATGCTGAATTTGGGGACAAAAATTTGTGTACATGGATAAGACGGATAGGCTGTGTGCCATACCATTCCATACCATTCTCAGTTCAGTAGAATTGCAGAGCAGATGGCACAGACAGTTAAAAATGACATTGAAGGCATTCTTATCCCTCACATTGACTTATTTCTAGCAAAACTGCTCCTCAGTTATAACTTCCTCACATACAGAGAAGAAGTTGAGCCCATCAGCCTTCATAGGTAGACAGATTAAAGCCCCCATTACCATGTCTTTTGCCACAAGGGAGAAAATATGGTAAAAGAATGACAAAAGTGCAAAGAAGTGAACTTCCTTTTGCAGAGAAGCAATAATACAGCTTTGATCAAGAAGGGGTAGTATGTTTTGGCTCATGTGGATCAATTTAGAAAAAAGGATTGTATTGGACAATGGAGATGGAAGACCAAAATCATGAGGAGGAATTTAACTACAATGAGGAAGCAGAACAGAAATGCTGGAGCAAGAAGAGAGATAAAACTACAGTGATGAGGATGAACAAGAAATGGACATAAGTGGAGAAGAAAAACTGACAAAGAAGAGGATGAAAAAAAAAACCAAGATCGCCAATAAAAAGTAGAAGAAAGGAGCAAAAGCAAGAACTGTATAAATCAAGAGTTTGATGTAGCAAAAGTAAAAATAAAGGTTTGCGACCACTCTGGTTAAAAGAGGGTGTGGTATCCTATGCAAATGAGCTGAGTTGTATTTTAGCACTAAGCCACTAACTGTTGGGCCTCCATTATGTCACATGTAACTGTGTACCACGTATTGAGTTCTGAAACTGAGATATACCAGACGTAACAGTTTCTGAGTAATATTAAAATAACCTATTTAATTTCAATAGAGATTGGGGCCATGAAACATTTTTAAGAATCCTATATTATGATCTTAGACTATCTTATAAGCTTCTCAATAATTATTTCCCTCTAAAATCTTGAAGCGTAATCTCTGCAATATTGTTTGTAGTCATATATTGCTCAATTCTTATCAAAATGAAAAAAATCAGATAAAGACATTTTCTTTATAAATGTTTTATTGATACTTATATCAACTGAAGGCATTAGTTTTACAAATGGACTTATTTTTATAGACACAGAGAAACTGCTAAATTAAGACTTATTTTTATTGTTTTATAACTGCTAACATAAGTGTTCTATATTTCTTAGTTTAAAAAAATTTATCAGCTATCCACTTAAAAATTCTGGAATAGGTCATACTGTATGTATTGAATATAATAAATTATCTTACAAACATTGCTGTTAGTGTTTTTGTTAGCTACTATTTTTATTTTTTACTTGCCTCTACTGAAAATAAACGACTGTCTCTTTTCATAAGGGTATCAAACCTGAAGAATGATGTAGAAGGAATTGTTTTAAGCATTGCATGAACAAAAATCATGCATGCCAAAAATAATGTGTTCCATTGTCTGAAAATATCTTTGAATGATAATGACTCTTCTCCAAATTAGAGATAACAAGAGAATTTGCTGTAATCAGGCTGGCATTAACTTTCTATCATTTCCTTAAGGGAATATAGAGAATTTCTCAAAACAACTTCAGCCAACAGAATCAATTGTTTTATTATATTGATACATTTATTCCGCTTATATTGCACTTGTTATTTCTGCTATTAATATTCATATTTTTATTGGTGTTAACAATGAAAGCAATGAAGTAAATAATTATTTTGCTGTGTAATTACCCTGCAGCATATAATTCAATAGTCTCCTTATATCCTGCTCATACAAATGGAAGACTTTATCTTTGTGCTTAGACAATACATTTGCATTTATATTAACATTACAAACCACTACATTTACCATAATTCATCAAACAGCCTGCCAATGAAAAGGCTTGTAAATGAATGGATCTAGAGCATCAGAAACTTATTTTAAAAAGTAAACAAATTAAAGGACATTAATGACTGTAGCAATTACAGGCATTTTGGAGTGTTTATTTAAGTCAAACTCATTTGTCATCTACTTTTCCAATTAGGTGACCAATATCAGTTGCAACGCATTTCCAAATATTAATAATATTTTTTGATGTATTGAATTACCATGGTGCATATTTTGCTTTCTCTCTTTCCTTGTGGTTGACCCTTGTAGAAAGCAGATAATTAGGCCACACATAAGATGACTGGTGAAGAGAATGTTGAATTCACGCAATCAGTGATTGCTTCAGAATGAATTTAAACTTTTCTCAATTTTACTCAGCACAAATGTTCCAGTCTCTACTTCAGCAAAATATAGTGACTTAACGTCTACAAAATAATTCCATTCATTTATATTTTTGGAAATTAGGGAGATTAAAAGAACCATTGAAGAATTCGACATCAGTATCATAAAAGTTTGTAATGAAAATGAAAAATTATGATTGTCCTTTCAGTTTTCCTTTTCAGCAATGTAGATACCATCTGTAATTTTTAAATGAGTCATTATCATTCCAAGAGTTGTTTGCACAGTTGAACCTCTTTATTTACTTTTTTGTTGCTACCCCAACATTCTACAACATCTTCAGGTATACATTTCATATGGAAAGGGAGGAGGAGGAGGAGGAGGGTCTTTTTCCTCCTGTATGTAAGAGGAGCTGCTGAACAACTCCAAAGGGTTTTCTACCTCATTATGGTTTTTGATAAAACTACCACTTTTCACAATCTCCTTGCAAAAATTAATTTTCTCAAGAGAAGGGAATAATAAAAGAAAGATTATATATATATATATATATATATATATATATATATATATATATATATAATATTAATATCAAGATTAGCAACTAGGTCCCACCCTTTTACTGATATTTTTTTACCAATAAATTGTAAACACAAATTCTACTCCATCAGCTTCTTTTCTCGCATTTCCTGCCTGTGGAATTCCCTTTAGTTTACTTGCTTCCCTGACCACTACAATCTTCAAGAATTTAAATGTAAAGTCAATAGTCACCTATCTGCATCCTCTCTCTCTCATGCTCCTTTCTCTGTCCACTCCACTCCACTCTCAGTAGCATTCTCATCCTTCTCTTACCCACTTCCTGACACCCTCTATAACCTGTCACTCTTTCTTATAACTTTCCTCCTATATAACTCTCTGCAAAACAGTGGTAGTAAAATGCCTTGCTTGGGGTGATATGATTATTAAAAGTATATATATATATATATATATATATATATAAATGTAAAAAAGAATATAAAGAAGAAACAAACTGATCTCTGAAAGTCAAACTTGAGAAATATAGGAAAGCTATATCCAAAAGTGATGTAGAAAAATCTGGTATGGTCAGCTTTATGTGGAAGGAAAACAAATTGCACTACTCTCTCTGAGATAAGTTTCAAGTAAGAGATTGGGCATATCACTGAAGATTGAGAAAATTGAATGAAGCTGTGTCTATTAGACTTTGAGGTAAATGCATAAATCAGACCAATGTGGATACTTTATTGCTTAACAGAAAGAATTGGAGAGCAAGCCCAAATATAAAAAGTAGAATATGTTGTTACTGTAAATATATATTGATTTGATCACTACATTTGCTACTGTCTATTTTATGGTTTAAATGCAGAAAAAAAATATTCCACTCACTCTTTCCATGTTTTGTCACTTAAAGAAAGCTAAAAAATAAGTGAATTCAAACATTGTTAGCAAAAGAAAAAAAAGTTAATTTGCTTAATTTTTGGAATTCAGAACTGTTGTCTTAATGAATGGAAAGACTATATACATGAAAATTATTACATCTGTGTTCTTGTACATGACTCATTCACCGTATGAGAAATTCATCTGTTAATAATTTAAAACATTTCTCATTAAATATACTTACCTGAATACATATATATGTCTATGATAAAGACATATCTACATAATCTGAAAATATGTCTATTATTGAGTTGAGTCACAATCAACGTAGGTTTATATAAAGAATTCAAATTGCAGCTACCATTTTATCCTCTGAAACATTGTTTTGATGAAAGATTTTTTTCTTTTTATTGGCATTAGTAGTGTTTAGTTTTAAGTAACTAATTTCATTGATTGTATTTGATTTATTGTGCCAGCTGTCATATCAACATACATTTTTTTTCAATTTATCAAAGTTAACATATTTTACTTTATTTATACTAAAATTAAAAACAAAGCTAACCACAGGTTTTGCATAGTTCTTTCATTTTAATAAATGTAAAACTGCTATTCACAAAAGTTAACAAATTAACGTTGATAGTGATCATATGAACTTATTACTTGAGAATAATAAGTGTTGTATGAAACAAGAGCAAAATATACTCAGTCTTGCAAATCATTAAAATGAGTTATTATATATTGCTTTGTAGTGTGACTTCCAAATAAATTAAGAAATAACATATTTATTGGACCACGTTTAAATATTTCATTTTTAAAACAACTTGTAATTGATAATGAAAAGTGGATACTTTACACTAATACTGCGTGCAAGAAATCATGGGCCAAACAAAATGACCAAAATTTACCTGTACTAAAGTCTGTTCTTCACTTAAACAAGATGATAATGCATATATGCTGAGATTGGAACAGTGTCCTCTCCTATGAGCTCATTCTAGAGAATCAAACAATTAGTATTGAACAAGTACTGCTCCTAATGTGCATTGTGGTGCAGTAGATATCAGCTCAGAAGAAGAAATCGGGAACCGAGTTTGAATTCTAGTTGAATTCATTGCATTCACTTATGCGCAAATACCCTTGGGAAAGGTATTAATCCATCTCTTCCCTCCAGTTATGGATTAAATAACAGGACAGATTGGATTCTATAGCCTTGGCTGGCAACCAGTCTACTGCAGAAAGTAATGGCAACCTACTGCAGGATAATCTTCTGCCCAAGCCTGTATCATGTATGGCAATTAACTGACTGGTCACAATTAAGAAAAAGCATATACAGTTAAGAGTAAGAGTCCAACAGAATCAGGATAATGCTAGATCATGTTTTTGGACACTAGGCATAACTTGTTACTGATTCGATAAGAATTTCTTAGTAACTTACCACCAAGTATTTCACCATAAATTGCTTTTTATTCCAGCATTTATAGAATTCTTTTAAAAATGTCATTTCTCTGAGAGACTGCAAAAGCACTGAGAACCATTCTTTACTGAGAAAAATAAAATGTTCTGGATGATGTGATTATAAAGGTACCTATAAAACTTATGTTTATTTAATAAGCTATACCAATTTTTATGGTACACAATATATTATCAATTTTTGACCAAGATTTTGTCAATACAAAAAGTTTTTGATAAAATGTTAATTTCTGTGGAACATTAACAAATCAAACCTTGTATCACATTATAATCAAATTTCAAGGAAAGTTTTCAGTTTAGTTTGTAATGCTTGTTGTCAGTTTTATCTTGTATTAAAGAATCAAATTTCTTGTTTGCTGATTGCTTCCTTTATCATGATGGCATTGATGGCTAAGTAGACCAACTTTTGCTTGGAAGATTCGATGGCATTGACTGCATCATAATGTTGGTGGCGGATGAGGTTGATTTTGTTGAGCATTTCTCTCATGTCATTTGACTTTTTCCTTTTCTCTTTCAGTAGCTTTCAATGTTGTTTTTGAGATGGTCCTTGTATCTTCAAAGAGGACCACCCTGTGGTCTTTTCACTGAAGTGAACTTGCTGAATAAGACTTGATATGGAAACCTTGACAATTTGGTTCTTGCTAGATGTTCTGACCATCAAAGACAGTGTTTCGTGATCAGTGACAGCTCAGAATTAGAAATCACTCAGCTAAGCTTCCAGTTTCTGTTGAGTTCTTTATATTCACTTATGTGTAAATATGCTTGATAAAGGTATGAATCTATGGCATCTACTACTCCACCAGCAAGTTGTCACAAGAAAGAAGGAAGGAAAATCGTTGCGAGAAGGAAGGAAGGAAAGTCGTCGTGAGAAGGAAGGAAGGAAATTAGTATGACTTGTATCAGTAAATCATTACTATCTCTAAAATTTCTTACAATGTAGAAATATTGTCTGGCTTTATATAAACCTTCAGAAGATTGATAACCTGAAAAAGAACAAAGCATTTCATTTGATGATGATGCTTGATGATGTGGGAATTAAACACTACTAGTATTAATTATAGGGAAACAATAATAATTTAATGCTGGAATTGGAGGTTAAAAATTCACTACACTGATATATTAATAATAATATTTTTAAGAAGGTCAGTAAGTAAAATGCTACACACTTGGGCAATCATGTCTGGAAAGAAACATGACTGACTGGGAAAAATATTTTTCCACAGTTGGTTGTCAATACTTTCTGCATGAGACTGGTTGCAAACTAAGGCTATAGAACCCAGTCTGTCCTGGAGTGAAAAACACAAGATTAATACCTCTCCCAAGGGTATTTGCATGGAAGTGAATTCCACAAATTTAACTGGAATTCAAACTTAGCTTCGAATACAAAGCTTAAATTTGAAAAAGCATTCTATGAGAATAAGCTAGATTAATCAACAAAGTTGAGGAAACTAATTGAAAATGTAAGATCTTGAATCTTTGGGATGAAATTACTTGTATTTCCTTTGCAAATGATTTAAACTCTTCAGGTTTCAGTTTGATTTAGTTTCCACAAAGAAATGAAAGCCACAAACAAGGATATTGTAAGATGAGAAATTGCAAGATAGTGGTTTGTTGAAATCTTTATACCCTTACTCACAATCATGGTCTGATAACTTTGAGAAAGAAGTTACAGTGTATATTTTATTCACGAGCAATATTATTTCTGTATAATGAAAAAAATATATCCAACTATGACAAGAAATAATGCAGTCTCTTGAATTCCCAATTTGTCAGTTTGGTGAATTGGTGCTTGAATGTTTCTTGATTTTATGCAATTAGATTATTGTTTTCAAACTTTCTGTCATATTGATTATATTAATGTGCCTAATGTATATTGGTACCAACAATTTAAACAGTGCTAAGTGTCTACCTCTGATCTTAATTTGTTAGATTGAGAATATGATGTTTTATTACTGCTGTGAAAGTTACTCTTCATGTTTTTTGATCAGTGTTCTTGAATTTCATAACAAAAATCTAATTATATTGGCTGACATTTCTAATAAAACAAAAGAAATTTACATTAAGAGGAAACAAGTGAATAATAGCAACAAATTGTTTGGGAACATTGAGCTGCAAACAGTTTGGATCAGAAGGCGTAATCATTGTTGACTAAGATTTACTCAATCATACATATAAGAAAATCATTGAGGCAGGCATAATTTGGTAAAAACTGAAAGATAACTAAAGTGATGTTAGAAGTGACTACAAATTCATCAAAGAAAGACTAGAACTACTAAAAATTCAAAATGTATTACTGCTAAATATGGCAAAAATATTGAGGGTTTAGAATTTAATCAAAACAAAAAAAAGATTAGTGTATTTGGTCTGTAATAATATAATGGCTTTATAATTTGATGTTAATTATATATATATATATATATATATATATATATATAGGTTTCATTGAATAATATAGACAAGTTCTGTGTATTTATTTTGTGTAAGATCCGTTCGTATGATCTGATTAGCTTGATAGTGTTGTCATGGAAAGACGACAAGAAATCACAATAATTGTCGATTTTTTTATCAGGTCTGAGCTTTCGGCTTACATAAGCCATTATCAAAGGATGAACATTTAATACAGTGAACATAGAACATTTAAATTATTAACAGAGTGGAGTTATACAGAGAAAATTAAACAGGTCCATTTTTTGGTGTCGCACATGGCCGCAGGCCGAGAAGGAATGGTGGTAGTGGGTTTTTGGTCAAATGAGAGTATAGTGGCATGAGGGGATTGGTCTGGGAACTGCTACTACTATGGGTGTAGGGGCAAAGTATAATAACTATGACCTCTCCCTGTTGATTATAGGCATTGAAGTATGTTAGTGGAGGTGTTGAAATTTATTTTATTTAGGCTAGGTTTAAACTGTTTGATGTAGATAGCTTCTAGAATTTTAAGTTTTCGTTTATTATTTTCTTGTCTAAGTATATATGTATTTTCAACAAGTATTTTCCTAAGAAGTGTGTGTTGATAGCCGTGGTGTTTTAAATGTTGGGAATATGTTCGAATTTTCATTTAAGTGTAATGTAAGCCTCCGCGAAAGCGAGTTAGTAGTCTGTCCAATGTAGGTATTATTTAGTTTGTAACAAACTATTTAGTAACAAACTAAGTAATACCTACATTGGACAGACTACTAACTCGCTTTCGCGGAGGCTTACATTACACTTAAATGAAAATTCGAACATATTCCGACATTTAAAACACCACGGCTATCAACACACACACTTCTCAGCTCAGACCTGATAAAAACAATCAACAGTTATTGTGATTTCTTGTCGTCTTTTCATGACAACACTATCAAGCTAATCAGATCATACAAAAGGATCTTACACAAAATAAATAGACAGAACTTGTCTATATTATTCAATGAAACCTGTATTAATGAAAAAATGCTGCCAAAATACACACTATATATATAGATATATATATATATATATATAGTACCCATAAAAAATGGGTCAGCATTTCTGCCTGTGATTAAAGCATCTGGGCTTTATACCAAGTATATGTATAGTTTTTGTGTACTCTGAAAAAAAAAATCTTTCTTTCCCTCCTTTTCTCTCTCTGGGTTTTTTTGGGTGTCTTTATTTGTGAATTTAATTCACGTAAAATCTTCTGTACAATAAAGATGGAAGTTGATGATGGTTCGCCTGAAATAAGCCTATATTTTCACTTAACCATGAAATAATCTCTGTTTAATTTTTACATATATATATATATATATATATATATATATATAGGAAAGATGACTAAAAAGTTGTAAGTTTAAAAATGTATTTTTTTGACAGTATTTATTTATTTCTATTATTATATTTGATATTTCAGACCGTCCTCAGCCTTTCATCAGAAACAAATGATTTTAAAATTTAAATTAGAAACGTTTTCGCGAGGAGCGTTCATAGAGACATTGTTTACATCATGTGACGCAGAAAGTGACAGATTTTTAAATATTTGTAAATGTATCTTTAATAATACTTATAAATGTTGTTTTTAAGAAAAAATTTTTTAAGTGTATCTAAAAAAGATTTTTCTTAAGTGTATCTAAAAAATATTTTAGATACACTTAAAAAAATTTTTCTTAAAAACAACATTTATAAGTATTATTAAAAATAGGTCTACATTTACAAATATTTAAAAAAATCTGTCACTTTCTGTGTCACGTGATGTAAACAATCTCTCCATGAACGCTCCTTGTGAAAATGCTTCTAATTTAAATTTTAAAATCATTTGTTTCTGATGAAGGGCCAAGGACGGTCTGAAATATCAAATGTAATAATAGAAATAAATACTGTCAAAAAAATACGTTTTTATACTTACAACTTTTTAGTAGTTTTTCCTATACATATTATTAAGACAGTATACGTAGATCATCACTATGTTATATATATATATATATATATATATATATGTGTGTATGCACACAAGAGGGGTTTCAAAAGTTTTCAGTCCAACATTGTTAATGACATGGCAGCAGGAAAAGAATACTTTTATTTTATTTTTATTTCTCAATAAATGTTGTTTCCTCAGGTTATCCTGACTGCAATTTGCTTTTAAGGGATCTTCTCTCCAGATGACATTCTAAGTCTAATGTTTAAAGGACAGTCATCATGGTAGACACTTTGTATAGGATCATACATTTCCGGAGGTGCAATCTCTTTCAGTTAAAGTTTCCATAATTATGGACTATTTCAATTTCTTTTTTCTGTTATCAGCAATTGCTTTAATTGTTTCTGAAATATGAATTACAAGAATAATGAAAATGTCAAACTTTTTGCAAACCTATAACTGAGCAAGATGTTATCATAAGGTAAATAAATAAAGTAATAAGTTAGAGATTTGGAATCACTACAAAAGGGACTTCTTTTTTAGGCTCAACTTTTTTTTCATGCCCCTCATATAAAAATAGTGTTTTATGTATATATGGATTTTCTGTTGGATCACTTCACTTAATCAATTTTTCTTAAGTCTTTATATCTATTGCTCTATTTCTTGAATAGAACAAAACAAACTTTGTTTGTGTGTGTGTTAAACAAAACTTGTGTATGTTTTTTTATAATCATATCGCCCCAAGCATTGCATTTTATTGCCAATGTTTTGCAGGGGGTTACAAAGGAGAAAAGTTATAAGAAAGGGTGACAGGTTATAGGGGGGGGGTCAGAAAGTGGGTAAGAGAATGATGAGAATACTGATTAGAGTGGAGTGGGCAGAGAAAGGAGCATGAGAGAGAGGATGCAGGTTAGTGAGATAGGAGATGACTATTGACTTTACATTTAAATTCTTGGAGATTATAGCTGTCAGGAAAGCAAGTAAATGGAAGGGAATTCTACAGGTGGGAATGCGAGAAAAGAAGCTGATGGAGTAGAATTTGCAACTTCTAAAATTGCAAAAAAAAGTGTGTGTGTATATATCCTAATAAATATATCTATTAAAGACAATATGGATAAAAACAAAAGGAAAACTTTTCTTAGCTGACACATTTTGTCTATCAAGACAAATGTAACGATTTTATCCTGCAACATTGCACTTATAAACAGACATAAAAATGTTAGTTTTTTTTCAAAATTTCTTTAAATTTAAGAATGCTCATAAATATACTTCACACTAACTGAAAGTCAAGGATAACTATGGAAGGTTTTAAGTGATATAATTTAATGTCTAATAAGATATTGAGGTATTAATATTTGGTATTTACCATATATACTCATGTACTATGCAACTTTTGAAAAAAATAACTTTGAAGCTAATTTTAAGGTGGTCGCATGTTACAGAAGACATTAATTTTATATCTCATGTATGATTGCATCCCTCTTAAAAATTAGCTTGAAAATTAGGTTTTCAAGAGTCACATGATACACAAGTATAGATTTGAAATAATAATAGGTTTTGAATTTAACTGTTTTCTTTTAATTATTAAAAATGTTTATAATCAAGTATGTTAGCTTTGGAAAGAAGTATATCTTTTAGGAAAGGAGATATTTGAAAAAAATTGGGGTGCAAATTTATATTTTGGTTAGATTCAATAACAACAATCTCAAGAATATTTTAGCTATGAAAGTAATTTTCTCTTTTAATAAGGGTGGCATTCTTTAGATCAAAGATGTGGTTGAGCTTATTTTTATGCATGACTAATGCATTTGATAAATTGTTAACAATAAGATTTTTTTTGTGTTCATAAAAACATTTTTTTTAATTTCTGCAAAATTCCCCAATATAGTGTAAAGAACAATTGTGACAGTTTTTTTTATATATACTGTCTTTGGAATTGTATACCTATATAATGTGTGTGTTTGTAACCATATATATATATATATATATATATATATATATATATATATATATATGTATGTATGTTAGTTCAGAAAAAAAATTGAAGAGAATCTTGCTACCACTTTCTACTCCCTAGGAAAATTAAGTGAAAGAAGAAACGCATATTCTTGTTCCTTCCTCAATTTTTGTTGGAACCTTAGAGATCCAATTAGCCATGGACTTGAGGATGTCACTTCAATGTTTGTTGTGTGTCAAAATGCCAAAGGACACTGAGTTTGTTTCCTGAATGCAAGAAGTAAATTGTGAGGAAAAAGTTCACTTAGTTCCAATATCACCATAAACGAAATGACTGAGATAAATAATGAAAGAAAGTTAAGAAAATGATGTAATAACAAACCCCATTCACTTCAATGTGGATCTCTTACAATCACACTAATGAGAAATCGGGGAGCCAAGTTCAAATTTCAGTTGAATTCATTGCATTCACTGACGCGCAAATACCCTTGGGAAAGGTATTAATCCATCTCTTCCCTCCAGTTATGGGTTAAATAGCAGGACAGATTGGGTTCTATAGCCTTGGCTGGCAACCAGTCTACCACAGAAAGTAATGGCTATCTACTGCGGGATAATGTTCTGTCCAGTCCAGTCAGTCATGTATTTTTTGAGACTTGATCGCTCTAGCATGCATAACATATGGCATTCAAATGACTGACAGTCACAGTAATCAGAAGTGAATTTGTATCTTCAACAAACATCTTTTATTACAGACAAAACCTGAAAATTAAAACAAAAAAATTATTTTTATTCAATTTTATCAAATCTTAAATTATTATTAATAGTAAGTTAAACAAATTTAATCTTGTTATGTTTGTTTAATATATTCATACATTTTAAAATGTGTGTTAATAATGAAAAGAAAACTTAAGCTTCCTTTTATCTTAATCAAAATAATCCCCTGTTTTTTAGTGATATTTCATGCAGAGAATATTGACTAGTTTTTGTTTGAATAGATGACAAGACTTGGCTCCTTTATAAAGTCCTTCTCTGTCATTATTGTACATTAGATTATTGTGTCACAACTGATATTTACAAAATGATTTTTGCTTATCTCACTTAGGAATACATGCAAAAGGTATGTTAAATTGTTGGCTGTTTTTTAGTTCTATAATTTACTGTCATTTTGAACAGAGCTTTAAAACAATTACTCTCCCATGTATTCCATATCTATCCTCTTAAAGTTTAATCTGTTTACTCCTTTTATTTATGTATGTTTACAGCACGTTTGTTATTTTTAGTGCTTAACAGTTTTGATAAATAAAGTGATGCAGCATGGCTAAATATATGAGAATAAAATGTTCTGTTTTTCTCTGTTTATTTTAATTGATTAGAAGCTTAATTGTGTGTACTTTACTTAGGATCAAAGTGTTACTTCCTGACTGTCTATTTGGAATAAAACTGAAGCTCCTTGCCACTTGTGTATAGGATCAACACATACTATATGTGTGTTTTTTGCAAAGTGTTACACACACACACACACACACATTAGATTATTGTGTCACAACTGATATTTACAAAATGATTACTTGCTGCCTTGATATACTAAATATATATATATATATATATATATATATAGGAGTAATACAAACAAATGGGTTAACAGTCCACTGCTGATAGGATTTATGTTTTTGAAGAGTGCAGTAAACTGTTTTTATTAAAAACACTTATAATAAAAATATTACTATATATATATATATATATATAGAGAGAGAGAGAGAGAGAAAGCTTAAACATTATTTTTAGTGGATACTCATATCTGAGTAGATGTTTCATTTATTTATTAAACAGTATATAGCAAGAACAAATGTCATTTGATCCAACATGCATCTTTCTGTAATAAAGTTTCTCAAATATTCAGACCAGTAGGTGAAAATAAATGATTTTACTGCTTAATAAATAAATGGTGTGTCTAATCAAATATGAGTCTCCATTAAAAATAATATGTTAATAAAAATAATGTTTAACTGATAAAATCTGTCAGATTAAAAAATCCATAACTTCTTTATAAATGTGTGTGTGAAAATTTCAGATAGTTTTTCTTTTTAAGAACTCTCTTGTAATGGTGTTTTATTTGAATGCTCATGTGGCAGGGAATTTTTGAATGCACAATTTTTAAATTATAACAAATTATGGCGTTTTTATCCATGGTTGTATGAACCTAAGAGGTATTTCTTAGTGTGGATACACTTAGTCATAATTTCTGTTCTTTCATTCAATAGTTCGTTTTTGTTTGGGAATAGCATAATCTCTAACTTTTCTTCTTGGCACAGTTTACATATTTAGCCACCGATTGAACACTCTTTAATACAAAAGTGCACTGGTCTAACCCTATTATGACCAAAAACTAAGTATTAATATTTTTGTTGCTCTACTTTGGTATTGAGCGCTTTAGTGTTAGGGTTTTCATCTTGGGTTTTTTTTTCTTTCCTACGAGTATTTGACTTTTGTTCATATACTTCGTTTGTTTCTTTTTTTACTTCCCCTCCTTTTCCCTCCGAGTTCGTTCTCAGTGGGTTTTTTAAGACAAACTTAAATATAGTATAACTATTACTAGTATTAGCAGAATTATTTTTGTTACTAGTAATATTGTTATAATTATCATAGTTATTATTATATATATATATATAAATAATCTATTGATAGTCTACTGCAGAGTGAAGGCCTTTCCCAAATTCTTCTTTCATAATGACTATGATTGTGATATTCTCTGCCATGTATTACCAGCAAACCCCTCGGTTTTATTTCTCTATTTTCTATCTGTACATTTTTTACAATATTGTTATCCACTAGACACCAATCAAACAACTTTTTACATGATCATATTCTTGCTATGTCTCACCCACCTCCAGTTTTGTTTTTTTTCTATCACCTCATTGATATCTGTCATTTTAGTCTGATCCATGTTGATGCATTTTAGTCTATTAGTCTCATCTTGTATTGCTATTTCTAATGGTTAATGAGCATTTCTAGGTTTGTTTTCAAGCAATTTCATTTTCATGTTTTGCATGTAGGAGCATACATGCATGTTTCCCTTTATGATTTAAACATCTTAGCAAATTTCTTCTCATTATATCTTTATTTTTGTTAAATGCTTTCTATTCCATGATTGTACATCATTCTATTTTATTGTAAAAAAAAAAAAATTGGGCTGCAGATCAAGCATGCACCAAATCTTATAATTTTTCTAATAGTATCTACTTTTTCCAAGTTCATCTAAATTTTTCATTCTTTTTGTTGATTACTTTTTAATTCTGCATTTTAAATTTGAACTCTTGGTATTTAAGAACATGTTTACTCTTTTCCATCAGTATGGGTTGACATTGAGTTATCTCCCTTTGCTATTGCAATTTCTATCTGTTTTCCTGTTATCTCTGCTGCTTCCTTAATTATTGCTGTTAATTTGTTATTCATATCTTTTATTTATATTATTTCCACTGTTTGAGACCGCCTAGAATCAATTTTGATTTTTATCTGGAATCTGGTGATATTTCCTCTAATCTTATTAGGACATGTTTTATACTTTTTATTGTTTCTATCTACTTTAAGTCAAATATGACTTCAAGCTATCATTCTAGGATTGCTTCCTATATCAACCAGTCTTATGATGCTTGGCTTTGTCAGCAATTATAAAAGCGCTCTCATTTTTTTTTGCTTCTATATTTGAGCTTTTCCAAATTCATTTATGCCCTCTTCACTGTTAAAAAAATGTTTTCAAAATTGTCATTTTGTATCACTTTCAGAAGTTAACCAACATTTTTCCTCTTTCATTTCTTTTGCAATGAAATCATTCATCAGAATTATATAATTTGTTTTTTTCTTTACCAGATTGTTTATGTAGTTGTAAAAGCTCTTTAATTTCATCATATGAACTTTTCAAAGTTGAAGCATACACTTGGGTTATTTTTAGAGTGTATGTTTTGTATAATCTGAATACTGTCCAAACTACTCTCTGATGTACTGTCAAAATCTTTCTATATTATCTGCAATGTTATGATTAACTAAAATTCTTATGCCACTAAACTTGTTCTCTTTTCTGATAAAGTAGATGGTTACTTTTGCTTCCTTTCATGTGAGTTTTGCAAACACCAACCATATACCAGGTGATGTTGTTTTGTTATCAATTTTCCCCAAGCAGGGCAATAATGCCACTAAGATGCAAGGGGCTACTGAAAAGTGGAAAAGAATCTGAAGACGTTAAAAAGAACTGGAAACCCAATACTAAGCAGGAAATAAGTCATGGATATGTGTAACTTTGAAAGTTATTGAACTATAGGACCGTGCCTGCAAGAGAAAGGTACTGATCTTGGCAACTATGGTTAATAGAAATATTCAGTATAGGGAACGAAAAGGAATTTTTTATGTCTGAATACATTACAGGCAACTATACCAAAATTAAGTGGGAATATCAAGACAGAATTAAAGAAAATATGGTGAACATGAAAACAAGTTTTAAAGATATCTTTGATGATTATGAAGAGAATCTATAAAGGAAGAGTCTGAAATCAATTGTGAAAAGGAGAAGGATTTTACACCTGAGAACATTTTTAAGCTTATTTCTAGTTGCTACTCTGATCTGCTTTACAATTTAGATGATATAGTAAGTTAATCTAACCACTTCAATATGATGTGGCCATAAGCCTCAAATTATTAGAAAGGAAAATATAACATTTCATGCATACAGAACACATAAGTGTATCTAATGAGACAAAAAATATTCAGATTCTTACTGGATTTGTACAAGATAAGAGTCATTCGGAATCGGTGAGTCAAGGGGAAAATGGAGAACCCAATTCAATCTCCTTTAGAACATGGACGATCATGGTTCTTCACAACTTCTTGTTGTTTGTAGCTTTTAATAGGGTTTGTCTTTTTGCTATGCCTTGTAATCTCTGTTCTTCCAACCATTTAAACAAGCTTGCTAGATAGATTATTGTTGACTTTCTTCTGCCCCTCATCCTACCTTCAGCATGTCTTATGAGTGTCAGATCCTCCAAATTCTCTTTCCTCATTGTGTGCCCTAGAAATTTCAACAGTGTTTGAAATTTCTCACATTCTTCAGTCCTGGGTATGACGGTAAACTGTATCCGGCAACAAGGCCTCTGATTGAGAGGTTATGAGGAGCGTGGAACCATCTCTTAATTGCTGTTGTTCCCAGGTCCATTCTGACCCAGCATGGTAGCACCTGTTAGTCCCAGCTATGGGCAAGTAGTTAACCCCAAACTGGGGTCAAAACAATATGAAAGTATTAAAATGCTTTTGTAGAAATATATATATACATAAAAATATACTTTTATAGAAAAAATATACATTTTTGAAGAAAAAATTATTACCACAACACATTTTTGAAGGAAAAATTCTCAGCAAAACTTTTTTGAATACAAAACTAGAATACATTTTCAGTTTTCTAAAATGAACAAGAATAAAAACAAAATCTTCATTAAAATCTGACTAAATTAACCTTCTCATTGTAACAGAACATTAAAAAAATACCTTAAAACTCCAACTTTTTGGCATTAAATAACCCACAGAGGTTGATATGCCATTAAGCAAAACTCACTCACGTGTTTCATCCATGGTATGTATTCTCAGCAACCTTCTGAAGAACCAGCAATTTTGAAATGAGTTACCACTCACTCATAATACTTATGGCATTCGTAGAAAAAAAAATAATTTTTTTCATTCTTTTGTTTTATTTTTTTTCCATGTGAGAAAGAAACAATGGAAAAATCTGAATTTCGTATGTTGATAAAGCATTGCTTTCTAATAAGAAAAAATACTGTTTAAGCAAAGCAATGGCTTGATAAGTGTTACTTGAATTATTATTATTATTATGTTTCACATTTGTATGTTTTTGCATTATCAAACATAAATAGGTAAATGTCAGTATAAATAAAAATTCTTTCATCCTTTTGGGCAAACTTCTTTGCCATTTTTAACTCTTAAATTCTGGGCAGTTTAATGAATTAATTTCTAAAAACCTGCTTAATAATTATTTTCTAATTTGCATCTGTTTTTGTGCTGAACATAATAAGAACATTATCAGCATAAATTGAAAAGATTTTGTCGCCTAATGAAATCCCCTGCCCCTCAAAAAGATAAGAAAAAAGTAGCTTTGTATAAGTTTCAATGTCAAACATCTTAGCTTCCCATGGAGTAACAGTAACATTACTTATTGTTCACAATGTTATTTTATTATAGTATTTGAGGATGGCATTAGGTTTACAGAAGACTTTCCCTTGAATAAGTGTGTTTTTCTTTTTGAGTTCCAGATTGAGACTGCTATGTCTACTCAACCACTTAACTTGGTGTAAGTGTGGGAGAAATCGGTGGTTCCCTTTTTTTTTGACTAAGCTGCCATTATAATTGTGGTATTTGTTTGGAATGTTCTGCTTCTGTGAGAAGTGAAATTAGTACAGTAAAAACTGCTGTTTATACAAGCATTATTGGACTTGAAGCTGTCCATATGTGAGTGCATGGTAAGCAGAATTGGTATGTGAGGTTTTTTTTTTATGATGTGACATTACTCACCTTCTCAGACATAGAAAAAAATAGGAATTTATTAGTTTCTCCCTTTCTTATTAAAATTTCTGTGTCTACACAGCTTTTTGCTTTATGCAATTATGAAGAAGAATTGGAAAATTTAACTTTTATTTTTTTTCTTAGATTTTCAACCCTATCATGATATTGGTGTTCTTGACAGATTTTTATGCTAATATATAAATAATTCTTCAATTTCATAATCATCTCTCTATTACTGAATTGTTGTAATTGGTCTAGAATAGGATAGAACAGTCTTATATTTTTGTGGTCATTTATTGAACATCTTCACATTTAGATTTTCTTAAAATTTATTATTTCAATTTCAAACTTTTCAAGAATATATATATACAAAAAATCCATTTTAAAGAAATATGGACATTATCACAAAGGCAATAAAATGTTATGTACAAATGTTAGATGGCTAATTTTTAAAAAAATCAATATGGATAATAACACATCACTCAATAATTCCCAGGTTTGACATATAGATGGCACCACTAATAAAAAATCTATATGATTTTTATGAAGTACTAACCTTCAAATGGTATGTGACAAAATTTGGGCCCAACCAAATTATTAATTTACAAATTACAGTTATTTAAGTGAAGCTACTGTTGCAAATTTTCAAAACAATGGAAAAATCTGAATTTTTTTGGTTGATAAAGCATTGTTTTCTGATGGGAAAAAATACTGTTCAAGTAAAGCAATGACTTGATAAGTGTTATTTGGGCTCTGCTCCATTGAAAACAATAATTAAGAGGTGACATGCTGACTTTCAACATGGTCGTACAGATACATATGATGCTGAATGCTCAGGTCACCCAAAATTAGCAACTGCCCTGGAAAACACCCAAAAAGTTCACAAACTTGTTTTGACTGATCATAAATTGAACGTGTGAGATAGAAGAGGAGTTGAACATATCAGAAGGCAATGTATTCAACTTTTGCATGAATATTTGTTAAAAAAAAAAAAAAAGCTGTGTTCAAAGTGGGTGCCATGTTTGCTCACAGTCAATCAAAAACCACAATGCATCGATGATTCAGAGTGTTGTTTGCAACTGTTTCAATGCAATGAGGAGTTTTTGCATAAATACGTGACCATGAATGAAACATGGATCTACTACTTCTCTCCAGAGTCAAATCGACAGTCAGCTGAGTGAACAGCAGCTAAAAGCAGTCCAAAGCGACCAAAGATTCAAACATCAGCAGGCAATATTTTGGCCTCTGTATTTTGGGATGTGCAAGGTATTTTGTTCATTGATTATTTTGAGAAAGAATCAACCATTAATAGCAGTTATTATGTAGCATTACTGGTGCATTTGAAGGTAGAAGTTGCTAAAAAACAGCCACAAATGAAGAAAAAAGTGATCTTTCATCAAGACAATGAACCATATCACAAGTCGATCAAAACAATGGTAAAACTACATGAATTGCACTTTGAATTGCTTCCACATCCCCCCTATTCTCCAGATCTGGTTCCAATTGACTCTGGCTGTTTGCAGACCTCAAAAGAATGCTCCAGGGAAAGAGATTTGGTTTTCAATTATGAAGTTATATTGGAAACTGAGGTGTATTTTGAGGCCAAAGACAAATAGTTCTACAAAAAAGGCATCAAATTGTTAGAGAAGTGTTGGAATCAGTATATCATCCTAGAAGAAGACTATATTGATGAAAAGTCAAATGTTGCCTAAAAGTTGTCGTTTTATTAGTTAAGTTTGGGATTTTGTTGATTGATGTGTTAGATTTAATGACAAACTTTGTTTTATGACATTTATAAATTATAATCATTAGTCTTCTATTTTTTATCCTTGGTCATTTGGAATATATAAGCATAATTTATTGAATTTTGTTGAAATGTGTTTCAATTTTGTATGTATGTTTGTGTGTGCAATATATATAAATATATATAATTTCAGATCACCTCATTGCAGATTTTCTATCTTTTGTTTAATAAATATTTGCTCTGTAATTAGATACATTGAGTTCATTTTTGTGGATCATTTTTAATATTTTATTACTAGGATCCACTTGGATTATTTACTAATGTAAGTTTTCTTACCACAGATTATTTACCATGTATATATATATAATCAGAAGAACCTGGCCTTGCCTAATGTTATGAATACTTAAAATGCATAGAATCACACAAGTTTGCTCAACTTTAAAAACAAACTGACAATCTTCATCTAGTTTAGGAATGTTCATATAATTTAAAAAACAGTTCCTTTTTTACCTTTTATAACAATTCTCAAGAATACAAATATACAGTTCAAAATGCCTGGTGATTAAAAGGGTATTTGTTTTTTTAATATGTAGTTTTTATTGTGCGTACAGTATGTTCATAAATTACTTTTCTAATAATTAACTTTTTCTAGTATTCAAGTGTAGTGTTATTGGGTTTACAATTTTTATCAGAAACTAAAAAGAATAAAATTCTGTTGGTAAAATTTGAAAAAGAAAATCACATTCAAACAAATATATAGCCTATAACCTTCCCTTTGAAAAAGTTTTACTCTTATGTCAGATTTCAATTTCCTAGGTGCAAAACTGTGGCCCACAAGTTGGATTATCCATACATTCATTTTCAAACAAAACTAATAAAATATCAATGTTGAGATTAAGGATTGTTTCAAAATATTTTATTTTTTATACTTTCTAAAATTACTTTGTAAAAATTCCATGATAAAAAGGCAGCCACGATTTAGTCCCTTAAAAATATCAGTGTTAATTCAGAATCTAGAAGATTTGTACTTGGAAAATGGGTAAGTAAGAGAAAAAATATTTGAGGTATTGAAGCATATTGACAAATTCAGTTGTGGTTTTGAATTTCACTTCTGTTTATTAATATGTATTTATAATAAATACTCTGGTTGAAGTATATGTTCTAACAATTCATGGTTAATTGATTAGAATGTTCACTTTCTGTCTCTGTTATAACCCTAAAAGGTTACTATGTGAGTAATCACCAAAATGGAGGTTGGGAATAATAGTATATCAACAAGTACAAAACTTGCACACTACATGAAATAGATACACTGCTAGTAAACTGCTAGTCAATATAATCACTCTCTACTACTACTACAATAGTTTCGACCTATTTCAAAGAATAGGAACATTCTATTCTTGTATACAGGTAGGTATACAGCACTATGAGACTTGAGTAAGGCAAGTCATGTAATCAATCTGGGAATCAATCACCACTGTGAAGTGCCTGAAAACCATACCACAGGTTAACCCAAATCTGGTGAGTGAAAATTAGTTTGACAAAACATTTCGGAAACCATCAATAGTTGTGCCAATATAAAATTACAACTGTCATTATCAAGGGTTTCAGTGTACTGGCCTTGTTCAAACTGATCATGGTAGATGTGCACTCTCTCCCAGAAACTGTAACTAAGGTCTGCTCAATATATTTGCTGTATGAACCATAGATTGACATTATTGGTGTTAAACACAAATTTTGCAACAGGGTTTGGTTAGCCATCCTAGCAGACAGTTATGCTTGGAAATGAGTAACTCATCATTGTGTTTATACATATAATTTAATATAATAAAAAATTGTCATTTTCCTGATTCAGGACATTTACACAATTTCTTTTGATATAGAACTACAAAATATTATATGTAATTTTATTGGAGAAATACTATAACAAAATTGAAAGTTTTTGTGTAATATGTTTTGTCCTTTAGGAATTTATCAAACTAAAGTAATATTTATGTTGTTGCATAGTTTTTCCCTTAAAATTGTTGTTGATCTATACATGTTTATATATCATTTTCCAATGTATTTTTATGTAGGTACTGCATGATATCTTGACACCATTATTATTTTAATTACCTTCACTTCTTGGCAATGTTTATTGTTTTCAAAAGTGATGATTAGAATTGTAATAAAACCTAAACATACATTTTTTTTTTTTTTGCTCTTCAGAATTTACAAAAAAAAAATTAAACACTAATTCTTTAATATGTTATTTATTTACAAGAATAATTTTATATTTACGTTATAAAACTAATACATTGCAATATTTATAACAATTTATAAAGAAAGAAATATAAAAACAATTTTTTTTCAGAAACTTATAAACATTTACTAAATTATCAAAATATGTTAACCAACTATAATGAAACACATATTTACAATTTCATAAAGTTTGAATTGGTTGGTGACTGGCCAGTGTTTTGCCAACCACTAATACAATAAATAAATAAAAATCTAATAAATAAATAGATAAATATTTAAATTTATATTAAATAAATATTTTTGTGATCAATTTTCATGAGAAAAACAAATGCATAAATTCGCTCTCATATGTTTATGTTAATTAAAATTATAATCACTTTTTAAAATAATAAACATTATCAAGGGAGTGAAAGTAGTTAAAATGATAGTGGTGTCAAAAGAAAAATCATCCTTTTAAAACTTTTGCCAAAATAGACATATTTACTTTTATAATTAACCTCATTTCATTCATCAAAAGGCATATTTCTTTGTATATTATTTTATGTTCCTATATATTGTATGATTATATTGATTTTTGACAGTTTTCTAATTGAAGTATTTATTTTCTTTGTAGGTAAGTGTAACAATTGGAAATGTCTTGGTCAGGTAACACTTAAAAATTTTCCATTGGACCGAAAGTTTTGAAGTCTGATTTATGTGACTTTCCTACCCTAGCTTTAAATATCTATTGGTAATGAGAATCAAAACACTTTGTCATTTCACTTTCTTTCTTACACACACACACACACACACACACACACACACACACACAATGTTTAAAGTAAAAAAAAAAAAAACAGTAAAAAAAATACAAATATTAAAAAATAAGTAAACAATATATGAGAAAAAAAATTGCAAATTCCAAAACATTTTCCAACAGCTGCTAGTTTTGTCGAGTGTTTTGGAACAAGAAAACACATCTAATGTCAAAGATGTTCTGAGTCATTTGACAAAGACGGCAGCTGTTAACACAATCCCCTGAGCTGTAAGAGGGCCACCTCTCTTCAATCTACAACCTTTTCCTTTTCCCTTCTTAGGGCTTTTTTTTTTTTTTTTGGCTTTTGGCTTTGTGACCCCAAAGATTATTCTTCAATATATATGTTGTATAACATGACTTGTTATGATTACATTCTCTTCACTGTTGCATATGGATCAGTCTATGTTACTCTTTGAACCACCCTGAAAGACATGAAATGTGTTGTGGCCAATTAGTTTATTACTCTCTTCATAAAGATGATTGATTATCAAATGTATCTCTTGGAGATCTTGTTCCTAGACTCTGTAGTAGGAGTTTTTGTGATAAGATTGTGCAGAGTATTTCAAAGAAAACTAGACAAAACGGGTGTAAAAGTAATGATATAAGTATGATTAATGCTAGCATTTGGTTGATTTTTGTCTCACATATCTTCCGAATACTTTCTTTAATCTTATCAATTTACCTCATCTAGCAAATGTGATTTTTTTTCTTATATGCCTTTGTTTTAGATTCTTTAATAATTTTCTTTTCAATGAATACAAAAGATAAGTTTTTTTTTTTTCCATATTTCCAAAATAATGATGAATACATATTCATGGGGCAATTTCAATTTTGGCTTGTTTCCTTGGTTTAATGTTATTGCATCTTCAGTTTAATTTCTACTCTTTGAAGACTATAAATAAAGCTTCCCTTTGCTGCCAAGCATAAAAACTGAGCATTAATCTCATCTTAACTTTTACAATGGGACAGGAGTTAAGTTTGTTTATCAAATCTAACTTTATTTAAATTGCAATATATGATAGGAGTAGATAGGTCTGCCTACTGTTCGGTTCATGCTTTTCCAGTCTTTTGAACAAGATTAGAGGTTTACCACTTATTTATTTCTTGTTTAGGATTGGATTTCCAGTTCCTTCTAAAGTCTTCTCATTCTAATTACCGTCCATTAGCTCCTTGTGTCCTTATCACCTTTACTGGATTATCCGTTTGCCAAACCAGCAAAAGTTATGTAATAATAATTTTTACCCGTCTAATTTATTACAGCTTTTTAAACATTTTGCAAATTATCAGGTCATTATTTTATGACTTAAACGGCATAGATTATAGGTGGAGAAAGCTTTTGATGTGATTTGAACATGAATCTCTTACTCTTCAGAATTTGTCTTACCAGAACAGTACTTTCTTCTATATGCCCTGTCCTTTCAGGGTGTAGGCGATCATGGCTTTCCACATCTTCCTATCCCTAGTGGCTCTTAGCACGCTTTCTCCTGTTACACCACGTAACCCTCATTCCGTCATCCACCTGATTAGATCCTTCAAATATGTTATCTGCTTCTTTCCCTTGTTTCTTTTTCTTTCTATCTTGCCTGTTAGTATCAGGTTCTCTAAACCCTCCTTCCTTATTGCATGTCCCTGGAACTTTAGCTGCCACTTCCTGATGCTCAGTATTAATTTCTTTTTTGTTTCCATCCTTTCCATAACCTCATAATTGCTCACATGCTTGACCCATGATATTTGGAGCATCCTTCTATAGAACCACAGTTCAATTGCTTCAAATTTTTCCTTCATCTTCGATGATATTGTCCAGCATTCACAGCCATATTGAAGTTCTAACCAGTTTGGTATTATTTATAATTAGTTATTCTTCTTTATCCATTTTCTGCATCCACACCATAAAGTTTTCATTATATTTTAGTAGTAATAATCATGATAAATAGTCTTGAGTCCCAATTGTCTTAATGAAGTATTATTTCAACTAAGAAATTCAGACAATTTCACTTTGTTATTTCTGTGAATGTAAGAAATTGGTGAGGCAGAACATATAGCCATATAGTTAAATTTTAATTTTGTCTCCTGATAGCCTTCCAAATAAACAATAAAGCACTGTTCTGGTTTGGCAGGCTCTTTAAGGACAAGGAATGTGAGTTCATATCTCATTTTAAACTTTTTCTCTATTTCTGATTCATGCTGGGTTTATAGAATATTTATGGAATAGATACAAAATAACTCCAAATTTGTGATTAAAAAAGCAACAAGAATACCATGGAAGAAAAACTAGTTAAAAATTAATTCTGTCATTCAGTCAGTTAAGTACCATACGTGATACACGCTTGGGTGATCATGCCTCGAAAGAGACATGACTAACTGGGCAGAAGATTATCCAGCAGTAGGTTGCCATTGCTTTCTGCGGTAGACTGGTTGCTGACCAAGGCTATAGAACCCAACCTGTCCTGTTATTTAACCCATAACTGGAAGGAATAGACGGATTAATACCTTTCCCAAGGGTATTTGTGCATAAGTGAATTCAATGAATTCTGTCATTACTTAATCTAAAAAATATGGATAAAAATGATAACTGTTTTTATATCAAGGCTTTGAAACAAAAATCACTGATTAATGCCTCCACATCCCATTGCATTTTATCTTATATTTTAGTAAGTGAGGGTCACAAATGATAAATCAAGCTTTAATAATATATTGAATATTCTTCTGGGACATTTTTTATTCCACAACTATTGCATTACATTGTTTTGTCAGATCAGATGTCAGGAGATCTAAAGATGTCTGTCTTCTGACTTTTCTACCATCAATAAATTATCATAATTTCTTTTATTAATGTCTGTGAATATATAAACAATGAAGAATATACCGGATATAAAGAATGAGAAATTGTTATAGATGAACTATGATTATTGAAAAATATATATGTTTGGACTAAGATTTTACTATCTGCCTCATGGCACATAAGGCCTTTGGTGTGGTTTTTGTAATCAAATTGTTACATGGAGTAAAGTGATTGGCCCTATATCCAACTTCTGAGGAATGTTTTTTTTTTTTTGTAGTTTTCCTATTTCTTTTAAAGAAAAAATGGTACAGCAATATCAAATTTCAGCGTAGTTATTGTATAAACTACAAGTAGGTTCTATGTATTTTGAATATAAATGTGCCTGAGCAGGCATCTGCAACAAGGATGTCTGGCTGCTCTAGCAGACAGGTATAAATGAAAATGAGTGGCCAGTCATCTTATATACATTAATTATAATCATTAATAATAAAAATATGACATCAGTGAATTAAATTTAGTTATACTTTCGTTTTTCCATTACCTTTTTCCTTCTAAATTAATTTTTTTTCTCTAAGCAACCAACTGCCAAGATACGCTATACCAATACACTAAATTATGTTGTGTAAAAGAAGGCAAATAAATTGGTGCCTGCAATAATTTCCTATTTAATATCTTCCATGCACACCTACTCTTGACTTCAGTAAAGAAACACAATAAAGAGAATTAAATAGTGTGATATTAATGTCTGTTATCGAAGTTTTGGTTGACTTTAAATATTTTGTCTGCTGTTAAGTGTGGTTCTGAATGTCAAATAGTCACTTCTTTGAATTCAGCCTGTGTGAAATCATTAATGATATACATGAACAGTTTTAAACATTTGGTTTGCTTGAGAGTTTAAGTGAGTTTTATATAGGTATTTGATATCAAACTTCTGATTTTCTTAATAGTTTATAATTTATTTTTTATTTATTTTGTCTTAAGGTTCCAATCTTTGTTGAACACTTACATTTATTTTCTGCTGTCCTTTACTTTTTAATAATTTCTGTTATTTCAAGATTAGTTCAAAATATGCTCTTTCATTTTTATCATTTTGCTTTTTTAAATATACTTTTTAAATTGCTTCAATTTGCATATAACAAAGTTTGATACCATTCTTTAATGATTCTGCTGATTAAAAGCAATTTTGCTTATATATAGGGTAGGTGGCAAGAAAGGAAACACCATTTAAAGTTACCAACTTTATTAATTATTGATAAATTTTCATAAAACCTGTTTTATTTTGAACAGTATAATGTTAGTGTGTAAGTGAATGCAACACATTCAACTGGAGAGCCGAGTTTGAATTCCAGTTGAATTCATTGCATTTACTTACATGCAAATACCCTTGGGAAAGGTATGAATCCAACTCTTCTCCCTGCAGCTAAGAGCTGAATATCAGGACAAATTGGGTTCTATAACATTGGCAACCAGTCTACCCCAGAAAGAAATAACAATCTACTGCAGGAAAATCTTCCCCCTAATTAGTCATGGATAAAGAGAGACATGATCGCCCAAGTGTGTATCATGCATAGCACTAAACAGACTGATTAATAATGGTAGAAGTACAATACAGTGTTGAAATTCTACCTTTTGTACATTTTTTTCCAATTTGGATGTTGAAGTCTGACCTCCTCTGTGTGTATTGACCACAGACCTTATATATTTGGAATGGCAGTTTCTGATGATCTACTGATTCATTAACAAGGCAACACTATCTTTGTATTTGTTCCAAAGACTGCCACACATCATAATAGAATTCTAGCTGAGCATGCTCATGCAGTGTCAGGCTTTGTGCCATTCTCTGCTACATCTGTCACTCTGAAATAAAATAAAGCAGAAATTAGCAATGAAATTCTACCAGTTAGGAATCACAATAATTTTGTTTCATGCAAATGTGTTGATATTAACTAAATTTATAAATAATTTTCAATAGTGTGTTTCTTTCCTCCCACTATATATATATATATATATATATATATATATACACACTAGCAGTATAGCCCGGTGTTGCTCGGGTATAATGAAAGCTTCAAAACTAATCCATGGTCCTGGAGCTCAGACTCTTTGGGCATTGGCACAAAAGACTAAAAAGCAATAGTTGTTTCCAGTAAAAGTTAAACCATAGACTGAAATAAAAATGAATGGATGTAAGTCAAATTTTGAAGTTTGGTGAGAATCAGATAAAAATTGTGGATTTGTATAAAGGACATACAGACAGATAAACAGACACACACGCAAACATCTTGCCTTTTATTTATATATATATATATATATATATATATATATATATATATATATATTATCGACTTTCTGCACTATTATAAGAACTGCAACCTTGAAACTTCTGAATATCGTTTCTTATGGCTTTGTCTATGAGTGTATCAAATTTAATTGTAATCGGACCACTCCTTCTATAACCCTATTTTTTCGATTATCGATTTTCAATATTTATCAGGGGTACCTCAACACAAAACCTAGCTAAGAACACTAGCAGTCGCTTATAGTACGACTGTGTAAATTTTCAAGAAAATTGGTTCAGCCATTTCAGAGTCTATAGGTAACGGATACACAGACATACACACAGACAAAGTTCCATTTATAAATAAGTTTATATAAATATATATATATATATATATGATATTGCACATTGAGTGCTGGTGTTAATAAAATAGTGTTCAATGTATAATAACAGAGCTATAATTTATATTATTTTTTTTTCTCACCACTAGAACAACTCTGAGTTTCATGCAAAATGCAATTGTCAAGTGCTAATTGAAAACTTTTCAATTAGCACCTGATATTGTATTGTATGTTACCACTGAAGAAAAAAAAAAGGTATACTCTTAATTTTAAATTTATCTATTGTAGCTATGGTGTTTTTGTTTAGTTTCCTAATTAGCTTCTTGATGTTAAGTTGAAATTCATCAAAGAAAGTAGTCATTTATCCAAACATTTAAACAGAAAATTGTTATATAAATCTCCACTAATTTGCCGTAAAAAACGACATGGGATGATGAATAAAAAAAGACCGAAACTTAATAAAAACAAAGTTTTATCAACAAAATGTTTATTATTAAGAGAGAAGAGCAAAGTATTTTTTATTATTTTATTACATTTTTTAATCCTTTTTAACACATTTGAATTTTGGTTAAAATCAAATAGTTGTCATGTTTTAATGAAACTTTCAAGACTTGTTCAGAAGTGAGGGAAATTATTTTGGTGTTTTTTTTGTTTTTTTTTTTTCTTTTCATATATTACTCCCGACTTATTTAATTTCATGAAATTTCGTGAAATTAAATTTTCAAAAGTGCTTTTCCTCCTTGCAGAATGCAAATCATTATTTCTTTTCCAAAACTACTAATTCAAATTGTACAATAAAAAATGCAATAAAACTGATATTATATAGTTAGAAAAGATTTTAATTGCTTTTATAAAAGTGATTTATTAAGGACATTCAGTCAGTCAGTTGAGTGCCATACGTAGTACATGCTTGGGCGATCATGTCTGGAAAGAGGCATGACTGATTGGGCAGAAGATTATCCCGCATTAGGTTGCCATTGCTTTCTGCAGTAGACTGGTTGCCGACCAAGGCTATAGAACCCAATCTGTCCTGTTATTTAACCCATAACTGGAAGGAATAGACGGATTAATACCTTTCCCAAGGGTATTTGCATGTAAGTGAATGCAATGAATTCAGCTGGAATTCGAACTTGGCTCCCCGATTTCTCGTTCTGAGCCGATATCCAATGTAATGAATAATGAATTTTTACAAGAATTGTTGTCATTTATTTTTTACATTTCAATTATAATAATTATAATTTATATATAAATCTTTTAAAATTATTATTAATAAATTTTTTAAAATTATTTATTAGTAAATAAACAATAAATATTTATTATAATTTATATAAAAATCTTTTAAAATTATGCATTACTTTGATTGCATATTGATATTCTTATTAAATGAAATCTATATTAACTAATCAGGTATTGAAAAGCTTAATGCAAATTATCAAACATCAATTTTTTTTAAATACTTTTAATTTAGGCACTAATCAGCTATTTTAGAAAAGAAATTTGATTCCAATCAATATAATTTCTGTTTAAAATATAACAGTTTTTTTTTTTGTTTTTTTTTGCTTTCAATAAAACTAAAATGAAAGAAAACTTTTTCATTTTTAAAAATCCATTTTAAATCTTAGGTATCACAAATTAGTGAAGGTCTCTATATATACATGGTGCAATGGATAAATTGTTGCCATTTCATATTTTTCATCTTGTGCATGCATGCTGTTTGTTGTTGATTTTGTCAGCTGCACATTATAGCAGGGTCAGTTGAGTGCCATCTGAATAAAAGAGCACTATGATACAATTTACTTCACCAGAAATTTGGAAACCCCATACTGTACTGTTTGGCATTCACACCAGAAGCTCCAATATTAAAATTTTAGAGTGTTTGGGCATCAATCTAAGAAGACAGAAGAGGATTCAGAAAGAGTTGGATGATATGTCAACATCATGGTGTTTCGAGTGATCCCGAGTGATGTCAACATTATGCCACCATTCATCTTCTTGCAGAGCCTCAGACTCAACATGGAGGCCTACATCATGTACCTTGAGTGCTGTCCTTGGTCAAGAAAGTGGCTGTTGGAAAACCCTATGTCTGGCAATAGGACTCTGCACCATGCCACACAAGCAAGAGGACCCAGTCGTAGCTTCCAGACAATTTCTGCAACCATATCATCCCTTACATCTGGCCACCTAACTCCCCAGACTATTATATGTGGTACACAGCTGATCGAGAGACCAACAAAACTCCTTGTAATCTCAAAAATGAACTGAAAGCAAGGATTATGGCTGCATTCACCAATTTAAAGAAGGAGACTATCCAGTTTGCAGGAGATTCTGAAGTTGTCTTGTGGCCATGGTAATTTTATTGAATAAATGTACACATTTGTATTTCAAGATATTTTTGTGTCATTTTGGTAAATATATGTTAAAATGAGTTATCAGTGTTATTTTCATTTTTTTCATAATTTAGACGAAAATTATTTATTGCATCCTTTGTGTGTGTGTGTATATATATATATATATATATATATAAATATTTGGAAAAATTAGCTAAACATATTTTAAACTCACATTTAATATAGTCAGAAACTTAAACACTCTTATCAAATTCATATGATGTGTAAGTTAAACATTTTTTAGTTTACTTTGATCTACCTTCATGAATTGCTGAGATGCTGTGTTCATTTAGAGAAGCTTATGACTGCTCTATTACTATTTATACTAAATCAAATGAAAAAATATATATTCTGAAAATTATGTTTTTTCAGTGCATTTTAAAACTAATTATAAAAATGTCAATGAGGTAAATTTTGGGGATCAAAGCATTTTTTCAAAATATCTCTCATTACACATGTTCAAACTGATATATATTCAGTCTTTTTTGTATTTACTATCTAGTTTAACCTTTGCTTTTTTAAAGATGCCATTTAAGAGACCATCAACTTTCTTCATTCTCGTGATCAAATTGATAACTTATTGAGGTTTGTCTCAGACTACCTTAAAAAAATATAAGAGTTTAATTATGTATAGTGTGAGGATGTGACTCGACTTTTTCTAGGTCTATTAGGTTTGATTGGAGATGAGCCATCCATTTTATATTAATGAAAGAGTATCCAGTTTTGGGCAGTGGTTCCTTAGTTCTTGTCAAAGTACTTCCATTTGGATCACACACACACACACACACTTAGATAAGTGTCTGTCACTTTTCAAACAGTTTGCAAAATTCTTCTTGGGATTACCATCAGTTACATCATCATATTCTCCTTAATCTTTTCCATAGTCTGATATTTAATTTCAATGGTGGTTTTAGTTTTAGCAAAACCCAGAAGTTGCAGGAAATTGTATCTAGATGGTGAGAGCTGAAACACCTGAGCAATATGAGGGCTTGCCATAAATCTTACACAAGATATGACAAATGTCTAGTGAAGATATTTGAAATGGGTGGTTGCTTTTGAACAGTTTGTATAATCTTTTGATATGCTAAGTCTTTCACTGTCAATTGCCGATTTCCTTTGATTGCAATTTATGTACATTTAACTTTTGTTTGTTGATATCTTTCCAGAATGTAAAATTTCAATGAATTGCCAGCTCAACTTAAAGTGGTAGTACTAAACTTTTATTGGGGTATCACTCATCAAGTAATTTTTTAATTCTCATTCAAATAGTTTCCATTCATAATTGCCAACTTATACCCAACCCAAACTGATTTGGTATGTTTATAGTTATAAGTTTAATCACAATAATGCATTGTGTGTGTGTATATATATATATATATATATATATATATATATATATATGCAGGTTTCATAAAAAACATCAGACAAGATTTATGGTTATGTTGTCAACAACACAAATATCAAAGTATCATCCACATGCAAAGAAAGAATAAAAATAATGAAGGCATTTTTGATAAAAAAGAAAAACCCAACATTAAATAATATCAACTATGAACACACTAATAACATACTTGCTGTGTTCCATGCATAACACATACACACTACTCTACAAACATACATAATAATACGTAGATTCTGTTACACATAAAAAATATCCATCCTCAATAATGGTCAAGAGTATAGCCAAAAGCACTTGGATAAATAAAAGATTTGGATAATTTTACATAATTTATGTCCTCAAAAGGAAAAAAAATCATAAGATCACATAAAAAAATACATAAAAAGTTTAATCTTGTCTGTCATTTTTAATGAAACCTGCATAAAAGACAGGTTACTGCACAAATATACAATATATATATATATATATATATATATATATATATATATATATATGTCATTATTTTTATAATAGCATACTGCAACTTAATAGCTATAAAGTTTCAGTGTTTAATACACCATCATCAGGCAGTGAAATGTGGTTAATTTATTTGCTTATATATATCTTCTTCTTCTATGTGCCCTGTCCCTTCAGGACGTAGGCGATCATGGCTCTCCACGTCTCCCTATCCCTTGTGGCTCTTAGTATGTTTGCTCCTGGCAACCCCCGTTCCGTCATCCACCTGATCAGGCCCTGCAAATATGTTATCCGCTGTCTCTCCTTCCTTCTATCTGACCAGTCAGTATCAGGTTCTCCAGGCTCTCTTTCCTCATTGCATGTCCCAGGAACTCAGCATCAATTTCCTTTTTGTTGCCATTCTTTCTAACACCTCGTCGTTGCTTGTATGCTCAGTCTATGATATCCGTAGCATCCTTCTGTAGAACCACATTTCGACCGCTTCGAGTTTTGTCCTCATTTTCGATGATATTGTCCAGCATTCACTGCCGTATTGAAGAAGTGACATCACGTAGCAGTCTGGCACTCTTTTCTTCGTTTCTATTGAGATTTTCCTGTGTGTTAGTATTTTACTCATCTTCTGGAATGCATCCTTTGCCATGCCAATTTGCCTTCAGATCTCCGTGTTGCACTTTCCATCTTCTGTTAGAACACTTCCTAGGTACTTAAATTCTTGTACTTGTTTGATTCTGTTATCCTCCACTTGTATTTGGCATTTTGGGTTGTACCTTTTGCTGATGACCATGCACTCAGTTTTCTTAAAGTTTATTTGTAGTCCCTTCTTGTCACTCTCCACTGCTACTTTCTGTATGAGGTCTTGTAGTTTCCTTTCCGTGTCCGCAATCAGCACTGTATCGTCTGCATACCTTATGTTGTTCAGGTTGTGGCCTCCAATAACAAATCCTGGCGTGTCATCTAGGGTCCTCAAAATATTCTCGCTGTATAGGTTGAACAAGTCCAGTGAAAAGATACATCCTTGTCTTACGCCTTTTTCTATCTTTGTGTATCTACTGAGGTCGTTATCTGTCCATATGCAGGCTGTTTGCTGCCAGTAGAGATTCTTGATTATTTTTATGTCTTTCCCAAAAATGTTGAGGCTGCCTAGCATCTCCATCAATTTTTGTGTCATATATATATATATATATATATATAAGGAGATTTTAAAAATAAAATCAAAGTAAAAATAAAGAAGGCCATCATATGAGATGAATCAAGTGGCCTGGGAGGTTATTACATTTTAAAAGAATTTTTGTATGTGAACACTTTATTCATCTCATCTGATGGCCTTCTTTATTTTTAGTTTAATTTTTTTAAATCTCCTTATCTACTATCTCTCTCTATCTATCTATATATATATAGAGAGAGAGAGATAGATAAGGAGATTTTAAAATTTTTTATATATATATATATATATATATATATATAAGTCAATTAACCACATTTCACTGCCTGATGAGGGTGTATTAAACACCAAAACTTTATAGCAATTAAATTTCAGTATGCGATTATAATATTAATAATAATAAAAACTATATATCTATGCTCTATTTTTGTATTGAGTACTTTTTAAAAGTAAATGTCTGTGTTCCATTAGTATTAACTACTTACATTATCATTATATATATATATATATATATATATATATATATATATATATGTATATATATCCCGGCTGGAAGCAATCGGATGTCTACCTACACTGATAAGCTGTGATACAGCAAAACAGGCTTGTATGTAGATGACTCTATATATATATATATATATATATATAGAGAGAGAGAGAGAGAGAGATGTTTTGTTAAAAATAACTGCCAAAGAGAAGTGGCTGAAAGTGCTTGGAAAACTAATTATGGAATATTTTTATATTTCTTATCTCCAGCAAAAATGAAATCTGTTAAAATACTGGAAAAATTAAATTTAAAACATAATAAAATCTTCCTTGTTGATCATTTTCAATGAAACATGCTTAAAAGAAAGATTGCTGTCCATATATATATATACACTAGCAGTATAGCCCGGCGTTCTTTGGGTGTAATGAAAGCTTTAAAACTAATCCAGGGTCCTGAAGCTCACACTCTTAGGATGTTGACACGAAAGACTAAAAAGCAATAGTTGTTTCCAGTTAAAGAAAAACCATAGACTGAAAGAAAAATGAATGAATGTAAGTCAAATTTTGATTTCCTGATATTGATGTCAAATAAGTTTTTCTTGTCGTAAACTGAATTTTGAAGGCTAAATAAGTCCTCTGAGTAAATGATATCATGGCTGAGACTAAGAACTACAATTATACTGACTTAGAGCCAAACCCGAAGCAAAAACTAAAATAAAAGGGCTGAAAAAAATACAGACATACAGGCAGATAAACAGACACACACACAAACATCTTGCCTTTTATATATATATATATATATATATATATTATCGATTTTCTGCACTATTGTAAGAACTGCAACCTTGAAACTTCTGAATATCGTTTCTTATGTCTTTGTCTATGAGTGTATCAAATTTGATTAAAATTGGACCACTCCTTCTATAACCCGATTTTTTTTTGATGATCGATTTTCGATATTTATCGGGGGTACCTTGATACAAAACCTAGCTAAGAACACTCGCAGATGCTTATAGTACAACTCTGTAAATTTTCAAGAAAATCGGTTCAGCCGTTTCGGAGTCTATCGGTAATAGACACACACACACACACAGACAAAGTTTCATTTATAAATAAGTATAGATATATATATATATATATCTATTTCCTTTCATCAGTTACCAAATAAAAAAAAAATTATTAAAATGTTTATGGCGAAAGCTTTGATTTTGATCTTAACCATTTCTTGCTTCTGAAATTAGCAATTTGTTGAATCAAATAACTTATTTCTTATGACTTTTGCATTGACTGAATCTTTAACAGTCAAATAAAATAAAGCAATATAAATAAACACTTTATATTGCATAAAAAAAGAACATGAAAAATTTTAAGAAAAATAAAGAATTTTCAAGCAATTTTTTATTTATTTAAGATGAATTTGAACTTCAAAATAGAACTTTATTTCCAAGCCAATGAACATGACAACTAATTTGACTTATTGGGCATAACAACTTTTATATGTTTTAACAGAAATAGCTTAAAATTTTCCAAGATATACTCTTATTAATATTAACGGGAAATGTATGTGTATATTTATAAAGTATATTATGTATGTGTCAAAAACACATATTGCCATTAAAATGAAATAGTCAAATTGAGAAAAGAGACAAAATGACAACAATATTTTAAAAGAAAACTAAGACAGTTCATTTCTTATGCAGATGAAACTGATCGATTACTTACATTAAGAAAGAGGAAAGAAAATAAAAAGATGGAGTATTTCCATATATACTCAGTTTGTAACTAGGTTTCATCAAAGCTTATTTTTGTTTGATGTATAATACTGTTAAAATAAGAGTAATACATATCATGTGTAAGCAATTATACAAAGAACCAAATTGCAATGAAAACTGAGGAAAGAGTGAAAGGGAGCAGGAAATAATGAATATAGATCAGTAACACATTTCTGATAGATGTCTGTCCTTGACTAGCCTAATTTAAGAAGAAAATTAAGGCCATATATGGAGAAGGATCAATGAGCATGATAGAATAATGAGCTGAATTTTCATTTAAACTTTTTACTGTATAATTTTAGGTCAGGTCAAACTTTTTGCTACTGGTAAACATGTAATTCAGCAAAACTTGCTGCATGCATGGATGGATGGATGGAAGAATGACATCTAAACCTGCTCCACCACTAGCTTTTCTGCCAGTGAGGAGGATGGCATGTCATCCTGCAGGATAAAAAAAAAAAGACTTTCATATTGGAGCCTCTGTGTGTGTGTATGTATGTATATATATATATATATATATATATAAGAGACAATGAATGTCTATTATATTTAATCATGAGCCGTTCTAAACATCGTATTTTGGCTTTAATTTCAGGTGAAAATAAAGATAAAAATTCTCCAAAATTTGGATAATTTTTTATTAATTTGGTTCTAAGCTTTCGGCTCACATGAGCCATCTTCAGAGAGGTTACAAGGACGTTAACATAAAAACATCCACCATCAGCAACGATTTTATCTTGTGTTGACATAAAACTCTGCTAAGTAATGGCAACAGTTACCAAAAATAGCAAACGCAGTTCACAAATTTGTAATGCGGTTCTATGACGTCACACCGCGTGAGAGCTCGAAATGATAACAGAACCATATATTTAAATGCAATGTAATGGGTTATGACCAGATTTAAACGTGATTTTATTAAGTGTGGGTTAAGATGGCTCATGTCAGCTGAAAGCTTAGAACCAACTTAATAAAAAATTATCCAAATGTTGGAGAATCTTTGTCTTTATTTTCACCTGAAATTAATGCCAAAATACGACGTTTAGAACAGCTCATGATTAAACATAATAGACATTCATTGTCTCTTATATTTAAAGTATATGTTTAGAAAATTATCTGCTGTCTTGATACACTATATATACACACCAGTAAAATAGCGGGTAATTGGACCAGCAGAGGGTAGATTAAAAAAAGTGCTCAATGCACAAACAAAACAAATGAACTGAATATGCAGAGCTAACAATATGTCAAAGAACTGAACGCACACCACTTACTTGCTATCTAGGTTTTGACCACACTAGTCTCTTCAGGCTGAAAAGATTAGCATGGTCAAAACCTAGATAGAAGTGGTGTGTGTATATTTCTTTGATATATACAGACATTGAAGTCAACACCCAGAGGTGACAGTCTGTTTCATGCTAAACACAATCATTAGGCTAATAGTTTTTGTTCCCTCTGCTGTGGCCAGGTATTGAACTCACAACTCTTTAGGTCAGGTCACTTTTAGGATCTTTCAGCTAATGCTTTTATTGAAAAAGGGAACAAAATCTTGAAGAGTTGAGTTACCAAGGAAAATTAACTGAAACTGAGATATCCAAAAGTATGGCACATAGAATTAATAATGGACTAAATAAGACTTTTGCTTAAAAATTCTGACGTATATTACCTGAAAAAGGCCAGAGCATACAACAGCCGAAATATTTTGGATATGGTAATAAAGATGTGGACAACAGTCCATTTAATGTAAATAGTGTAAATAGTTACAATACCTCATCTCAGAAATACAGACAACAATATAGAAAAAAAAAACTTTTTTTTCCCCCATCATTATACATTGGTATACACACAAAAGTATGTTTAATTTATCAGTCTCTGGAATCCACTGCATTTAAACTTTTGTCATTTATTTCCTCATTTTATTTTATCAACAGTTTCTGATCCTAGTTATTGTCACATTCTATTTGTTCCATTTGATTCTATTGAGTTATCATTTTCTTATGATGTATTTGACTTTTATAAATGGGAAGTGAAAAATATTACCATTTGTGGATGATGCAAATAAATGTAGAAATATTAAGTAACTCAACCACAACTGTTCTTTGTTAATTGATTATTAATGAAATGTTTCAGAATTAACTCTGTTCTTGAAGTCTGGTGCTTCTCCAGCTTTCTATAACCTGCCTTTTCTCTGTTTTCTTCTACCCAAAATATTAAATAGACTTGGCCACCCTGTTGCAAACTGTATGCACCATTCTCTTTAGCTTGATTGCTTATTATTCTCTCTCAACTGTTTGACCACACACAGTTAAGGCACAAGAAATGAGTTAAGTATAATTTGGAAATTAAATGTAAATTTAAAAATAAACTCTAGAAGATAAATGATACTCTTTTGTTATTTCCTACACGATAAATATAGTTTAACTTAATTCTTTCTCTCATTGAAATTTAATTCCATTTGTTTTGACAAAAAGCAAATTACAAAATTCTTAATTTTACTTTATCAGTGGAATGCTTCTTATATTATTTTTTTAAAATTATTTTAATGGGTTAATTGAAAGAAATCTCTCTTGGTTTCTAACCTATACATCTGTACAAAGTATTGACAACATCTGGTCTTAACAATGAGCTTCCTCAAAGCTATTTAGCTACAAAACTAAATCACATCTGGTTTTATTCAGTTTTACATAAAAATGTGTTTCCCCTCAAATTACTTTTTTCACTCTTCATTTACAGTTTTGATTGAATTCTTCAAAGATTCTTTTTTGTATGTTACTGCTTCTCAAAAATCTGTCAAGTAATGCTTGTATCTTATAAACTCATGTTTTTGTATTAAAGTTTTCTTTTATTTTTCAACCTTATCAAATATTTTTAATTAATTGGCTTTCATCTGTGCTTGGATAGAAACAGCTTCATAAAATATTTATTTTTAAATAGAATTAACAAAAGTATCTTATACTGATTTGTACATGCAATCGAGAAATCAAGTGACATATCAAAATACGAACATTCTACTGCTTAAACTGTACAGTAAACTTAACTTGCTAATACTAAGTTAGGTAGAGTGCACTGATACTGCACTGATCTTAGAAATAAGATGAGATAGTGACATTTGTTCCTCAGGAGAGCACACATATTTCTGTCCTTGGCAGAAATACTAATCCATATTTAAATTCTCCCATAATTTTTTGTAGATAGTATAATGCGTAGGATATGCATTGTGGTTCAGTGGATATCAGCTCAGAATGAGAAATCAAAGAGCCAAGTTCAAATTCTAGTTGAATTTGTTGCATTCACATACATGCAAATATCACTGAGAAAGGTGTGAATCCATTTCTTCTCCCTCTAGCTATGGGTTAAATAGCAGGACAGATTGAAATTAATGGCAACCTACTGTGAGAAAATCTTCTGCCCAGTCAGTTATGTCTCTTTCAAGGCATGATCACCTAAGCATGTGTCACATATGGCATTTAACTGACCGATACTAAGTAGAAATTCAAGCTTGACTTCCAGTTAAATTCATTGCATTCACTTGTGCACAAATACCCTTGGGAAACATATTAATCGGTTTCCTTTCCATCCATCTATGGATTAAATAGCAGGACAGATTGGGTTCTACAGTCTTGGTTGGCAACCAGTCTACCACAGAAAGTAATGGCAAACTACTACAGGAAAATCTTCTGCCCAGTCAGTCATGTCTCTTTCAAGACATGATCACCTAAGCCTGTATCCCATATGGCACCTGACTGAACTGACTAGATAGATGATTATCTCACAGTAGATTGTCATTTAATTTAATTTTTCCTGCTATAATTTGTTTGTTAATGACAGATTTTTTAAAACTTCTGACATTTTCTTTTCAGTTTTTGTCTTTATGCCATAGGCTTCTTAACAAGTGTTGGTTTATGGCTATATTTCATTGGTGATCATACAAGAACCAATATTGAACATGGTTAGTACCTAGATAGGGAACAATTTGGGAATACCAGGTACTGTAAGCTTAGATATGTAGGTGGTACAATGGATAATGACTCAGAATTGGAAACTGGAGAGCCAAGTTCCAATTCCAGTTGGGTTTGTTCCAAATCCAGATATCCCATAACTCATTAGAGCTGTAGAGGCGCCACATGTACTACAACTGCAGTAGAAGTGGTGCTTCTTTAAGCACGACAACCTGACAGAGCCCAACCCTCTCCAGGCTAGTTTGAATTCAGAGTTTTCATTCTTCTAATCCAGTTGCCACCCAAGGCTATAGAACCCAGTCTGTCCTGCTATTTTACTCATAATTTGGAGGGAGAAGATATGGATTAATACCTTTCTCAAGGGCATTAGCACGTAAGTGAACGTAATAAATCTGACTGGAATTCAAACTTGACTCTCCAATTCCTTATTCTAAGCCACTGTCCATTACTCCACCATGCTTTCTCTTTGTTAAATTCATGTATCCTTTGAAAAGGTATAAATCCACCTCTTCATACCTCCAGCTATGGGTTAATTAGTAAAACTTGTATCAGTAAATTACTATTCTCTTCAAAAAATTCTTATCATTTCAGAATATTTTCTGGCTTTAAATAACCTGCAAAAGGTTGATAAGCCATAAAATAATCAAGCTAACAAGTGGTTGTCACATTGATGACTTTTGAAATTTCTCTCAAAGGTTTGACAATAATAAGAACCATATGAACTTTGATATTTACACAAATATAGAAGCCAGTGTCTAAAATTTACTTGAATAAAACCAAAATTTCAATCTGTTCTTTTGAAAATAGGTGATACAACAGTGCAAGTGTAGAATGGGCTGTAAGAGATGCTATAAGTCTGCAAAATTCTTCTGTGTAAAGTTATTGTCATAATAGTTGAGGAACCGTCACTGATTAGAAGTCTGTCTGAATTATTGATCAATGTATTATAACTTGTATCTGGCCTACAATTACTGGTAGAAAAGAACAAAGTTACTCACAGAGTTGGACATATGTAATATTTACTGCTTCTAAATCTTAGATCAAAACTAAAGATTTATCTCCACATTTCTTTTCAGGTGTAAAATATTGGATATTCTCCAAATCTCTTTGCAGAAATATGAATAACTTCCTACTTGTTTATTATTACAACTAGAATTATCAAAATAGTTATTGATTTGAATCAACCATGTTTTGTTTAACTCCCACTGCTTTTAAAAGCCTAACTGTTAGATAGCATGTCTGCAGTGGAATTTGCCATTTGAAACCTAATGATACTGAGATTCAAACAACTGTTGTTTCCAAACTGACTTTGTGTGTATAGTGAAAGCTTTATCATGAAGTCTTTTTTAGTCTTGCAAATTGCTCCCATTGGTCAGAAAACCAATTTAACATCTACTTGCGAAATCTGGTTTTGACTTTTTCTGTAAGCACAAGGTCAATCTTTTTTCTATGTGGCAAAACCAGGATTTCACACGTTATTGTGAATTTTTCTAAAAGCTAAGAAGAAAGTTGATTTTAATTCTAAATTTTCTATTCGCCACAAATTTTTTTTTTCTTCATCATGATGAACTCAAAGATTATTTCTGGAAAGTTGAAATAAGTTTCTGAGTTAAATAACTTGTTGTACTTTTATAATCTGATACTCAAATTATTGGAAATGGTATATTGCTTGTAGATTTAAATTTTAACAAGTAACAGGAACACCTTTGAGTCATTCAATCATGCATCATTTATTTTTCATTTTTGTATTCTACCTTTTGTTCTTAAAAATGACAAAGCTTTATTTATTATTGTTTTTATATAAATATGACAAAGAGTCTCTATTGTTGAGACTAGTCACAAGTGATTTTATAATTATTATTATGTTTGTTTAAAAATTAGCCAGTCTATATAAAGCCCTTAAAATGTGTTGTTGATTTCATAATTACTGTATATTTTGAATTTTTGAAATTAAATCAATGTATTATCTGAGGTCATATTGAAATTTATAAAGCTTTGATACATTTGCTTGATTCAGTTCACATCATTTAAAATATTTTAAAGAGCTGAAATGTATAAAAATAAAGCATAAACCTTTTGAATTATAAAAAGGTCTTAAAAATCAAAATTTCTTGGGCTTCTTAAGGTTTTTCAGAAAGTTTTAGCAAAAATGTTTTAAGTTTTTTAAGTTTTAACTGATGTTTAATCAGTGATTCATAAAGCTTTTTGAAATGCTTTTTAAAATCTTGTGGTTTAGGAAAACATTTCACTCAATAATTGTGTTGTGTATAAATAGTAAAGAAGCAAAAAGAAATGAAACTAAGTTTTTAAAAAATGTTTTTAGTCAATTCATTCAGAAATGCAAGAGTAATTTTATTCTAGGCTTTTCAGGTCCACAAAATGCATAAAAGTAAACAATTTTCAGTTGTTTTTGGTTAAATATGAAAACTAAAAGATGTTTGAAGAGAATTATTTTATTTGTTTTTTTATTCAAATTTGTTGAGGAGGTATTTGTTTACATTTAGATCGATTCTAACTTTCACCTTCTTTTAAAAGATGTCTCCTTTGTACATCAACAATCATAACTCTCCATTACCTTAATATATGTAAACTGTGCATCGGTAATATTGTTCTTGGGAAGGTAGTGGAGGGGTTTTCCATTGTTTCAGTATTGTCCTTTTTCTAGATTAGTTATCTGCCAAGACTAGAGGGCTTTGCTTTTACTACTAATTGGTAGTGTATTTATGTCTTTTCCAAGATCTTTTGTAAAATATGCATAATGGCCTTGTTTAGAATTCAAACTGGCAAACTTCAGTTTCCATGCCGATAACCGTTATGCTACCTGCACATTCAGCCTTTATAGATGCAAGTAACGTTTTATTTATGTATATTCGAAAGACTGGTTCATACTCATCTCAAGCTTTTGAACAGGAGTAAAGGTTTCACCCTAGTCTCCTGCTTAGAATTGGGTTTTCACTTCCTTCTAAAGTTTACTTCATTTCTATGTTTCTAATGTCTCTGCCTAAACTCTGAAATTTTATTTACTATTTCTTTCTTTAGTTTTGTTTTTCCTTAACAAAAGTATTTAGGTTTGCCTATTGTCAGGTTCAACAATGAATATATTATTTTACTGCTGATAATTTCCCCACTTTTATTTATTGGCAATACTTTCAGTGTTATTTTTGTGTTCTTGTAATCAATTTCATTGAAATGATTTGTTATCTACTTTTGGCCAAGCATTGATCTAAACATTGTTAGTCTACTAAAAAGCTAGCAGTAACACTAATATTAAAATCTACTAAGAGTTTAACGTAAAAGTAAGTTAAATGTTTTTCTTTATTTGAAATACTTATGCCAGTTTTTGTTAAATATTGAGAACATTTCAGGGGCTATTAAGATTGTTAAATAATTTCATATGAACGAAAGTTTTAAAAGTAACAATTAAAAATTGAAAAACAGTAGCTTTGATAGATCACTTCTGCATTAATAATCAAAACTTTGGGCTAAAATTAACAAAAAAAATTAAATGAAATGCCAGATAACATGGCACAATTTTGTTCTTAAATTCAGTTTATCATGTTTTCTTAAAAAATTATTTTTTGAAAGAATCACATTAATAATGAAAATTATTTCGTTTTTGTATAAATGTGTGTCCTTTTTGTTAATGTATAGTTTTGTTAAATCTACAATTACTGTGTATACTTGAGTATAATGTGAGTTCTTTTATTCAGTTTGCTATTGCTGTCCTTACAGTGTCAACCTTAGGTGAGAAACTGGTCTATAAATGTAGGAATTTTCATTTGATCCCTGCTGTCAACATCAAATTACTCCCAGTGCATCACATCCAAAGCTGTCTTCCAAAATGATCATCCAGTCTCAGTTGCACAATCTTGTGTTTTTCAAATGGCTTAAAAACGAGAAGCATGACAGTTATCTGTACTGGGCAGTTTCACCACAATGAAAATTATTACTGGATGTATCACCATTTAAAGCTCAGACACAGATGATTCACTGGTATGAGTGTTACTATGTCATAAGAAAATTTTGCTAGTTTTTAGCAGAATATTCTCAACCATGCATGTGGCATATCAAGATAAAGCCAATGTTGTCCTTTTAGGGTGATGCAGCTTTTTCTCTCTCTCTGTTTTTAAAACATTTATAGGTTGAAAATTAATAAAAGTAAATTTATTAAAAATATTATTTAGTATTTGCTGGTTAACTTTAGGAAAAAATCCAAAGAAAAATTTTTAAATAATTAATAAATTCAATCACTTTTGAAAAATAATTCACTTCATTTTTCTTTCTCATCTTTTTGCTTCCTCATAAACTTGTTTCACTGTTGATTTTGTGCAACATATTAACTTCCCATTCTATTTGTTTAATGTTTGTTGCATTCACTTTTTACTTTTAGTGGAGGAAGTTAATTCATTCTGCCTGACAAATGATTTCTTCTTTAACTCTCACAAATAATCACAATTATCAAGTTGCTTCATTTCAATAGATGAGCAATAGGTTTGAAAGGGAACTACTTGTAATTATTTTTCCCATTATTTCCACTTTTAATGATGTGTTAAGACAGCTAAAGTTATTGTTTTAAAATGATGAGAGGAAGTTCTTTCAAATATCTGAAAATGGTTTTCAGTCCAAAACACTAAGAAGACTGTTAATGAATGCTAATTTGATGTCAAAATTCCTGTTTTACATTGTATTTCTTTAACAGAAAATAACCAAGTCCTTGAGACAATGCATTGTTTAATAAATCTCTCCTACAAGGATAGAAATTTCTGTTTTCTCACAAGATAGCTATTTTAAGTGTCTTGAATCTATACTAGAAAATGTCCTTAGATGTATTTTGTTTGCGGTTTTCAAATATTTCAATATCACTTTAATACAAGAATGAAATATATATATATATATTTATGAAGTACCAATCTTCAAATGGCACATGACAAAATTTGGACCCAGTCAGATTATTAGTTTACAAATTACAATTATTTAAGTAAAACTACTGTTGCAAATTTTTAAAACAATGGAAAAATTTGAATTTTGTGTGTTGATAAAGCATTGCTTTCTGATGAGAAAAAATACTGTTCAAGCAAAGAAATGGCTTGATTAGTGTTTGACTCTGCTCCATCAGAAACAATTGTTAAAAGGTGGTATACTAACTTTAAACGTGGTTGTACAGATACAAATGATGCTGAACGCTCAGGTTGCCAAAAATTGGCAGTTGTCCCAGAAAACACTAAAAAATAAATTCACAAACTCATTTTGACTGATCATAAATTGAAGTTGCATGAGATAGCAGAGGAGTTAAACATATCAGAGGGCAGTGTTATCACCATTTTTCATGAATATTTGTCAATGAAAAAGCTGTGTTCAAAGTAGGTGCCATGTTTAATCATGGTCGATCAAAAACAACAATGTATCAACAATTCAGAGTGTTGTTTGCAACTGTTTCAGTGCAACAAAGAGTTTTTGTGTAAATATGTAACAATGGATAAAATATGGATCCACCACTTCACTCCAGAGTCAAATTGGCAGTCAGCTGAGTGGACAGCAGCAGGTAAAAGCTGTCAAAGTGACCAAAAGCACAAACATCAGCAGGCAAGGTTTTGTCCTCCGTATTTTGGGATGCTCAAGGTATTTTGTTCATTGATTACCTTGAGAAAGGAAAAACCATCAATAATGAATATTGCTTAATTGGTGTGTTTAAAGAAAGAAATTGCCAAAAATGGCCACAAATGAAGAAGAAACAAGTGATCCTTCACCATGTCACAAGTTGATTGCAACAATGGCAAAACTACATGAATTACACTTCAAATTGCTTCTACATTCACCCTTTTCTCTAAATCTGGCCCCCAGTGACTACTGGCTGTTTTTAGACCTCAAAAGGATGCTCTAAGGGATGATTTGGCTTTAATGAAGAAGTAATATTGAAAGTTGAGGCGTATTTTGAGGCCAAAGACAATTCGTTCTACAAAAAAGGCATCAATTTGTTAAA